>JACCHW010000031.1:3000000-3328868 GCA_018907185.1 Platyscapa corneri
AAATTAAATTGTTTTGTTAAAGCTGGTGTAGCATTTTTGTCACTGTCTCACTTTTTTCATACACATTGTAATTACCATTAAAAATAAGAGACAGATTATTATAGCAAATTCACTGTAAACGCTTTTACAATGTGTTACACAACTGAGTTTACCATATTTTTTCATAATAAACTAAAGTAAAAGACATCTCAAAAAAGCATTAAAAGTGCTTTTTACAATTTATATTATTAGTCCAGATCTTTCACATAATCTTTAAATTTTGTGTGATGTTTAAATTCTATGATACCATATTGCAGCACTTTCTTGTAACCTTATAAGTGACTCACTGTTTTATTATAATAAAATAATATTCAATAAGAAAATAATATATTATTTTCTTTTAACAAATCGTTATAAAAAATACACTAATATTTATTCTCATTGTTATTGGAAAAATTATATTTATAAAGGGAACAGAGGTATTAATTACAAGAAATTATAGCAATTATTTACCTCACTTAAATTAAAACTAAAGTAGAAGTCAGTAAAATTTTTACATAAATGTATTTTAATTATTAAATCTATGTTTACTAACTTTTTAGAAAGTAATATTAAAGAAAAATGTGAAAGAACTGTTTACATATACCTATGCAAAGATTTTTTGTATAAAACAAATATTTGCTTATTCTACATTTTGAAATTACAGTAACATTGTAAATAATGGCAATAAGAACTATAAGATCTCGACTATTCTTTTCAATTCTGTAAATGTATATCTACAACTAAATGTTATAAATTTCTGATTACTGTGTAGTTGTATAAAAATTAACTTTTCAAAATTAAGTATTTTACAAAATTAATAGAAATTTAGCCATAAAAGATCGTTAGAAATTATCGATTTTTTTAAAAAACATCTAAGACTTCGCTTTAAATAATAAAATGTGATTTCTTAAAATTTCAATAATTTTTAAAAATGGTTAAGTATGGATGTTGAATAAGTAATGCTGTTTTCAAGTATTAAATAAATTACATGAAATAGATCAATTTTATTTTTAATAAATAACTTTAAATATTTTAATAAATTGTAATTATAAATAACAATAGACTATTTATTACTTTCCTATAAAATACTCAAAATTTTTTCATATACTAAAAATAAAAAAGAACTATTTATTAATTCAATACAACGTTTTATATATTTGTTTTATTATATTCGAATTTTTACCTAGATATAAATCTAGACAAAATAAATATTAGCACAGGTATTTCAATAAAAAAACAGAAAAAATAAAGAAATAGATGTTAATTAAAAAGTGTAATGTTTTCAAAATTTATACTATGAATTTTATTAAATAGGTATTAATTTAATTGATTAATTTTCATCTAAAAGTCATAGGACTTTGATGTGACAGTTTCTCATAAAACAATAAATAAATGAGATTACTTGTATATTTTATTATTTTTTTCAGAAAATATTGTACAAAATTTAAATTTACTGCTGAAAATAAGATTCATTGAACTCATAATATTTTTTATTATTATTACTATAAAATTTAATAATTCAGTAAAGATAATAATATGTATATAATAAAAAAGGGTATTAGCTACATAATGAACCTTATATATTATTTGTTATCTTTAAATATTTTTCATTTCATAAAGATTCATAAACCAAAAATCATAAATTATATTTGTAAAATATTTATCATATTTGATAACAACATTACTTATTCATATCCTGAAGTTTTTATGTCACAAAAATTTACAAATAATAAATTGCAGAGACGATTATTCACATTATAAAGAAATAAATACGATTGATTATACACTTACAATTTTACGCACTTATTCAGTAGCTTCATTTGATATTTCTACAAAATTAAAAATAAATAATATAAATTCCTGATTGATAATTTGTAACTGATATTGTTAAAGAAGCACACCTGGTAAAATAGTCACGTATTTCTTCTAAACTACTAACTCATTTACAAAAATTTTTTAAAAACTATTTCAAAAACAAAGAATGAGTTTGCATAAAAACTAAGAATAAAATTATTAGAAACTATATATAGTTAATATAATATTATATTGCAATGAAAATAAAACAGAAATTTATTAAAAAACTTATTTTGTATCATGAAACGATTTATCTTAATACTTTTTATATATACAATTTTATAGAAAATTATATTGTACTTTTTTTTCATTTTAATTAAATTGATTTCACTTTATATCTTTATATATATAGTTCAAAATATTTTACATGATTTAATAAATCATAGTAACAAAATAAATTGAAAATTTGATGTGATAAAATAATTTTCTAATTTATAATACAACCAATTTCCTCTAATAATATTTTTTATTTATAAATAAAAAAATTTTGTAACTGATTAGAAAAAATATTTTCTAAATAAAAAAGCTTTGTTTTGAATTACTTTCAGTTAATTTTACGAGTATACTTTAGTTCAAATTAAATTGTAACTTAATTTTAACAGGTGTTCTTTAATCATTTATTTAGAATGGGCAGTTGCATTACCCAAAATATTAATGTAAAAAGTGTTTTTATTAACATTACTACCATAATCCTTTTAGCTTTACCATCATCATCATCATTATGGTCAATACCAACATCATCTGCAGTGAGATCCTTATTTCCAAATTTTTAAAATGTAATAATACCAAAATTTAAAAGGTTCTTAATTTTTATAAGATCAAAATAATCTATTTTAAAACATAAAAATAAAAATTTTCGAAATAATCTTTATATTTAAAAATGATAAATTAATTTTCGAAATCTTAAGATTCTAAATTTGAAAATTTATTTAAATTAATATTTGTATTTGAAAAAAACCTTTTTATAGTAAGTTCTCATTTTACTATATTCATGCTTGACAAAACTTTAATTTTATTTCAAAAAATTTTTAAGAACAAAAAATTCTTGAAATATAAGAAAACTTGTGTATACCGACTCACTTTTTACAGTTACAACTGCATTAATTTTGATAAAAATACTCTTCACATTTGGTTTTTGGAAACTTTGGATCCCCTTACATCACCTAACCTAAAATGAAGAGTTTACGCTCTTTATAAAAAGCATAATTTTAAGCACTACCGCCTTTTACTACAACAATAACCAAGTGGTCTTCTTTCAGTCCTTCTTCGCTTAAGTTCGGGCAAGTACGTTTCAGTAGGTCTGTTGAAAAAGCGCAAGGTGGAAAAGCATAGAGAACGCCAGTGCCTTCTGTATCCTTGTTTAATAATGAAATCACTCCAGCTGCCTCCTTTTGTTTAAGATAAGATACTAAGTTTCTTAATGGTCGTGTTTGTACATTTGCATCATCGTTTGTAATCGCTGCACTGGATCCAGCTAATCCCAAAAATATTGCATGCGAGCTGGATGTCTGAATTCTCTTGGATACATCATCTAACTTAGGTTGATCCAAACGTAATCTTTGTGTGATTCTGAGCATATGCTTTCCATCCTCATCTTTCATTAAAGAATCTATGATATCAGTATCTCCGTCTGTCAGGTGGAACTTAGCAGGAAATAAAGAATTTTTTAAGATTAGTGCTCCCTGCCACACAGCAATGGATTTTCTGGCAACATCAGGTAGAGTTCGCAAACTGCCTAACATCCCTGTCCTCGCATTTTCTGAATCTGAATCAGAATCCACGGGTCTTCTTCTAGGTGATCGGGATCTCGATCTATCTACTCCAGGTTCTCTTGACAATGATCTTCTAATACCTCTTGGGGTTTCATAATCCACTTCTGGTGGTGGTCTTCTACTACTGGGCCAATCGTTCTCCTCTCTTGGATAACTTCCTTCCGGGTATGATCCACGATAAGCACCTCTTCGACTTCCACCACGACCCTCGTGCCAAGATGCTGAACCTCTACCCCTGAAACTTCTAGAAGAGCTATAATTGAATTCCCCTTCCGGACCATATGGATCATAACCAGATTCATAATCTGCTGGTCTCGTTCTGAATTCAGTACTATCTTCAGGATACGGTCTTGGTTTAAATCCAAAACCAGGTGTGACATCTGCAAAGTCTACACGCAACCGTCTATCGGGTCCACCCAAAGGAAAACCTCGCATTTCCTTAACTGCAGCTTGTGCAGCGTCTATCGAGTCATAAAGAATATAAGCGTTACTATCACCTTTAATATAATCGATTTTCTTAATAGCACCGAATCGGTCAAACTCTCGTTCCAACTGGGCTACAGAAGTCCAGGGTCCAAGTCCGCCCACCCAAATACGAGTCGTAGGAGTAGCTTTACCATAACCTATTTTACATTGAAATTTTCCAATGTATTGACCGGACAATTCAACTTTACAACGATGAGCCATATCTAGGGTTTGGAAACGTACAAAGGCGTAAGCGTTACCAGTGCCAGGGGGCGGTCGTTTAATATCAATATCATCAACAATTCCATATTTACTAAAAATTCTACGTAGTTCTTCTTCGGTTATATTAATTTCTAAATTCCCAGCGAATAACGTTCGTGTAGCCAAAGGATCATCTTCGGGAGACACGTGATGCAGGTAATTTGGAAATTTATCCTTTTTATTCTCAACTCGTTCAAAACCATGTACTGGATGGCGAACCATCATATGCCTAGGTGGTCCATAGTGGTGTGGAGGACCTGGATGAACATGTGGAGGTCCATGATGTAATGGAGGTCTTACAAAGTCATGATGTGGGGGAGGTAAGGTATCTCTTCGTAATTCTCGAGGTGGTATTCCCACGGGCGGTCCATAAACTCTGTCATATCTCTCTATAGGTCTGTGTCTATCGGTTGGTCCAGGAGATCTTGTATAATAACGATCATAATCAGGTGGAGTTATGGATCGCGGACGTCTATATGGTTCAGGTCTTTCATACACTGATTCGACTAAAGCTAATTTATCGTAAATGGGAATTCTAGGTTTGGCGTATTTCGCATCTCTAGCATCTTCGTGACTGCGAAAACACACGTACGCTACCCTTTCATCAAGCTCGTGCGCTATTCTGATAGAAAAGTCACCGAATTTTTTATACTCCCTATAGATCGTCTCCTTGACAGCTTCGTCGCTCGCTTTAGGATGGATCCCACTAACACAGAGCACTTTGTAGCTATAAGGACGTTCTGCGGGTATTTCCCGAGGTGGCCTAGGGTATTCATCTCGATGAGAACCAGATTCTATATAGCGGGAACGTGGTGGTGGTGAAGGGCTTCTGGCACCTCGGCTGCGTCGTCGGATTCGTTCCGGAGTTATGCGTTCATCACTCGAGTCTTCATATCTGAGGATGTACAAGAACCTCTATATATATTGCTTGTTTAATGTAAAAAATGAATGGAGAATTAATGAAAAAAGAATCTTCAAAATATTATAATAAATAATCTTTGAAATAAATAATTTATGTTACTTCTCGTAAAAAGACACAAATTGGCTAATTTTTATAAATAAATAAAAGGATACATTTATAAATAAAATGGTATTAGAAAAAAATTACTTTGAATTATACTAATTTGTAATACCACAAATTTACAAAACCCAAATATTATTATAAATATATGATAATCTTAAAAGAATTTTAAATATTCCATTTCATACGAAATAAATCAAACAAAAATGATAATTATTTCTTTAGCAAATAAATACCATTAAAGATTGTTAAAGATTTTTGTCTCTTTATTATTAACTTACTTTTAGTACTTAATATTGACATTAATAATTAGATTATAGATTTATTGTCAACTTTGATTCAAAGAAAATTTAAAATTTAAATTTTAGTATCTAATTATGTATTGAAAACAGACATATGTATTGACAATATGAAAAAGTATTATTTATATTTTACACGTATAAAAAATTAAAGAAAAACAAAAATAAATAAATATAATATTGTGTGTAGTTTCACATCTACTAAGTGATTGCTGATACATAATTATATAATATAATACTATTTGATATTTTAAGCTTTATAACGAAATAAACTTTATTAATAAGATACAGCAGTTTTATTATATTAATTTACCAGTTTATCATAATTAGTTATTAAACAATGAAATACCATTTCTTAATTACATAAAACTCTTTATTCTTTATAATTTCTAAGTTTGCATCAGTATAATAATATTAAAATATATATTGTTTAAGAGAAATAAAAATTTTATTTTATTTGTATTCAATACATTAAAAGATATATAAATTAAAAAATTACCACTGAGAGTTTTAAATTAAGTCTTTAAAGCTATTCCATTAGAATGTTATGTTGTATCACATTTTTATAAAATTAAAAGCTTGAAGTATCTTCTCAAACCTAAAGAGCTTCATAAAATCAAAGAAATTGTTATATTAATATAAACATTAAATTAAATCAAAAATTTTGAATATTTAAATAAACACCAATTATATTTAAGAGAAATAGAAACATTTTAAGCAACAGTTTTTATAAAACTAATAATTAAGTTTTTATAAATATATAAAATACCATTTTTATTAAAATTAATTATTTTTTTCTTTATAAATTAAACAACTGTGATGAAGAAAATTTATTTCATATGAAAATTGGTCAAAATCAAATTATTTGACATGAAATAAAAAAGCTATATCTTTTAATATCATAATTACTCTTAAATATCTAATGTTGTAAAAACAATAATATGTTCTAATAAAAATTTCAATAAATTATTGTGAATAATAAATAAATATATCAAAATTATTTTGCATTCTATTTCATTTTTAATTAGTTGAAACATAAAAAATAAAGTTATAAAATGATTAAAAAGTACTATAGAAAAAGTGTGTTAAATAATGATTCTTCATATTTAAAATATTAAGTAATTATCATTTTTATAAAATACTGAAGAATATAAAAAATACATTTTTTAATAAATTTTATATACACTGATTATTGGCATTTATTATTATAATTTTGAATTCTTATGATATTTCAAAATTTTTCCTTACAAATTTTTATTATAAAAATCATTTTCAAATAAATATTTGTCTTAGAAATCAAAATTAACATAGGAAAAATTTAATAATAGTTTTCAATACTCCATTTGTTAAAAATAGTCATAAGATAAAAGTGTTAAAATCTATAAATAAAAAAATAAATAAAAATAAATAAAAAAAATAAAAATAACAAAAGTATAAAAACTTAAGATTATAATAAAATTTATTCCCAATTTTTTATATCAGGATCTTAGAACTGTCAAATTTTTATTAGTTTTTACCATTGTTAAACTGTATATAGCTAAATATCAAAATACATGCAAATATTTGTATGAAATAATCTGAAAAAACAAACATGTAATAAATTTTATTTTATAACTTATCTTTTTAAAAGATATAAATTTCAAATTAAGAATTTTAATATTTTCATTAACTGAATACTCTTATAAATCTTTAGATTTAAATATCTTTATAGAACAATAAATAAAAAAATTTATTTCTATTTTAATAAATTAAATTAAAAAAAGTATCTTTTTTACAAAAACTATTAATGTAATATAATGTGTTACTTTTATTTTTAATACAACTTTTCTGAATAATCTTTACTCATAATACATTAGTTTATTATAATCAATATTAATACCAAATCTTGATAAAAATGATTCAAGTTTTTCACTTGCAAGCAAAAATTTTTGCTTATACATATTTTTCCTCTACACTCTATTTATTTATACACACAAATTTTCTTTAATCACAAAGATTTCAATCACTTCAAGGTCACATCTTAAAAAAAAAAGGAAATAGTATAATTACAGCATGAAAACATTTTATTGTTGTGCATCATTAGTTTTTCTTATTTTTATATAAAAAATATTAATTATAACACTTGATACATAATATCCTTCCAATTACTAAAATTTGCTTCTTAGTACACATTTGTATCACTTAACAGAATTTAAAAAAAATCACAAAATCATTTGACACATCCTCAAACAAGAAGCCACTAGCAATTGTTTACGTTTATTCTTGAAAATTCCGCTGGCTTGTACTACTAACATATGTATATTAAAATATAGAAACACAGACGCATCACGAGAGAGCAAAGAAGAAATGAGTTTTAAAATCGGAGCAAAATGGTCGCAAAAAGTTGCTTTAAAACAACGCGCACTCATACGCATACAAGACGACGCTTGCAATTAAAACACTTAGGTCAAAGCCAGCAAAATAAGCAAGAAAAAATTAAACTATAACAAATCTTTTTTGAACATAGCCGAAAAATCCGTTCACCAAAGATACCAATACAATTGTGTATTAAAGTATTGTAGAATGAGCGCCCCATAACCACATACACAACACTCACCGTCCGATCGATGATCTGCCTCGCTTGACGCGCGGAGGCGGCGAATCTCGACTCGAGCTACGCTTCATGTTGTTTCGGATCTTCACCGTGATTTTGTGTCTATCGTCCCTTGGAATTCCAATCATCAACGCTATTCTTTGGCCACCGCGATATGCGATAGAACGATAATGATGATACTGCGCACCTTGGCTGTTGCTTACTGCTACTGTTTTTACGAACTATCGAGGTCGAAAGATTAAAGAACCAGACAAACAGTGGTAAAATAGAAAAGTATTTCGGTCAAGAATCAATGTTTAATTATAAAAAATGAAAAATATTATTATAATATTAATAATAATAAAAAATGCAGAATTCAGAAAAAATATATAATTGGCTTAAAGCGATGAAAAGTACGTTCTTTCCTTTAGACGTACAGCCACTCTAAATTTGCCACTGGCAAATATGGCGACGCATATCCACCGTTCTATATCTTTTCCGGTATTCCCTTCTCCGCTTTCAACGTTGCCAACTTAGTAGTTCTTTTTCAAAGGCGCGTAATATATGAATTTTAAAATTCGACTTGTAGCTCAAATTATCAAGATGCAAGACGCTAAACCATTCAATACAAATTTAATTTTATAAGTTTGTAAAAATTTTATAAATTACGTTAAAAAATTTATATGCATAAAGAGTAATTTTTTGAAATACATTGATATTCATTCGACATAAGAGAAAAATATTGATACACACGTACGCGATTCATAAATACAAGATAAACGGAACATTAGGACAGTTTTACTTTATTAACAGAATATTTTATAAGAATCAAAACTTTTATTTGAAGTATCTTTTGCAAATTATATTTATATTTTTTTTAATAACAAAATATTTATAGAAACTACGTAAAAAAATTTTTATTTTACGTATGTTTGTAATTTATTTATCAACAAATTTAAAATCTATTTATTTACTTAAAACATTTTATCAATATTTAATTATTCAAACAGATGATTATTTCTAAAACTAATTTTTTTTTAATAATCTAATTAAAAATTGTCTTTTTAATTTTTTTTTATTCAAAATATTAAATTTTGATTATCCGAGTATATTTCATAATAATTTATAAATTAATATAATGCAAAATAGATAGATGTTAATAAAACATTGTAGTGATGATATAAGTTTTATTTGATAAAATTTTAAATAAAATTTTTATGTTATATAAATAATATAAAATAGTACAAATATAAAATGAACTAACAAATTTTTTTAAAGTGAAATTGTTAGATTACAGTGAACTGATGAATTTAAATTATTAAAATAAGAAATTTTGTTAGAAACTGATTTTTTTATTAAATTCATTATCCTATGAATATATTTAAAACTATTTTTATAACTATTTTATTATAAAGGCGATATTTTATCACAACTATATAAAATTTTATTAATTAATGCATCAATATGACAGACATTGAAAATTAAAAAATCAAAATTGATTTTAAAAATAAACAGAATATCGAATCACACACTATTAGCATTAATTTTTAAATTATATACATAGTTAGGTTTTTACAAAAGTACAAATTGAAAAAGGTAAATTAACAGTAAAAATTTGGAAACTGAAACTAAAAAGAAGGATATTAGCTTTGTATCAAAGCGTTATTAAAATTTTATTATATAATTAAAGTATTAATTATTATTTATTTAAGAACCATTGATTATTTACGTTTCTATACTATCTCTTAAATCTGTATCATTTTTCATATGCACGCGTATTCCCTAACATTATTTACTTTTACACTTATATTTTAAATAAGTATCACTATATATATATATATATATATAAATTATTTAGATTTATAAATTTGCCGTTTATTTGATTATGATCTGAACAAATTTAGACTCTATTATTTGTATTTGTTAATTGTCTATAATATCAGTAAATGGTGATAAAACTTCATATAGTCACATTATTTTTTAATTAACTATATGTGATATATATCAATTTATAAGAGAAGATGTTTAAATAATAAGATCTTTTTATAAATATAAAATATAAATAATGTTCAGGCTAACCATTTGATACAAATTATATCATCTTCTCTACTTTGAATAATTTCTTATTAAAAGATATCCAAATTACGTGTAAAATTATAACAACTTATTTAATATAAATTAAAATTAAAAATAAAATTATATTATTATAATATATTAAAATATTTTAGAAATTTTGTCTTGAATTATTTTTGATCATTATTTTAATGGTATATTTATTATTATTTTTGTATAATATTTTCTCAAAACCCCTTTTTCCTTTCAATTTCAGACTTTTATTTTTCATAAAATATTATTTTAATCTAATAACATTTAAAATCTATCCATACACTCCTGTATATTTGTTTTTTTTTTACTTTAATGAATAAAAAGTGCAAATTAATTTTAATATACGCGATTGTATAATTTCAAGAATAAGTATTGTTAATTGTTTTAATTGTTACACGTTATAAATTTTAATTGGTTTAAATAAAATAGAGAAATGATTGTTTCAGGTGTCTTTAAGAATTATTTTTATCAATAATTATTATTTTTTTTTAATATTATATTAATTATAATTGAAATGATAATTGAAAAAATCAGAAAAAAATACGATGAAAAAGAAGGAGGGCACTTGGCGAAACAAAAAAAGAGGATAAGAGGAGGTCTAAGACAAAAATAGACAATGAAGGAGGAAAGCTATGAGAGGGGATAAAGGCAAGGGGCCTTTTTGTTTCAAATGAAAACACAAAATAAATGGATAATAACTTTATATATAGTAAAATAACGTTTTTGGTAAATTATGAATGAAAAATTTTGAAGTATTGGTTAATAATTAAAAGTCTGATTACTAACCATTAGAAATGAACTACTGAAGAAAAATATAAAAAACGTGAAAGATTTAGATATTGATACATCAGATAAATTTAAAAAATAAGCTGAAAAAAGCTAGGGAAAAATAAATGTAACGAGATAGAATATAAAAAAAAACTTAGTAGGATGAAGAATTCTGAAAAAGCAAAAATAGTAAAAACAGAAAAAGGAATGATGAATAGAAGAGCGATAAATCAGGAAGTGTTCTTAAAATTATTGATAAAGAAAAAAGTCAGAAAAGTTCGATAAAAATATATGCAACGTGTTCTGGATGCACTAAATTAACAATATGTACGAGGAAAAAAGAGAAAAATTATGAAATTGTGGGAAGCAAGATGAGAAAAGAATCTGAAAAGCAAGAAAAAATAAAAATGGTGAAAGTAAACAAAAAACAATATGATGTAAAAGAAATCCAGAAAAAAAACAGTCATAAAAAATGTGATTGAAATGTGATCGATGAAAATTTCTTGAAAAATGGTGAAGTGATATTGTCTATATAATAATAAATTTGAAAGAATATGTAAATGTAAAATCTTTTGTAAAAAAATTTCTAAATATTATTAAAAAGATAATATTTTCGTTTTTTTTTCATTATATAAGAATTACCAGTATAGAATAATATAATTTAATAAAATAAAATAAATATTCTTTAATAAGGATTAGTAAATAACATCATTTAATATTTATCAACTATTCTATTATACATGAAGTATAAGCACCTACGGTAAGTAAAAATTATTAATAAAGTATTTAATTTCTGATATCAAGCTAAAATTTTTTCTTATATAAAAATAATATTGCTAATGATCAAACATATTTTTGCAGTATAATGTATAATTCATAACAAAATATTATCTATGTAAGTATAATACAAATAAGAATTAATATTCAAATTATGTAAGTAAAAATAGTAAGCAGACTATTTCAATTTTGATCTTGATCATTCATAAATAAGGTAAATAAGTTTTTAAATAAATAATGAATTCTAAATATTCAACTATTAAGAATGAAAATTGAATACATTAAATAAAGTTTTCGTTATAAATTAGAATTACATTAAAATAAATATTGTTGCTGTTGTTGTTCTTATTATTATTATTATTATTATTATTACTTAAGAACCATTGTTATATTGTTATTTACATTTTTATACATATCTTAAATCTACATTATTGTTCATATGCACGCGTATTCCCTAACATTATTTACTTTACATCTGGGTTTCTTACAGAGAAGTGTAAAAATAAAGTAAATTATACAATTTATAAAAATTTATATTCGCATATAAAAAATATGAGCATTTTCTTATTAATTTTATTACGAAAAAATTCAATTTTTTTCAAATATCATCTAATTTATATTGTTGATTGACTACATATTTTTATTTTTTACTATTTTTTATATATTTTTGTTGCGTGTATTATTTAAATTACCAGATATAACTTTATTAGATTAAACGTTAATAAAAATATTTTTAATAAAAGTTATGATGAATAACATAACTTTAAAATCCAATTTTAGGTATAATCATCCAGTAGGTAAAAATTTTATTCATCAACTACAATAATCATTGTCGTTTCTAAAGAGGATTAAATTTGAAATACTTCGATTTTTACTTTGAAAAAATATTTTAAATGTTTTATTTTGAAAAAGACACGAATAAAAATTTTAAGATATTTTCAAAAATTTGAAGTTATTATGATGAATGAATTAGAGACTCACATATTGATTAGAAGTGTTTTCCTCCAACTTGATTGTCTTCAAACTCTCAGGAATTTTCAAATCTTATAATTATTATAATTTTTCCACGGTTCGCGATCATTGCAACACTATTTTTCGATATTATTGCATAAAGCCCCTCGCTCATTTTTAAATTAAGTTATTAAATATGTTTAATAAATAATTCAATTCATTAGGTACAATATTCGTTTTCCTTTATAACGGTTACTTAAATTCTACTTGAAGTATTTCTTAGGAATGAGTTTTTAAATCATACGTTTTTGAAATAAATTTTATTATAATTATAAAGATATCTATTTGTAGTATAGTTATATATTACAAATTGAATAATATTTTTTTAAATTTGATAAAATTTATCGTACATTTTTATAGCTATTAGCAGTTATAATTATTGATCATTTTTTTTCATGTTGATACAACATTATGATACTAAGCGTTTAGTAATAAGCAATACGATATCAAATATTAGTTTTTTTAAATAATTTACATATAGATATTATTATATATGTATATTTAGTTATTGATTTAATATGATAAATAATCTAATGTAACTTTAACTATGATAATTTTAATTTTTAAAGAAATATAAATAAAATATATATATATATTTATAAATTTTTTATGAGTATTGCTTAAATACTACGTGAGTTTATTATTATAAGTATTTTAGTGAAACAGATAAGTTTTTTTAGGTATATTAATCAATTGTAGGTCTTTGTTAAAACTTAAAGAAATTATAGTATTTGATGAAAACGAGATATTTATTGAAACTGTATAGAATAAGCGAGATTTATTTACGTGAATTTTTAAAAACAATTAAAACAGTAAAATATTAAATAGAAGTTTGTTCAATACTTTTCTTTTTTTGTTGATAAATGAAGTGCTTCTGATTAGCAGATTAATAAAGGTTATAGTTACATAATTTTATAATGCAAGGAAATAAAGCTTGTTACAATGCCTGAAAATATTTATAGTTCAATAACTTTTTTAGATATTTACAATTAAACTTTTATATTATATTATATATATATAATCTGATGTTTATTATTTAAATCGTTGTTTACAAATCATTAAAGAAATACTTTTTTATAAGAGCTTGAATACATTTTATTAATATTAATTAAATTTAATTTAATATATTGTTTTTTTAAAATTACAAATAAAGTAATATTTTATTTTTAATTAATTTAATATAATTAAGATACAAATTATTACATATATAATGTGATTATATACCTCCAGTTCATACAGTTTTTTTGTGGATTCATCAAACAATAATTGGTAACGGTTCTTCGTGTATAAATATTTCTTTACAAAGCTGATTTAAAAATGTACAAATTACACTATAGTCAATTTCATTAATTTATGAATTTCTTTGTATATGAAAATAGAGAACTTTTTTTATTCCATATCTACTTTATTATTTTTTCTTTTATTTTTTTCATATCAGATAGCGTAATAATATTTAATTAAATATTTTTTAAACCAATAATACATGAATTTTGTAAAAAAAGGAAATAAATTCTATTTTGATATTGAATGTAAAAAAATGATTTTATAAAAATGATTATTGTATAATTAATTAAATATAATCATCTTTTTAGAAAAATAAACGCCACTTACTTCATTTTTGTTTTGAAATTTTAATAATTGAGAAAGCATTTCTTTAAATATCACTGAAAATAAAGTATTTAAATTGGAAAATGTATATGGCAACATTGTAGTGAAAATCGAATTTGCGTCTTTGTAACTTAACCTTGTTTTCGGCAAATTTTTTAAAGATTTATCTGTGATTGTAAATTCAGAACTTTTAACTTAAAAGTTTGTATATATTTTATTAAGTGTTCAATAATTTCTCTGATTGTACTACTCGTAATTATCGTTCCGATGTATACCAAGACATAATAGGTTATAATTTTTATAGTTCATCTTATGTCATCGTATTGGTAAAAACTGAGAAAACACGTTTCGTATATCCACATAATTTTAATGTCAACTTGTATTTTAATTGTACAATGATCAACTGTTTTTGAAATGTGAAAATTAAAGTTTCTTCAATTAATTTGATTTAAAGTTTATTTTAGTTCTATTTAAACTTTCACTAATCGGACATTTATTTTGTTCTAATTTTGAGCAAAAATTTCAAAAGTTTAAATATATTTTGTAAATTATCTTGATCTACAAGTTTATGATCAGTTTTTTATTAAATAATAGCACGATGAATTATTAAATTTTTTAAATCTACCTTATAAGAGATAAAAAAAAAAACGATTTCAATGTTAATCAGAAATTTGGTTACAAGAATATGTATCAAATATCAATACTTTCTGAAAAACATATAGCACATATTTTATAAAATTGTCAACTCATCCTGATTTCAATGCAGTTTAGTTTTGTTGAAACAACACACTTCAGTGATAATGTATAGTTTTGAAGGGGATTACAGAAGGAAGCCTCAGCAAAATTTAGCTGGTGCTAGTCGAAGAGATGAAAAAAATGCTCTTCTGCAACATGCTCATTTGGAACGTTCTAAACGTGAACAGCAACGTAACAAACATAATGCCACTGTTAAAATTCAAGCACCTATACGAAGTTTTATTATAAGGCAAACTATCAAAAGACAAGAAAGATATGAATTTGATATAATGCAACAAGTGATTGGTGTAAATCAAATAAATTTAGTTGAGTTAATACCTTTTTTAAAAAAATTATTATTTTTTTATACTTATAAATGTGATGGAACTAGATTGATTTGGCTATTACAACATGTCCTTAAACTTCAAGAAGAAATTAAATTACAGTTTGCTTCTAATTCTGAATGGTTGTGGCGAATTAGGTAAAAATAATTTAGCTTCTGTTCCAATGTTAAGATAATAACATTTAGTAAATTTTCCAAAAAAAAAATATATATTAAAAATTAAAAACCTTCTAATTAAGAAAAAATTATAATTTTAACAATGTTTATGATAATAATGCATCTTAATCAATTTTTTAAAAATAAAAAATATATAATTATATATCTATATAAAATTATTACTTCTATATAATAATTACATCAAAGAAAAATACAAACTTTAACAAATTTTAATAGTTTGCTAAAATTTGAAGAAATTTTAAATAGTTTCCCTTTTTATAATTATATATTTTATTTTAAAAAGATAAACGTTAGTTGCAATGTTTTCAATATTGGTTATTAATAATTAAAAATATTTTGCGATTGACAATAAGTATTCTTATTTAAATTATAATTTGTTTATGAAATTTAATTTATCTCTTATGTTTCATAGATGGATACTTAAAATTTGTATGGAGTATAGTCTTGAAACTGTATTATCAGACACTGTACAATCAATAGCATTACCTTTGAGAATTTTGGAAGTTTTTACAACACCAGAAGATACTGAAACGATTATTAAAAATCATTTTGATTTACACTTGAAAAAAATTTTTGCTTACTTAGTAAAAAATAAATACTTTGAACAAGTTAAACAGTTAATTGAAGCAAAGATTCCACCGGATTTAGACTCATCGATAATTCCAGCAACTCCAATGATTAAATGGTTTCTTGAAATGATACAGCGACCTTTATGTATTGTGAATCGAATAGACAGTACTAACGAATTCTGTTTTTTAATTTTACATGAATTCTGTAAAAGTATTTTATCTCAAAAATTGACAGATTCGATATCTGTTTACATCATTCCTGCCCTCTTAAATTTTAAAGAGTTTCCTTATGATAAATTAATCAATTGTATCAATCGCTATGATCCTCAGCCCACTATTAGTTTATTATATTCTGTTCTTCAACTGGAACCTACAGGATATTGTAAGTTAGGTTATTTAAAATTTTAATTTTTCTATATTTTATTAATTTTATATCTATAAGCTGTAAAATATATGTAATTGTATTTATATTAAATTATTAATTTTATTTCATATATTTACATTGCTAAATATAAAAATTAATTACGTTTAATATGAATTAAACATATATTTTTGAGTCTGCGAATTTATATTTCGTATTTTTTAAAAGCAAATTCTGTAAAAACTTAGATAAAGCTAATATTCAAATTGTAATTGAATCTATTATTAATTTATAAACATAAATTACATAATAAAATGTTATGTATGTTTGTTAAATTCGTTGTAAATTTTTATTAATTTTTGTAATGTTTCGATATGTTTTCGATATAGATAATTTTTAAAAAATTTTGAAAATACTATATCTAAAAATTGAAAATCTAAAAACGATAAAATATTACATTAAATGTTTATTTTAAGAATCGTATAATAATGTAAATCAAAACAATAGTATCAATATAATATAATAATGTAATCAATATTATTTAATACCTGATTTATGATAAAGTATATTAACACATATAGTTCTAACATTGAAATATATACTTACATTAACAGGCAAATCCAAGGATACTCTTATAAGTTATTTACAAGTTTTGGCGTCATTGAGTTCTACCATAAATCCGGTTTCTGACCAGCATAATTTAAGTAGCAGTCAAAACAATAGCTCTGATACCGATAGTGATTCAGAAATGTTGGACAGTGGTGAAGTAAGTGTGGTACACCATTGTATTGAGATGTTGAACAAGGAATATCGAGTCCAAGGTATTCTTCTTGCTGTGGATCAAAGCGACGATCTCGTAGTTATGCAACCCATCTGCCAGTTGTGCCACAATCTTCTTATAACGAACAAAAATGCCATTCATAAATATAAATTGCTCTATATGCTTGCTTTTAAGCCAATCTTTTTAAGGCAGCTCTGGAGTAATTTATTAACTGTCAGCCAGACATCCCTGTTTGGTGGGTCAACGCCGTACCTGCACATAATTTCGAGAGGAATTGCACTTTCGACAGATGACACCGCTAAAATCGTTCCTCTTTTAGCGGTATTTTGTTCTCTTTTCAGTTTACTAATAGCCACGCTTCACGATACAGAGTTCTTTATTGAACCTTCTGGTATGGAACTCGCTATAACGAATAGCATAGATAGAGGACAGCAGACAATGCCCTTCACGACATACGATTTGGCAATACTTAGCTCGCACTTAAAAGGAGTTTGTCTTGGACTGGTGGAATTAGCGTTTCCAGATACCAGACCATCAGTCAGAGACGATTATAAGAATGCTGTTTTAGGGCCTTCAACTTCAATATCTTCGAGTCCCAAAAATACACAAATGTGGGCCCATTTATTTAAGGTGATTGTTAAATTGGCTTATTTATTGCTTTTGGGAAATATATGTACACATCTAAATAGTTTCATTATTTATTCGCTATTGATTGCACGGTATTTGGAAATGTCTCCAATGCAGAAAACGATAATTAAATATTATGAAAAAATCTTGAGTACAGTACATGTTTGAGTTCTATACATTTTAATTTCTTTAATTCGATTAATTTTGGAGAAACACAATTTGTTTTGTATAAAAAATTTGTTGTAATAGAGTCAGATATCACTTATTTCTTTAAATTGTTGAAAAGCGTATGAAATCTTATAAGGATAGACGTTTATAGTTTTATGTTTGAAAACAATTTTTTATAAAATAGAGTTGAAAATTTTTTCAAGAATTTAAAAATATTTTTTTACTCATTCGTTTTCAAGATTTTGAGTTTTAGTATATAGACTAAAATTAATTCCAAGGTATTTTGTGAAAAACTACTTAAATATGCAATGTAAGAACATCTTAACTAAACAAAGTTAATATTATCTCAATTCACTCGATATTCTTTAAATAGATTTTACATTTACTGTATTCGATTTTTCATTTTTTTGTTCTCTTTATATATCTAATTAATTCTGTTTTTACAAGAAACTATTTCACCAACAAAGTTTTTAAATAAAATATAATTTAATTATAAATGATAAATATATAATTAATTATACTAATATATTGATATATAACATTTTAAAGAATTATTGAAGAATCTTATATTAAAAGCATGTGTAGTATTATTGAAATTATTTGAGAAATATGTATTAAAGTCGTTTACGCGTTTGCTTAAAATTTACACAATAATTAATTCTTCTATGTACAGGTATTGTACAATTGAAAATATTTTTTAGATGTTCACTCACGTTTTCGTAGATAACAATGACTTCGATAAATACAAGACTTGTTGTCCATTTTATTAAAAGTTATTATACGTTATAAATATTACAGAAACAAAGCATTAGATTTAAGATTTTAAGAAAATGCACGCGTTTTTTATTATTGTATCTCTGGCTTTTTACAGAGACGTGTAAAAATTAAAGTAAATTATACAATTTATAAAAATTTATATTCGCATATAGGTAACCGTGGGTCTGCTGCGTCAACTACACACCCGAGACCTAAGGCGTCAATTTTGTCCGGATGGCCACTGGATAGCCTCGAATATTGTGATTCCAATGAACAAACCCCAGGATTTCAGTCTCCGTCGACGTCAGCTACGCAACTACGTTCCCTTTCAAGGGTTGCGTGTCTTCACTCGCGAAGAAGTTGAAGACGGCCCGCCCCTCTCCACAACAGAGCTTCGAACCTTAACTCTGCTTCGAGAGATTCCTTTCGTCGTTCCGTTCAATGATCGTGTTATAGTATTTCAATCATTGATTAATCGTGATAAATGTGAACAGCAGGGAGAACTGACCCATTTCATGCAGGGCCCATCCATTCACATCTCTGTCAGACGAAATTATTTATACGAGGATGCTTTCGACAAACTTTCGCCAGAGAATGAGCCTGAAATGCGGTTGAAGATGAGAGTGCAACTGGTGAATGCGGTAGGACTTGAAGAGGCAGGAGTGGATGGAGGTGGACTCTTTCGAGAGTTTCTGTCGGAATTGTTAAAGACGAGTTTTGATCCGAATAGAGGCTTTTTTAAACTTACGAAGGATAACATGCTTTATCCAAATCCGACGGTCCATCTACTCGTGGATAATTTTCCAAAACATTACTTCTTTATAGGTATTTATTCTCTAAATTTTCCTTTCTTATTATACTATTTATCTTTATTTTTTATAAGTTTTTAAATATCATTAGTTATTTTCGAAGTATTTTGAATTTTACATAATTTTTATATTTCGTCTAATAATTTTTATAAATGTTATGAATTTTGATTATGTGCACACTACATGTGCATTTGTGCACACGCACACGAACACGTCATATCTACTGGAAATTGGAATCTTTACTAAGTACACTACGCATACTAAGGATGTTACACATGAATCAAATGATAAATTAACTATGAACTAATTTTGATTTATTATGAAAAATTTGAATTCTATTTCATATATCTTAATCTTATAAACAGCATGGATATATTTTTTTAATTTTTTTAATTGATTTTTAAGAGACTTTAAATACACTTGTTTTAGTAGATTTTAAATAAATAGCTTATTGAAATTGAAAATTTTTTTAAAATAAATATTTTTATAAAACAATTTCATTTCACGAAGTAAAGATTTTTGTATCATCTTAACAAATAGCTTTATCGTAGCTAACATATACAGCACCTTGATCTCTTAAATAGTTAAGATCGAAATTTTTTTTTAAATTTTAACACTGCAAATACGTAATAATTAATACTTAGATATCCGTGAAAAATTGTATAAGTTTAATTATGATTGGAATACATATAACGTCTTAAGAAATGTATTATAATTTTAGAAAGAACATAAAATATTTTATTTATTTAAAAGATTCAAATTTTAAAAATTATAAACAAATTGCGCGATTTGAAACTAATCTAATTCGCTAATATTTAATAATAACATTCTCGTAATATTTATTTTTAGAATATTTGCAATATTGAATATTAAAATATTTTAAATGAATATTTAGAAATATTTAAGGAATTTTAAATAATCTTTAAATATATATATATATATATGCAAATTATAAATAAAATTTATATTATTTTAAAATATTAAAATTGTCATAAAATATAGTTTTTTAGGAATTAATTAATGTAATATTTATTAAATATTTATTAAAAATCGATTTGTATTTATATTAAAAGAATTGACATAAAAATTTTTTAATTATTTTAAAAAATTATAAAAGGTTTTTGAAATTTTTATTATTTAAAAAAATGTAATTATAAAGTTTATATAATGCAAAAAGGTAAGTTTAAAATTAAGATAGATGTAAGGTTTAAAAAATTCAAAAACAAATTACTATTAAATTAAATAATATCATTATACAACTCATTTAGTTAATTTACTAAAATTTATTTATCCTACGATACTGTGGTATTCGTAAAAATAAATTGATGCAAATTAAGTAATAATTAATCATCATATATTTAAACAATATTGATCGTGCTATTTGCTCAAACAATTTATAAAACGTACCGAAAACATTACAATGTGTTTTGTAAAATAAAATAATTTTTTTAACAGGTAGAATTCTAGGTAAAGCTTTGTACGAAAATCTACTTGCTGAATTACCATTTGCCGAGTTTTTTCTGTCGAAAATTGTCGGTACTCAATCTGACGTAGATGTTCATCACCTTGCTTCCCTCGATCCCATTATGTATCGGAACTTGCTGTACCTCAAAAGCTACAAAGGAGATGTGACAGATCTTGGTCTAGATTTCACAATTTTATCGGATGAATTAGGTAATTTATAAGAATTTATTAGATTTTGTTCGACTTTGACGTTAATGAAGATTTTTAAAAGTATTAGAAAGTTTATCTTTTGTTCAACATTTCGAATGTAAAAACTAATGTTTTTACATTATATATAAAATAAATTCCGATTCAAAACACTTTAAAGAATCGAAATTGTAATTTTTATAATTTATATGTTTAGTTTTGCATAATCTGTATAATAGATTTTTTATTATTATTTTATAACATTGTATATAACAAATATATATATATATACTTTTCCAGGTTTCCTTATTTTAAAATTTTTTTAATCATATTTTTTAATATTTATATTTACAATATTGTTTAGCATTATTTTAATATTTATTGTTATTGTGAAACAACCTGTTTTTGAAAGAAATTTTATATTTTGTTTTTTGAAGAGATTTACTTTTAATTATTACATTTTGTAAATTAAGAAGTTTATAAAATTTCAGTATGTTGTTCTTATATGATTCTTACGCTTCCTCACGTGTGCCGGTCTTTTGCTTTACTTCCAAGCTCAGACAATTACACAACGATTGTGAAATCAAATATAAAGTTCGGGCGACTCAAATGAATCACATTTTTGGAACTCCCGATGTTAGTGAATCCTATAGTAAAATCTGTCTAATTGATTTTATCAACAGGACTACATCGCGACAAGCAAACAATAATCCGTATACGTAACATTATATTCCTATGTTGATTAACTTTAGTTGAAAATACATTGTCACAAAAAAATTTTAACATGTAAAAAAATGTAATTTTTACTTTTTGCTCATTTAGGTGAGAGACGTGTTGATGAACTGAAATCTGGTGGTGCTAATATAACCGTTACTAATCACAATCGAATAGAGTACATACATCTAATGGCCGATTACAAACTTAATAAACAAATCCGAGCTCAGTGTCATGCATTCAAGCAGGGTATAGGAAATGTAGTACCTCTTGACTGGCTACAAATGTTCAATAATAAGGAATTGCAAGTATTAATTTCGGGAGCTCAGATACCCGTAGATGTAGGTGATCTCAAGCAGCACACTAATTATACTGGTGGTTATGCTCCGGATCACCCAACAATCATTACTTTTTGGAAAGTCGTAAATGAATTTAATGATCAACAAAAGAGTCAATTGTTGAAGTTTGTTACAAGCTGTAGCAGGCCTCCTCTTCTTGGATTTAAGGTAAAAAATCTAACAATTTTACCTTTGATGCGTAGAAGTTTGAAATTATTTAATTTCTTTATTTATTTAAATTTTATTTAATTTATTTAATATCAAACGCAATTTTTATGGTTTTGTTATATTTTGTATAACACATCTTCCACAATGAAATTATAGTTAATTTAAAGATAAATACCAATACGAATTTTTTTCTGTAGGAATTAGATCCACCGTTCTGCATTCAACTTGCTGGCAGTGTTGATCGATTACCAACATCTAGCACGTGTATGAATCTTTTAAAGCTTCCACAATTTTTAGATGAAAAGACATTACGAGAAAAACTGTTGTATGCGATTCAATCTGGTGCTGGATTTGAACTTAGTTAAAGAAAACTTTTAGAAATTTGATTTACAAAGGCTTTCAAAATATTTAATTTAATCAATAAATTTTTATTTTAATCAATAGGTAAATATCTTTTGAAATATTTTCATTTTTTAGATTATAGTTATTGAGTATAAAGTACTTTTTCATTCATATACTGTTACATTAATTACAATTTTTATAATTTTTTTAGGCATTAATGTAAAAATAAATAAACTTGATATGAATCTATTAGTTTAAAATAAGCTCCCGAGCTTGTAAAAACTAAATTCGAAGCTATAATTATATAAACGTTTTGTTGCTAATATATGTTAGGTGCTATATAGTTATCTATTTATAGATTTGGATAATATTAATATTATCAATAATAATTATTAAAATATATTGATATATTATTTTGAGATTGTATATTATTTCTAAAAATGAAGTATCGTAATTTTTTATTAGATAATATTAATGTATAAAATTGTTGTTTTGATAACTGAAAATTTTCTCTTTAATTGTAAATAACAGAAAATATAACAATAAAAATTAGATTGAAATATATTTAGGTAAATCGACGAAAATTTGACTTAAATTCTAGATCCTCTTTAAAATCATGTTTATGAATACATATGTATTTTTTAAACGTTTTATATTTGAGTATAAAAATGTTGATTACATGTAAATAGTTCCTTGTAAAATATTGATATGCAAATGTTTTGGTATTACATACCATCACGTGTACTTCTTGACCTAGAATATAATTAATCACCAAGGATAGAATTTCGTTGAATATGATTGCAGTTTCGAAATAATTTTCAAAAAATGAATGTATTTATGAAAATTCTTGCTTTATATTTCCTTTTGTAAATATATCAAAATTAAATTACTTAAATAACAAAATTTTAATATTTTACAATATTAACATTATACATAAATATTACTAACCATAATTTTGACCAATAAAAGATACTTCGTTTTATGTATGCATGCAAAATACATGCAATAAAATTAATTTCATTTTGGCTTCAATTTAACTGAATTCAGAACATTATTATATTTTGAATTATACACAAAGAATTTACTATGTGTACATGTATTTTAATTAATCTTAGTAATAATGTACATAATTATATTTTAAAAATAAAAATTAAAAACATATATACTGTTTATATTTATGAAAGATTGAAGTTATTCGAAAGAAAGTTAAATCATTAATAAGTGTTTTAATTAATTTATTAAAGTAAGTATTTAATTTTTTCATTTTTTACAAAAATCTATATTTTTATTTATGCAATTGAACAAATGTCTATGAAAACACTATAGAATACTTGATATGCAAAATAAAAATAATAAAACGTTAACCCTTACAAGATGGAATTTTAAAAATAAAATTTCTTACGTCAATGAATTTCACAAATAAATATATCATAGAAAAACTAAGATTTTTACAATACATTAATTTTTTATGAAAGTATATTTTATAATCATTGAAATTATAATGAATTTTATAATAAAATCAAACATTTTATTTAAATTAATGATTATCAATCAACCATTAAAAGATTGATGGTTATATTTGCACTAATTCGAATTTCGAAAATAGTAATAGTAAGAAATTTAAAAAACTTTAGAAGTATTATGTAATATATATATATAATAAGAAATCGAATAATCAAAGTCTAATAAAATAAAAATAAAATTTTGATTAGTGATATCTGAATGGTAATTTGAACACATAAACGTATATATTAAATATATCTGCTTTATTTTTTAATCATAGATATTTGTATTAAAATCATAATTAGAATATTATTGAATTTTTTTTATTATATTTTGGAAAACAAAAAAATAATATATAATAATAATAAGCTTAATGCAATTGTTTTAATTTAATAGACATTTGTAGAATATTTTTAACTTTATTTTTAATACAAAATACCCTTAGAAATCTATAAATTTAAAGTTATTTTATCTAAAAGTTTTAAGGATTATTTTTGAAATTTCAATCTTTACTACTTATGCTACGGTTTAATAGTGGTTTCATGGAAATTATTCTTATAATTATACGAAAAGAATTAACAGTTTTGATGCATTAAAAAATCCATTAGACTTACTAAATAATGATATATAAATTCTTTCTCTGAAATATTTATTTTAATACAAATTAATTATTTATTGTTTAAACTTATAAAATAGCTTTCGTGTATCTTCTATAAGCTTATTTATATTTAAATTTGATTTCTACCTTTTCTTTTAAAAAAGCTAAAGTATAAAGACGAGTATCTTACATTTAATAAACTTTTCCATGATTAAAATGTTGTGTAATATTAGAAATTTATTTTCAATTTATTATAAAATCTCTAAACCAAATTTCATCTTTTTTATTGCTTTCAATATTTATTTTATTTACCTATACTTTTAATTTAATTAATAAATTAAAGATAAATTTTTATTTGAAAAATTCTTTTTCTACAATCAAATTTTTTAATTTTTGTTTTATCTGAATCTCTCTTAAATTATGATAAACTTTATCTTATAAAGTTGATATATTTTTATCATTTCTTCTTTTTAGTAAAATTTGAAAACAAATATTCAACAAATATTTTTAGTTTTCTCAAAAGTTGAAAAAGTTTGTTATTTGAAATTCTTTCAAGTTCTGATCATGCATATATTATTATTTTATATTTCTATAGATTTTTATTACTTTACTCACGAAGAGAAAAGTTTTCAAAAACAATATTTTTGTTAATTATTAGTTATAAAAGACATTTGACTAAAAGAGGAAAGAATTTTTATCGATGCCTTAATGTCCCAAATCATGCATATTTGAATTGCGTAAGCTGAAAGGAAAGAAACAAAAAGAAATTTTACTGTTTAAATAAATAATAATGTAATAGTTTGGTAGAATGCTGTTTATTAAAATGAAAGGTTTAAAAAAACGGTCGAAACTTAACTATCACTTTTCCATTCAAAGGTAATATATGTTGCAGTTGCGTACAGGAAAAGATTAAAACCATAGAAGTACTTATGCAGCGTTAAATAACTTATTTGCAGATATTGACTATTCATTAATTAACTTTTATTCATGATTAATTGTAGAATTTGGAAAGAAGATAAGATATTCTTATAATATTCATTTTGTACCAGTTGAATCTAAATATTTTTGTTTTTTTTTCTTACCTTACTATATGTACTTAAAATAATAAAATATTTTATGACCATTTGAATACGTCGCGATTTTGATTTATTAAATTTATAAAGTTAAAGCATTAAATACGTTTATTAATAAATATATGAGCTCTCAATCAACTTCATGTTACAATGTTATTGTCTACTATTAATAACTTACAAAATAATAATTTGGAAATATTAAAATATCAAATATAAAAAAATATTAAATTATCAAACTTCAAAAAGTGGCACATAAAACTGAAGGATTAAATAAGCAAACAAAAATGGTAATAATAATTCCAAATAAGTTTATTAAAATACTTAAATAAAAATATATATAAACCATTATCAATTTATTTTTATCTGAGATTAACAAAATAATAATAATAAATAACAATTTCTTGATATTTGCTTATAATTTTCAATTTCATAACATTTTATCTTTTCTTTTAGCTTAAATGGTCATCACATTTTGTATTGTTATATATTAATAATTACACTAATTTAAAAAATACGAGTTTTTCTTATTTGCATCAATATTAATTGTTTAGAAATTATGAAACAGATAATATACATTATGTAGTACATAATGTGTCGTATTGCATTATAATGTTTTTGCGGTACAACAAAACAAAACGTATTACCTTTGTTTTGTTTTTTTTTCATATTTTTATTTAGTTTACGCATGCGCACCAAATATTGTCTTTTTGAAGTTACACTGGCAATAGCAACTAATACACATGTTATCGATGTATGAACATTAATTATAGTTTTTGAAATATGGATACGAGTAATTATAAAGTTATAAAAAATTTAAGATAAATTTTTATAAAAAAAACTGCATAAAGAAAACGAAATAGTTTTTAATTGCAAAACACTTAACCACGTAGTGTAAATTAAAACAATATTTGTAATATCTCCTTGTATAATTAGGTGGAAAATTTTTGTAATATTCACGATATAAAAAGATTGGTTGTATATTTTTAGTATTTGAATTAGAAGTTAATGCTTCTCTTTATAATTAACAGAGTTATCTGTATGATTTCATAATATTGTTTATATATTAAATCATTATTCATTATTTACTATATTTTTTATCTAAATTAAATCCATGATCTTTTCATTATGTAACATATTTAAACTTGACAACATTAATTGTTATTAACAAATTACATTATAATTTTTTTAAATTAAACAAATCATAAAACCATGTACATCATTCATCTATTATTGAGTTATAAAAATATCAATTTTCTTTATTTTATTTTTATGTACTGATTGTGGTCATTATTTATTATCTTATTAAAATGAATAATTTTTTTTTATGGTAGCTTGAATTATTTTATTTATAAATTGATTTTCTACATCAATTTCAATTATTATTAAAATACATTTTCAAGTTTATTTATTTAATTATACATTTCATAAGTATTAATCACATTTATATATATTTACAGAAATAATTAGAGTTATTTATGAATATCTGCTTTAAATTTCCTAGAAAAATTTCTTAGAAAATCTATAAATTTATTTCAATCAATATAAGCATTAGTTAAAAGAATAGAATAATTATGAATTGGCCAATGATTTCATCAATACTCTGTATTTTTGGATTTTTAAAAGAATTTCGGCCTAGTGAACCTTTTGTTACAAATTATCTTACTGGTCCTTGGAAAAATTTTACACAAGATCAAGTAAGTTCAAATTTATATTTAAAATTCAAAGATATAAATACATTGTGATTAATTATTAAATTAATCAGTAAATATGCATTTAATAAATTATATAGCAAATATTTCTATTTATTAATATTAATACAATAAAACCATGGTAGCTGAAAATATTTAATTAATACAATAAAATATCACAATGAAATAATCTGATCTTATACAATAGATTTAATTTTTTTTATTAAGTTCATGTTTTTATATTTTTGATTATTCTAAATTTATATTTATTTAGTTTATTGATAAATTAATTTTTATAATAAAATCTATTGATGTTATTTATTATATAAATTCAATATTTGTATTTAGATGATTATCTGTATTATATAGTATAAAATTGTTACAGATCAACCAAGAAATTTATCCAGTTGCGACATATTCTAATTTTGCAACTTTAATATTAGTATTTTTATTAACAGATTTAATTAGATATAAATTTGCTATTATACTATGTGGTCTTTCTGGAACAATTACATATATACTTATAAGATTTGCAACAACAATATTTCATATGCAAATGGTGGAATTTTTTTATGGTTTATTATTATCTACAGAAGTAGCTTATTATACATATATTTATGCCAAAGTCAACAAGCAACATTATCAAAAAGTGACAAGTCACACTAGAGCCGCTTATCTTTTAGGTCGTTTTACAGCTGGTATTATAGCTCAATTAACAACATCTTTGAAAATATTAGATTATGAGCAATTAAACTATATAACGATGGCTTGTAAGTTATATTTATCTATTAATTTGTATTTTTAAGTTAAAATATACAGATAGATAAAAAAATTTTCTATTATATAGCAATAAAATTGTTTTGATGCTTTTCTATAAACTTCATAAAATAAATATAAATTTTTACTAAACATTAATTTGTAATTTTATTAAAATATATAGATTGATTTAAGACTTTAATTGATTTAAAACTTAAGTTTTAAATTTTCACGAATTTAGCTCTTGGTATAGCAACTTTATGGGCATTTTTTTTGCCACCAGTTAATAAATCAGTTTATTTTCATCAATTGAATTTTTTAACTGCGGAAACACAAACTTCATTAGAAAGTGAGGAAAGCAACAATGCATTAGCTGTCTCTATTCATAAAACTTCTAATACAGAATCAGGATCATTTTTAATTAAAATTAAACGTGCATATTATTTACTCTGGGAAGATTTTATAAAAGCATATACCAATAGTCATGTTATTAAATGGTCTCTTTGGTGGGCTTTTGCAACTTGTGGTTATTTTCAGGTAATAATTTATATACAATTATTATGGAAAAACGCTGAAGACTCGATAAAACAAAATAATGAAAATGTTGATATTTACAATGGTTTTGTTGAAGCAGCATACACAGTCATAAGTAAGTACAATTTTATGATATATTTTTATAAGAAATGTTTTATAATTATAATAAATATACATTTAGTTAAATGATATTACTTCTTTAATATAAAATGTAATCACTTAAAACATTTTATATATATGTATAATGGTTTTAAAAATTTATAAATATTTAAATAAATATAAATTCATTTTTTAATTTCAAGAACATTAAATTATTTATACTTCAAATTGATAAAGATAATGAAATTCTAAAAATAAGGTAATCATTAAAAAATACATACTAGTAAAAAAGTTGATTTTTATTTAAATATAATATTAATTAAACAATAATATAATTTTTTTAATATAAATGCATCATAAACAAATTTTAGAAATGTAATTAATTAATTTTTTTTGCAATATTTAATCAACTAATGCTGCATGATTTAGTTATTATGTCCACGTTTCTAAGTAGATAAAGTTACCTTTCTTTTAAGTAATAGTATATAATAAATTAGAATTTTTTTTAATAATTATTTACAATAAAGAAATTTAATATATTAGAAAACTAAAACTAAAAAATATTTTAAAAAGGTGCTTTAGCTGTCTTTGGTGTTGGAAATCTACATTTAAATTGGCCTTTGATTGGTGAAGCTGTATTATCAATATTTTCATTAATTGAAGGTATTCTTTTAATAATATCATATATCAGTTACAATATATGGATTCTATACTATTTATATATAACCTTTGGAGTTATTTACCATTCAATTATTACAATAGCCAGGTATAAAATTTTTTTTTAACTAGTACTAATTTAAAAAAAATATATCTTATATTAATTTTTTTTTTGTAGTTTTGAAATTGTTAAATATTTATCAAGAGACAGTTATGGTTTGATATTTGGAATAAATACATTTTCTGCATTGTCTTTGCAGTCATTACTAACATTTATTGTAGTAAGCAAAAACTGTTTAGATCTAGACATTAGATTACAAGTAAAATATTTGATTTCATATAAATATTACTTCACTAGTATTATAAACTATTAATTTTTTCATTTTTATTTTAGTACTTGGTATATGGAGGATATTTTATAATTTTGGGTATTATTTTTATGATTATGAGTGCTTTTACGTTTAGACAGAATTTAAAAAATAAAAAATCTATAAAGATTTGGTTAAAAAGTAATGAATCTGTTATTACATCATAAAACAACGCTAATAAATAAGTGAAAAATATAATGTCCAGTTTTGTGATTTTATATTATTGAGAAAATTGGATAAAGAATTTATTTATAAAAATTAAAACTTAGATATATTAAAAAAAAAAGTTAAAATAATTTATAGTATTCAATATCAATTTAAAATTTTTAACAGTATTTAAAAATTAAAAATAGAATATTGTATTGAATGAATCCATGTTGTTAACTAGTGTCATGGATGATTATTATTAATTAAGAAGTGCGCCTATGCGAACATACACACATATGTATAATTGTACATCATATTTATTACCATAAAAAATTATCAGGTTAAATTTTTAATTTCATTAGCTTATTCAAAATGCTTAAATTTTTATTAAGATGATACAAAAAATTATTAAACTTTGACATATTTAAAATATAATATAAAAAAATACAGGTAGGTTTAAATTTATAATTGATTATTATCATTATTATTATTGTTGTTATTGTTGTTGTTATATTTAGAAACATCTAAAATTATATAAATTAATTATAACTTATCTTTTATTTTGCTTATTAATAATTTTTTATATGTATCTTCTGTTTCTGTGTAAATTTCTGTTATTTTTTTTTTTCATTTTTGAATAACCCATGTAAATTCTTTTTACAGTTCCCCTTTCACATCATTTATCATTACTCTGTCATATTTTAGTTTCTCTTCTTTTATGTTTTCTATGTTTTTGTTATGTTAATTATGTTATGCTCTGGTTTATTTTATACTCCTACAGTGTACCTATATTTTCCCCAGATCCTTACCATACTCTAAAGTATTATTATCAACTTTTTACCTTGTTTGTAGTTTTTCATTTTTTTGTCCAACACATTTCCTTTTGTTCATCCTTGATAAATCATATAATTCGTACAGTATTTATCTTTGCTTATGTGCTCTCCCTGTTCTTCCTTTTATTTACGAAACAATCCTATTTTTTTAATATATACTAAATTTCTTTTTTATAATTATTTTATTTTATCTTAATATTGTGTACTTCCATTCTTATGTAATTTTTAAAATTGTTTCTCATATCTTCCTTCTATTTAGCCTTTGTTAATAAAATTCTTTTCTGCAAATATATTCATCTTTTTATTTTATATTAGTTTTTAGAGCTTTTCCTTAAATTTTCTTCACATTTGCATCTAAGCATTCGATAACTTTTCCTTCTCACTTTAATTACACTGATTTTTTAATGTTCACTTTTATGTCAAAATTCTTTAAAATTACATTCATAATTTTCACAATTAACTTCACATCTCGATCGTTTTCTCTACCATTACTGTTTTTATCTCATTTTCATTTTTTTCCATTTTTTCCTTTATTTTTTGTTTTCTTCAATTAACTTTTCTACTCTAGGTTTTCCTTCTTATCACATTTCAATATCTACATAAATCTAAAAATTGTTTTTTGTACTTTTTGTACACCCTTAAAAAACTTTAAATGTTTGTTTCGTTCTCTTTATTTTTATTTCTTATTCTTTATTCACTTTATTGTCTTTTCTAATATTTTATAGTTTTTCTTTTAGAATTAAGAAGTGAAATCCACCTTTCTCTTTTTTCTTAATAGCCTTTTTAAATAAGTTAAAAAAATAATTTTCTAAACCATATTTTTCTAGAAGAATTTTTTCAAATCTTAGTTTTTTTTTATTTGTTTTATTTTTCTTATTATTTTACTAAGACAAATTCTTTATCATGACTGATAGGCGAGCGCCTATAATAATCGAGAAAAAATTCGTTATACTTTTGCTATGCACAAAGCACAGTTCGTTTTCTTCACATTCCTTCTTAATTTGTTCATAATTCCTTCTTTATTTTTTTTTTTATTTTTTAAATTCTCACTATCTATATAATTTTTTTACTATTTTTGATTAATTTCTTAACTTATTTTTTCTAATACTACGAATAGCACTTTTTACGCGTCGCATTTTATCACTTATCTTTTTATTTTTTCTCTTAATTTTAAGTATTATACTAAACTAGTAAACTATTTATGTATAATAAGCAATGCATACAATTATTATTCATGTATATAATTTTATAAATATATTTAAAATTTTTTTATTTTTTTAAATGAAGTTTTTTTATATTTAGTTTTTATGTATAGCTTTTTTTATATTTAATTTTTATTGTTATTTACGAGAAAGTTCTTGCTTACAATTCAAGTTTTCTTTTACAAGCTCAATTAAGACTTATTTTTTATAATATAAATAAATGCAAAAACAAAAGATATATCAAATTTCTAAATAATTTTTTTAATTTATCGTAAAATTTTGATTCTTATATGTATTTTATTTTATATATTTTATACGTATTAATTTATGATTACAAATACAAAAGTGTTATTGTGACAATTGTACATTATTGTATGATTATTTCTTACTTTTCTATAAAATTACATTTCTACAAAAAGATAGATTAGACGAAAATAGTCGCATAATATTTTAATATTAAATACGCGTTTTAAAATACTATTTAATAATTTTACTTTTTGAAAAGAGAAATGACATTAAAGCTTTTTTAACGTATTAAATTTTTTTTATTAAAATTTTTTGCAGCATGAAAATAACAATCAATATTGAAAAAAGAAACTATTGTTTATTATGATTTTCATGGTAATTAATATATGTTATTACAAATAATGCAAAAATACATATGGTGTAATAAGAAATGTGAGATCTTATCTTTTTATCTTCAAAGGCGGAAAGATAAAACATTATGTAAATTATTGCAAGTAAAACAGACCCAAGGTTAATCAAAATATAATTGTCAAACCTAAATAAGGGTAACTTAATTATTATTAAAAAATAGACGAGAAAAGTTATAAACAGGTGATATTTACAATTTATGAGTTAAAAAAAGACGCAGAAGATACGATTATCATTTCACAAACCTCATAGTGAACCTTATCAAAACCGCAAACGAGAGTGTGAACCATACTGTATCTCACACATGGAATCCTTTATATATTCCTGTTGTGATTTTTAGGAATGCACATTCATTGACAAATCGAAGATGTCCAAGACTATCATCAAAGTAGTAAGTAGTAAATTTTAAATAAACTAGTAAGTAAACATTTAATCTGAGATTACAATAATATTATTAATATTTTTTTGTACCAACATGGATGAAATCAATAAAAATTAATTAATTTAAAAAAAATATTGTGAAAAAAAATTGAAACTAAAATATTAAATTTAATACATAAATGTTCAAAAACAAATTCAAATAATAAAATGAACATTCCACAATCTCTGTAAACATCAAAAACGTTAACATTACAAAATTAACAGTGGCTAACATATTAAATGTTACGTAATCTTAAGACAAACAGTAATACAAATGGATTTTAGGTAATTAGACGAAATTATATTGTTGATTTAAGTCATTGATTAATCAAATAAATGTAATTTTTCTAATACATGCATATATATATCACATATAGATTGTAATGTATTTAGTGCAGCTTTTGTAGGCAAAAAAAGTATATTACAAAAATATTTTTAACAAAATGAGACTTTATTTTCGGAAAAGAATAAAATACTATGTGTGCGTAGTTAATAAAATATACAATTAAACATTAATTATTACAAATTACGTATTTATAAGTGTATACGAGAATAACAAATAATCTCATAAACATCATATAAGAATTCTACACATTTTTTATTCAATGTAATTTTTGTATATCGAGGAATGGTGCAAAACTGTCAAAATATATATTTAACTTTTCATTCTCGGGAACATGAAGCATAAGTATAAAATCAATTAGAAACATTAGAAAACTAGCTAATACATACAATTACACAGAAAAAGGATAAATAATCATAAAAAAAGTTATATACTACACAAGCATATAAATAAAAAAAAATTATCTTTGTCATTAAATAGTAGTTTTTGTAACTGTTCAACTTTTGCTATACTAAATAAACAAAATAATGTAATACTAATAAAAATCATCCTTTAAACTATTATTTATTTTCGTAACCAAAATTTAACAAATTTATTAATTATTTTTGAAACGCAGTAGTTACCGTTTTATTTTCTAGAAATTGCAAATTGTCTCACCACGTATTCCTATATAAGATGATTGGAAAGATGATTGGAAAGATAATTGAAAGATTTGAAAATTCCTGAGAGTTTGAAGACAATCAAGTTGGAGGAAAACACTTCTAATCAATATGTGAGTCTCTAATTCATTCATCATAATAACTTCAAATTTTTGAAAATATCTTAAAATTTTTATTCGTGTCTTTTTCAAAATAAAACATTTAAAATATTTTTTCAAAGTAAAAATCGAAGTATTTCAAATTTAATCCTCTTTAGAAACGACAATGATTATTGTAGTTGATGAATAAAATTTTTACCTACTGGATGATTATACCTAAAATTGGATTTTAAAGTTATGTTATTCATCATAACTTTTATTAAAAATATTTTTATTAACGTTTAATCTAATAAAGTTATATCTGGTAATTTAAATAATACACGCAACAAAAATATATAAAAAATAGTAAAAAATAAAAATATGTAGTCAATCAACAATATAAATTAGATGATATTTGAAAAAAATTGAATTTTTTTCGTAATAAAATTAATAAGAAAATGCTCATATTTTTTATATGCGAATATAAATTTTTATAAATTGTATAATTTACTTTAATTTTTACACTTCTCTGTAAAAAACCAGATGTAAAAGTAAATAATGTTAGGGAATACGCGTGCATATGAACAATAATGTAGATTTAAGATATGTATAAAAATGTAAATAACAATATAACAATGGTTCTTAAGTAATAATAATAATAATAATAATAATAAGAACAACAACAGCAACAATATTTATTTTAATGTAATTCTAATTTATAACGAAAACTTTATTTAATGTATTCAATTTTCATTCTTAATAGTTGAATATTTAGAATTCATTATTTATTTAAAAACTTATTTACCTTATTTATGAATGATCAAGATCAAAATTGAAATAGTCTGCTTACTATTTTTACTTACATAATTTGAATATTAATTCTTATTTGTATTATACTTACATAGATAATATTTTGTTATGAATTATACATTATACTGCAAAAATATGTTTGATCATTAGCAATATTATTTTTATATAAGAAAAAATTTTAGCTTGATATCAGAAATTAAATACTTTATTAATAATTTTTACTTACCGTAGGTGCTTATACTTCATGTATAATAGAATAGTTGATAAATATTAAATGATGTTATTTACTAATCCTTATTAAAGAATATTTATTTTATTTTATTAAATTATATTATTCTATACTGGTAATTCTTATATAATGAAAAAAAAACGAAAATATTATCTTTTTAATAATATTTAGAAATTTTTTTACAAAAGATTTTACATTTACATATTCTTTCAAATTTATTATTATATAGACAATATCACTTCACCATTTTTCAAGAAATTTTCATCGATCACATTTCAATCACATTTTTTATGACTGTTTTTTTTCTGGATTTCTTTTACATCATATTGTTTTTTGTTTACTTTCACCATTTTTATTTTTTCTTGCTTTTCAGATTCTTTTCTCATCTTGCTTCCCACAATTTCATAATTTTTCTCTTTTTTCCTCGTACATATTGTTAATTTAGTGCATCCAGAACACGTTGCATATATTTTTATCGAACTTTTCTGACTTTTTTCTTTATCAATAATTTTAAGAACACTTCCTGATTTATCGCTCTTCTATTCATCATTCCTTTTTCTGTTTTTACTATTTTTGCTTTTTCAGAATTCTTCATCCTACTAAGTTTTTTTTTATATTCTATCTCGTTACATTTATTTTTCCCTAGCTTTTTTCAGCTTATTTTTTAAATTTATCTGATGTATCAATATCTAAATCTTTCACGTTTTTTATATTTTTCTTCAGTAGTTCATTTCTAATGGTTAGTAATCAGACTTTTAATTATTAACCAATACTTCAAAATTTTTCATTCATAATTTACCAAAAACGTTATTTTACTATATATAAAGTTATTATCCATTTATTTTGTGTTTTCATTTGAAACAAAAAGGCCCCTTGCCTTTATCCCCTCTCATAGCTTTCCTCCTTCATTGTCTATTTTTGTCTTAGACCTCCTCTTATCCTCTTTTTTTGTTTCGCCAAGTGCCCTCCTTCTTTTTCATCGTATTTTTTTCTGATTTTTTCAATTATCATTTCAATTATAATTAATATAATATTAAAAAAAAATAATAATTATTGATAAAAATAATTCTTAAAGACACCTGAAACAATCATTTCTCTATTTTATTTAAACCAATTAACATTTATAACGTTTAATTTATAATTCTTGAAATATAATTTAAAACTAGTACAAAAATATAAAATAAAATTAGTACACTAAGGTTCATTGATAAACTAATTACATTCTGATTATACATATCTCAGAAGGGAAAAAGAATTAGCAAAACGTCAAAAAGAAAAAAATTTATGATTTGTGAAAAAGAAGGGCGACTATAAATCACTATCTTTGTTTCAGTTATGGGAAATGGATTGTGTAAAAAAACTATATAAAATAGCGACAGAGCTGTTGACATGGAAATTGAACGGCTGATTATTCCAAAGACGATTATCTCCTGGTTTGACAAAGATTTCGTTAAAAACGTACGAGAATCAAGCTATTCTCATAAATTTCAAGCGTACTTTAAGCGTATTTCACAATAGATTGGTTTGTACATAATTGCTACTCTTCTGTAAAAGCACGTAAGCGAATTATAAGAACAAGGAGGTAAGTCCAATCGATTTATCTTTTCTTATTTGGCCAAATACAAGCAAAGGTGATGGCGTAGGTGCATGCATCTACATAATCGTAAAATTATGTAAATTTTATTATTTTTATAAATAATTTTTTATTGAATAAATAAATTTAAATTATAAAAAGTGTCATATTAATATTTTTTATTCCTTAAATTTTAAAGGCTCCACAAGCAAATTGTTTCTGAAACTAATTTTGTTTTTCTTACTACTCGTAATTAGAGTTGAAATCTACGATTAGATTTGCTGTCTTTTTTTAATAAAAAAATCATTCCCCGGTATTAACCAATGGTTCAAGTAAGTTTATAATGATTGAAACAGTTAATGTTATTTCAAATATACCTATGCATTATGCATAGGTTCACTATATCGTAATGAATAAATTAATCTTTTAAGCTTAAAAGTTGAGAATTAACAAATTGAATATAATTTACGTTAGAGCTAAATAATACGCAATGAATTAAAAATAATTTATTCTTTTATTCTTATTATTTTTTTGTTTTATTATTTAACGATAAATAATAATTATTGAGACATAAAGTATGAATTAAAATATTGTCTTGAAGTTAATGATCTTGCTGATTGTGACAACAAAGATCATGTTTTGTCTTATAGAAATTGACAATTTTTTATCTTTATAACAGTCATTCAAATCTCGTTTTTAAATATCATGCAAAATATTATTGACTTATTCTAAAATTCATCTAAAATATATTACTGAAATTATTTAGTACATTATTTTTTAATTTAAAAATAATACTTATATCATGTTAGTTGTTATAATATCAGTTTAAATATTTTATTTTTAACGTTTTAAGATTTTTAGTTCTGTAACTTGTTTATTTTGTTTATTTGTTTATTTTTCTATTATTATTAATATACACTTTCAGATATTTAAATTTTTTCTGATTTACTAAAACATTACAATGAACGATCTAGGGTTGATGATATTATTATTTATTCATTAATATACATTACAATTTTTAATATTAATAATTGTATATTATCATATATACATTTATATTTTATAACTTAATTTCTAATATCCTTTGTCTTCTCTCTTTTTAATAATCTATAATTGCGTTCTCTTTTTGTTTCTTCTTTTAATTTTTTTCTGTCTGATTAAATTTACATTATATTATTTCTTAATATTTCTTTTTTCTCCCTTTAAAACTTCTCTTTATCCTTGGATACTATTCTCCCTTATATTTCACTTCTACAAGAAATATTCCAATTTTCATTATCATTATTATATATTCTGCATTTTTCTTTATTTTTTATTTAATATCAGTTTAATATCAAAAAAGATCCATTTATCTTGTTACTAAATATTACTAAAATGCTTATTCTTAAAAATTTACTTTCCCTTTTTTACTTTTTAAAATTATCTTATTCTTTTCTTCTGCGTATTTTGACCTTTTTTAATTTTCTATCCCGTATCTATTTCTGTTGATCTCTTTGTAATTTTATTCTTTATAAAATTTATAGAAAGATGAATTAGGTGTTTGTATTAAAATAAATTAAGTTATTCAAGTAGTTCATTATTATTCGGTGTCTCTACTGGTCGAATGTTTTTCCGACATATTTTGAATACTTTTTTTAATTCAATAATTACTCTCCTAGCTTTTTTTCCATTTATCTTTATTTTGTTTCTGTTTGCTCTGTCAGTCTCACTATTTCATGTTTACTTATCTAACTTCAACCCAACGTATTTAATTTATTTTATCCGTGCATCATTTCAAAAAATTAATTTTATATTTTCTAAATTTCTTTCCTTATTTCTTTTTCTCTATCCCTGTCATTATATTTTCCCTCTCTTTTTCTATTTCTCGTATTTGGTTTGTTCTTGTTTTATTGTTTTATTTTTATCCTTTTTATCTTTAACTTTTATTTTCTTCTAAATTTTGTAATTATTCTTTTAATTTCTTTGTCTTATTCTCAGCTGATATTATTTTTGTGCTACGTTTTACTTTTTCTGATCCTTTCTGTTACTCTAAATTTTGTTTTATATTTTGTTTTAATTTTATGTATTTCTCTTTTTACTTTACCGTAAATCACTTTTAATCTCTCCTTTTGTTTTTGTTATTATTTCCATCACCTTTATTTTATTCGTCTTCTTGCCCCTGTACTGTTCTCTTCTTTTCATTTTTCTTTTTGTTTCCTCGTCTTTAAAATTTATCCTTTTTCTGACATCATTACTTTTGTTTTTATACTTATGTATTTATTCATTGGTTTAATACCAACTTTTGACTTGATCGTTTGTTTTTGTTTACTAAATTTTTTTTAATTTTACTAGGTTTTACTATTTTGAATATTCACTTTAAATTAGTTGACACGTAAGTCATACTTTGATTTACATAATTATATTTTGATTTAATTGTCTTAAATAATTTTTACTCAATTCGTATTAAGAATTTCCACAAGAAACTTACTTTTACAATATCAAACTTCATAATATCTGTGAAGGGTTCCTCAACCGGTCATCATTGGGTCTTATAAAAATGTTCATCTATACATATCTATTCTATGTGCAATTTGCGTCATTTTTATTTACGGAAAGCATCCACCTGCCATTCCTAGAATTGCGAGGATAATCATAGTCTGTCTGATGAATAACGTGCATTTTTTATAAGTTAATAGTTGGCTAACGCTTTCTGATACATTATTAACTAAGCACTATTCTGCAGTGTTTGCGCTCAGCCTCAAATACATGTACAGGACGAAAGCTGTTCAACCTCTGGAAATCTAGTTAAAATGCATACACGTCTGCTCTAATTAAGTAGGACATTTTCTGGTGAGTCCATTAATGTATATCTCCATATCACGAACACATCCCATGCTAGTTGACACGATTAATGCCTTGACTTTCGCTTCGACTAGGTCCACTGGCATCATTAAGTTGTGAGACATCTGACTAGCAAATCAGCTTTATAAGTATCAGGCGTTTTTAATTAGATAAATTAAAGTACTAAATTATTTGGCCGGGTGTTTGACATATAGCTTCGTAATCGTTCCCCGTATCGATGTATTTTTCGTCGCATTTTCTACCCATTAATTTGGGCCTCAGAGAACCTTGCAACGAGATTTTTTTTCTCTAACACAATATGTGCACAATTGCAATTTATGTACCCCCTTTTCCGCAGTTCAATTATATTTAAGACAGATAAGTCAGACATAAGATAATTTTTTCTTATATTAGTTAGATTTCTTTTTTCTAAAAGAAGTCTTTGTTACGAGAGTATTTTCATTCAAACAAAGTAATTCACACTTAATTTTAGAAAATACGTATTATAACGGTTGTTAACGTAATTGCATGCCTTTGAAGACTCATGAAAAACTCATACTAGAATAATAACGTTAATAGATAGATTTTAAGCTTGCGTGAACTTAGGCCAAGTTATCTTTTTCTTTCTACGCGTAACAAGAAGATTTTGTATGCTAAATAAAACATTGTGCTGCATAAATAATAATTATTGCATCCAACTCTGTATATTTTATTCTTTCAAAAGTACATATTATATTATATAATTTTTTAATAGAACACAATTATATATTGTTTTTTACAATAACACTTCCAAATCGTTCTTTCTTGTAAAGTAAAGCACACAAATTATCGGGCAGATATTTGTATTGACGTTTTAGAATCCCGCGACGAAGGGGTCTCTTTCATCATTGTTTCCACAGTGTATGGTACGTGAATGCGATAATATCAGTGCATTATCGAGCATATTGACGACAAGGCAATCTCTCACATCTCCTGGTCTTAATGTGTGTAAGCATTTGGCTTAACTACTATTGATTTACAATATAGAGTGTGGATAGTATAAAATTAAAATTTTTTTTAATTTAAAACAAATAACTGATTGATAAAGTGAAGACTTTATTTGAATTCTACTTTTCTAAATTTTTAGAAACTTATTCTAAGTAAAAAATGAGATATTTTAAAAATTATGCTTATTCCATACAATTAGACTTTAATATTATTTGTCTACTGGATAAATTTATTGTATATAATAATAAATCTATCGATTTAAATTTAATTATAGAAAAAATTATCACAGAAACAATAAATATTTTTTTCCACATTTTTTATATTTTTACATCTTTAATTTATACTAACCAATTATATATTTATATTCTATAAATTTGTCACAAATATACTTTCAATTTTTACGTAGGTTTTATTAATTTTAATTTTTATAAACATGTGGTTTTTTCTAAATTAAGTTATTTTTATATTAAAATCAACGATTTCATCTATTAATATTAATTAAATAAGTTATTTTAGTAGTGGTTTATTTAAGGTTTAATTATTTTCATATTATCGACGATTTTATTTAGTTAAGAAACCGGAAATTTTTTAATTTTTAATTAAGCTATTATAATAAAAAAATTTGATGGAATATAATAAATTATAAAATTTTATTTGAATTTAATTATATAATTATATTTATAATTGATATAATTGAATTATAATTAATTCATATAAATATTTTTTTATGGACTTAAGCTGATCTTTAATTATTGCATTAGTTTGCGTTATATCATTACATTTCAATTATCTTATTTTAAAACTCATATCTGTTTTGTATAACTATTTTTTCGATTACAGATAAAATGACTAATCAAAAAGTTATTACCAAAATTATGAAAATGTCTTTAATTAAAAATTAATTTAATTTCAAACTAAATAAATATTTACAATTGAAACCGTTTAATTTTAAACAATTTATATTTTATAGGTATATATTGGATGAAAAACACTCATATCATTTCTATTTATGAGCCATTTGTCAACAAGATCCTCAACATATTTATCATTAATCTAGAACAATCAATTCGATTAAAAATGTTTGTAATTTATATTATTGTATTTAATGTTATAGATTTTATATAACAATTTTCTTTTACCAGAGTCCTATTAGTGTTTTTCACATTTAATTCAGCTAACAGCTCTGTAATATCAAATACAAATATATTTGGAGTTAAATTTATTATCCATAATAGGGAATTTAATGATCCAACAACAGATTTCTCTACTTTTTTTAGTGGCCTATACAATATATAAATAATTAATAAATTAAATATAAATATGAAAATTAAAGTTATAAACTAAAATATTTATCTTACATTTTAAATTTTTCAGTTACCAATGATAAGTTAATATTCCAAGATTTAAAAGTTCTCATAATTATACTTTCACTTTTTACTTCAGCTTTATTCATTTTCATATTTCCCAACACATTAACAAATTGTTTATTTTTTTCTATTTCAATCTGATTTGGTTCAGATTCTGATTTTGTTTGGTACATAAATGAATTAAATGTATTTTGAGTTTGTTGATTTGCAAGATCACGATAGTATTGACGTTTTTCTGGTGATATTTGTTTCCATTGTTTATGCATATAAGCAGCAATTTCTGTTGGTGTGTATTGTGGATATTGCTGAATAACTAAAATACAAATTACTATATAGATAATACTGAATAATTAAAAATAGACTTTTAAATATAAATTCTTACATTTAGCTCTTACACTTGTACAAAACATTGCAAATGCTGATGGTTGAGTACCAAGGCATCCATAATCTCCAGCAAATGAAATTTTGGTTTGTGTTGAATCAACCTTTTATTAATTTATTAATTTAAAATAAATAATTGATTAAAACGATTATAATAAATTAAAATCTTACCTCAGTCTTTAATAGACTTTTATTTAATTTAGGATTTTTCTTTCTTGTTGAAGTTGTTTTACTTGAATTTTTCATTAGTTTCCAGTCAAATTCTCCCATTTTTACCGAAGATATATTATGATTAGAAAGTATTTCAGAATCTTCTAGTGATTCGGCTTTTTGATTTTGATAATTTTCTTCCTTATCATTTATTAATTGTGTCTTATTTAGATTTTTGTCACCAATAACAATAATGCCAGTCTAACATATTAATTTAAAGTCTTTTAACTTTATTAATATATAAAACATTTTTTTCTTATAGATTTAAAAAATATTAATTATATATATTTGAGCACATTAAAAAAATTATTATATATATATATATATTTTGAAAACGTGTATAATATTACATAAATATATTTACAATATCAGGATAGATTTAAACAAATACAAAATGTAATGCAATATATTTGTTATCTTTGAAATTAAAACATTAAATTAAGAAGATTATTACATTAAAATCTACTGAATATATAAAACTCTTATAAGCATTTAATTATTTAGTTTAAGGAAAAAGATTATATTTATGTATTAGAAATAATTAATAATATAGTTATACTTGCAAGTCAGGTACTTGTCCTTTGCTCCATGTTACATCATTTGTTTGTTGTGCATTAAATGTTTCAATGTTAGAAGAAGATGATTTATTACTTTTATTTATAATATCATTCCAATTAAAATCTTCTCCAAGATCTACTTTTGGTAGTTGAGATAACGATTCTTTAAAAATGTTATCTTTTGTTAATATATTTTTATTCAAATTTAAAAAAATTTAGAATCATTAGATTAATATTTTTTTACTAACACAGAACACTCATTATTTTTTTATTTATTATCATTTATTCATCTACATTATTAGAGTCTGAATTACTTAATATCAGTTTGCTTGTGTTTTAGCAAAACCATTGTCAAATTTATTTATATTTATATTCATAATTAAATAATATTAAGAAATATATTTTTTAAATATATAAAATTTTTCCTTACCTTTGTTTTCTTTGGTATTAAAAATATTTTTTTAATAATCATATTTTCTTTTACTTTTTCTTTTTTTACAAATTGGCCATTCTTTTTCTTCATTAATTTTATTTGAATTCTCATTAGAATTTATATTTACAACATTGTTTGGTATTGACACTTGTAAATCTGATAGTTCATAAAAACTAGAAAGAGATTTATCAATTTCTAACAACACTGTGGTCTACGATAAGATTAATATATTAATAATAAAAGAAGATTATAATATTTAAAATCTTATTTATAAAACTATTTTTATTACTTCATTTTGAAGAAAAACTTTATCTTTGTTAGGTTCTAAATTTATATCAAGAATTGAAGAATCAACTTTTAGTATTAAGCAAAATATAAATTTTCGATAATTTAAATTATTCTGGTTAAAATATTCTGAAATTCTTTTACTTATTTGCTAAAATATAAAACAGAAAAGTTTTTACTAAATATAAAACAAATAAATAAAATAATTTTTAAATTACCTTTTCAATTTGTTTGGATTTTATTGGTCTATCATTTATGCATATAAATTGTAAATCACTCTGAGACATTTCAGTATAATCATTCATATTTTTTTTTGGAACAAACAATTGCATTTCCGTCTATAAAAAAATTATTTTTAATTAGAATAATGCAAAAGTTTTTATTAAAATTATGAGTTTTAATAATTTTACCCGAGCAAAACTTTTTTCAATACAGTTTAATTTAGAAAAAACTTGCATTCCAAGAACAAACTTTAATGCTTCAAATATATTTGTACAACTAGGCTTTGTAAAAATTGTATTGTTGTTTACTCGAAGAATAAATCTTACTGAATGCTTACAAATACCATATGTTTTTAATAATATTTCTATAGCTTTTATTTCTTGATTGATTTGTTTTTTATTATTCAATATATTTCTCCGAACAGGCATATTTTTGAATAAATTTTTCAATTTAACACTTGTTCCTAAGTAAAAATTATAATTTTATAAAAGAAACAAAAAATATTAATTTAGTAATATACCAGTTGCTCCATGGGATAATTCTGATTCAACAACATGTCCTTTGTTATCTAAAGTATAACAAGTCATAGCTTCATCATTAATTGTTTTAGTACATATTGTAACGTCTGAGACTTGACAAATTGCAGTTAAACCTTCACCTCGAAATCCATAAGTAGATAATAAATCTAAACAATATATAAATTGTTTAAGTAATTACAAAAATCTTAAACATATATTTGTAAATTATTGACCCTTCAGTTATTTTATTTATTTATATTCGATACTTAGTTCTTTTTTTCAAGTACAATTTATAGTTTTAATCATATAAATATGAAAAATTTAAATAAAATATTAAGTATTTATTAATAAAAAAATATGTATATAAATTTAATATAAACTTTTTCATAGATTTTTTAGACAAATTATATATAATATAGTATTATATACAATACTAATATTAATAAATAATTAATATAAAAAATATATAAAGAATAATAATTTTATTATATTCTATAATTTTAAGCATTAGCTATTGAATTTCAAAAATTTTTTGTTACCCAAGTCATGAAAATTTGAAATTTTTGATGTATATGATGGTAATGCCATGTATTGTGCATCAATTCTGCATATGCCATTTCCATCATCTTTAACTTCAATAAGTGATAAGCCATTATTTACCTTGAATTATATAAATCAAGATTAAGTAAAACATCGAATATTATATTTATTAAAATTTATAAAATATAAAAATGTAATTCTTACTAGGTTAACTTCAATATTTTGAGCTTGAGCATCAAGAGAATTTTCTACAAGTTCTTTGATAGCACTATAAATTGATGAAATAGTTTGAGTACTGTTAATTAATTGAATTGTTTCGTTACTGAGTGGTTTAATTAACATTTTTTCTGTTTTTCTATTTTCAAAATAGCAACAATTATCAAATAATTAAAATTTGTACATTAATATATGAACAAAAGTAAACGACTACAATGGCGTCGATAAGAATGAAGTTCCAAAAAAGATAATTTATGATAATAATATTAAATAGTATAATTATGAGTAAAATAAAATTTTAATTTTTATAATACATAATACATTGTACATAAATTTTTTAAAAACATTTATGTACATCATATTAATTGTAAAAGTGTTACTTATTACAAAAAATTAATGGTATCTTTATAAATCAGCCTTCTGAAAATTTATAATTGTTAATAATTGTGTTAAATGATTTATTATTTGTACTTGATATATGTATGTTAGTGTGCAAGAACATATATATATATATATATATTATATATATATATATAATTTATTCGTGTACGTTACAAATTTAAAACTATCGTGAAAACAATATTTGTAAATAATACATATATAATATTAATATTATGATAAATTTTTATCTAATTTATTTAGTTATTTTTTATATATCTTTCATATAATAAAAAAAACTAAATCTCTTTCCAAAGGTAAAATATTCAATCAAATATGTGAATATTATGCTTATAACTAATTTTTATTACTGTAAAAAAATTCAAAATATTTTAATACCGCAATAATAAAATAAAACTATTTATTTATTCTTTCATCATAATTTAGAATTTTGAATAAATTGTGCAGAAGTATAAGTTTTGCAAATTTTATAGATACTGTAATTGATAAAATACGATTATAATTTTACTAAATATCATAAATTAAGTTTATATAATTTGTAGTTTCACAAATTAAATATGTGTAAAGAATGTAATTTTAGAAGACCTACAGGTAGAAACAAATTATATTACAATTATTTGGTAGATAATCATCAGACGAAAAACTACTCATCACTGTTTTGATACCAGTTTGTACCAGAAAATTGTAAATTTTTTAAATAGTATTCATAAAATATTCAAAAAGTGAATTTTAAACTAATTTTAAACTATAAAAATTAAAATTCAAGATTTTAAGATAACCGCGATTCTTACGCGGAACTTGAAAACGAACGCATGGCCAAGTTTACTATCAACGCAGTGGTTTATTCACAATAATTATAATAGTATAATTAATATTAATGCTTAGTAGCTTGATGATCTTCATAATATTAAAAAATGTCAACATTGATAAATTACAATACAATATAAATAGCTGTATCGCGTATTATTTTAGTGTAAAACTTGTATCTTACGTTTTAAACCTATGTATTGAATGTTCCGTTACTATTTTTTGTTTAATCTCCCGCGTAAACATTAAGCCATTTTTAAATCAAATCTTTATAAATTTGATAGTATTAAAAGTTTTAGTATAAGATTTTTTTATCCAAATAATCTTTAAGATGATTATTATATTTAATCGTGTATGATAATGATTAAATACTAAATGGACATTTTTCCGTTTTAGCTTTTGACATTAGAAATATTTTAATGTGATATAATTTAATAATTACTTTTTGTATTTTCCATTCACTTGTGCATACCTTATTATTGAGAAACAATAAAAAATAGTTCATTCATCGTGAAGTTTAATCAATTAAAAAAAAATTTAGTTCTTGTGAACAGCGCTGATTATGTTTATATATAAATTATGTATTATAAATAAAAATTATTTGAAAATAGATGTTAACGCTTTATGCATTATGAACGATCAACTGCCTACTACAGTATAACGTTTAGGTCTATAATATAAAAAATACTTTTTTTTTTATAAAACCAATTAGCATTTTAACATTATTTAATAAAGCATTAATTTTTTTTAAATTCTATACCAGTCTAATCCTTTAAATTATACAAATATTTTTATTTCATGTAATTAAAAGAAAAATTCACCGTTAATATCTTCAAAATTATATAAATTAAGTTATACATAAATGTTCAAATTTGTTTTTTTATTTAATTTAACGGAATATAAGATAAATAAATTAATTACAGAATACATCGTTTATTAATTTAATAATTACTAAAATAAAAATTTAGAAGCACAATATATTGAACATAATATTTGGTACAATTATTAGGTAATAATGAAAAAATCATTTTTGTTTAAAAAAGTTTGTATATTTACATAAATGTTTACAAATCTACTTTATTTATATAAATAACAATTTCTATAATATATTACTAATATTTGCAGAAGACAACTAGATAAAAATACATAATATATATTGAAAATTGATCTGAAGTAAAAAGTTAAGTAATTTGATTAATAATTTGTGTTTGTTTATGCATAAAAGACTAGATTCTGTACTACCGCCTTAAAAATTCTATAATTTATGAAATTATCAACCTCGTTTGTATAAATATAATTAAAAAAAATTCGCAGTATCAAAAAGCAATAAAATTAATATTCATTTCAATTTATATGTTTAAAGAAACTAATTTATTTAAAAAGCCTAATCAATTTTAATAATTAATCTCTAATTTTATAAAAGTTTGCATATCGTACAATGTGTTTATAAATATATGTAAAAGATAAATATTAAGAACTTATTTCCTTGATAGTAAAGTAGCTCAAATGAGTATTTATTTTTTATTGACTAAAAGCTTTAAGAGATTTTCATGCTTTTTAAATTTCAAGGTATTCTACTCTATGATATTTTATAAATAATAAAGAGTAGTGATGCAATGTGGAACTTATCAATTACATGTACTGAAATTTGTGTCATTACTGACATTCTTTACTAGAATTATCAACATACTTATGATATAAAATATTAACTTAAATCTTTACACGTAGAATGCTATATACAAGCGTAACGATTAGTTTCTTTTAACATCATTCATCAATTTTTCAGTTACATTTTTTTTAAAATCCTGGTCAATGTACATAGAATATGTATTACGTATATGCAAAGTTATAAATCATTTAAAGAAAATACATTACTAAATAATACAGATGCTTGACGTAAAAACATTTTGTATTAGAGTTTAGGTGTTAATATTACAAATGTACATAAAATTAACAATAGTTTTTCGACAAATCAGAGTTTATAAAGTGTTAATATTAAAATTTATTGATTTATTATAAAAGCATATACTTTTCCTTTATATTTTGATAATTAATAACGGAATAATTATAACACATCTTAGGAAAAAGCTTGAGATTAAAAATAACACTATACTGGAAGTATATATTTTATTTATATTTTGTATTACGTGTTGTAAAATTGACATCAATTTTGTAATTTAATAAATATATTTACAGTTTTTCGTTTTAATTAATACTATTATTTTTTTAATTTGAAAATAGTCTAAAATGGCACATAATAATCACATATTGTAACGCGCACCTACTTCATAATACAAAACGTTAATATTGTAGAATATTTATTAACTATCTTATGTACATGTTTAACAAAATAAATTTTATATAATTTAACTAAAATATTATGACATAGTAGAAATAAATAATATTTTATATTACAGATATTATTATGATTCATGATTTAACTTATTTGAATGTTACTGTCTTTATGCGTGAGGAATTATTAAAATTATTCTTTTAAATATTGTTTAATTTAACAATTTTTATATTATAAGATTGGAGAGTAGATGTGATAGCATTTTAAATAAATAAATTAGTTGTATATACTGATTAAGATAATAAATAACAATTTATTTCCTCTTATTGCGTAATATTCTTATTAATGGAAGGCTCAAGCTTTTTCCTTTATTAAAGTGGGACCAATACACTTTTAATTGGTTAATTTTTATATATATTAGTTTAAAGATAAATTTTATAAGTCTAATAAAACTTTCTTACCGCGAATGGTCAGTACAATTCTTAAAATATACTTTGTAAAATCACAAACGAAAAACAATCAGTTATTGGAAAAATCACAATAGAGTATATAAATAGTATAAAGAAAATAATGTAACATTTACTTGTATGGATCATTTTTGTCATATAAATTATAAGCTCTTTACAAAAATTTTATCAGTTTTTCTAAATAAATATTTTACTCTCAAAAATTTGAATATGTAGAGAAAACTAGGTACCAAAAATTATTCAAATAATGAAGTGTAATAAAACTACACTTGCATACCTCAATCAACAACTACAAAAGCATTTTTAATATTAATATTTATTTTTGTTACGTATTAGGTTTTTTATATTTAATTTAATAAATTAATAATTAATTGAATAATACAAATAATAATAAATAATAATTTATAGCAATAATCTTAAGTTTTATATTTTAATCAAAAAATTATTTTTAATTGAACAATTATTCATATCTTATTTGCTAATGTTAAAAATGAATTGATTTTTGTACATGAAAAGTTTTAAGTAAGATTTTGTACAAATTCTTAATGTTTACACAGTAATCATAGTTTAAAAAGTAGCCCATAAAAATGTGTCATGTAAAACACATTGTTTGTATAGGATATAGTATTTTTTTTAAATATATATCATTTAAACCTAATTTTCTGTACAAAATTTTCTAAATATATTAATTTAAGTAAAAAATTGAAAATCACTGATAAAAAACTGTTTTTTGTCATTCCAAAAAGGAAATAAAAAATAGGTAATATTGTTAAATCACTCATCATAAGGGCAAAAGATCAATAAGGTTTGCACGCGGTTGCGTTAATGATTCGGGAAAGAATTCTGATAACTTATCATATAGATCAGTTCGACGGGCGTGAATCACTTTTGCCATAGAGTTACTTGTAGTCAATCCAAAAAACTCATTTAAACTATTATCATCTTGTGTTGATCCCGACTTTGAAACTTGTTGTTCTCGAAAAAGTACTGATGCTAATAATTGAAACTGTAATTTAAAATACTTATTTAAGAATTGTGGATATCACTAGCGCTAAATTTTTATAATAAATAATATTTACACAGTATTTTCATTATTTAAAAATTTTAACGTAAAATTATCATATTTATTTAATTAAAAAATATTGAAGTAATAACAATATATATTGTGCAAAAATATTTGCAATGATAATTATAGCAAGTATATTTAATGCGTAAATATTTATTATTCAAACACAATTAAAATATTTCTAAAATATTTATTTCTATGTTTACCTCTTTGGTTTGATTTAAATCCTCATGATCAATGATTTCTGAAACTTTTGTTTGTAAGTATTCTAGAGCTTCGATACTATTATTCATGGCAAGTTCTTCAAATTTATGTTTTCTAATGATAAGTTTACATTTTTTAAGTATCTGGTCATGAGATGGTCTGCATAATTGTAATTGCCAAAAATCATCAAGCCTCAGTTTTGGAAGACATGCTCGGCTTGGGTTTCCTCCAAATAAATAATGAATCTAAAATTTTACCAAAAATTTGTTAATAATTATCTTTGCAAATACAATACGTTTATTTGTATTAATATAAATACTATCTTTCACCTTTTTTATATTATCATAAACAACCTGATGAGCAAATCTTGGACAAGGTTCATAATTTTGCATTTTACTCCAATATTTTTCTCCTACATTTTCATTTCGATAAATACAAGACCATTTATTACTTTTTATACTGTATACCCAAAATGAATTTTGAACATTTTCATCTCTCTTATTTTTATCTTTACTTAAACCCTGAATCAATCAAAAAAATTTTATTACAAAATTAGCAAATAAATAAAGATTATAGATAACTAAATAATTACAGATAAAACATAGATTTCTCCAAGTTCTGGATCTATAGTTGCACGATGTGAAAAACCAGCTGCTGGGATATGATTTGAATCTTTATTTCCTAAGTCACTTATGCTAATATATTCGACTTTACTAGTATCCACTTCATACGTAAAAAAATCATTCAAATATTCTTTACCACTTTGACCAGCGAACATATACAATTTTCTGGATTCCTAAATATAAATATTTCAAATGACCATAAAAATTAATAATAAAGTATAATTATATTTTATACTGACAGGATGAAATAACATGGAATGCCCAACCCTAGATCTGATGCTTAGTACATTTTGGATACTTGGTCTTGAAATATCACAAGCAAGCTTTTGCCAAACACCAGTAGAAACATTATAAGAATATAAGCCAGAAAATATAGATTCACTTGAATTCGTTGTATTTTCTTCTGGACTAAAAAATAAAAAAAAATATATGTATATTTTAAATATAAGGAAGATAAGTATAAAATAAAATTATTTGTTAGTTTATTGATACTGATTTTATAAACTAAAGTTGAAAATTTTTTTTTTTTAAATTTATTTTGATTATTAAAGACTTTATTAAAATTTATTTTAATGAATATATAAAAATAAACTTTTAATAATAATAATTGAATTATACATAAATTATTAATTATTTCAATGAATTTAATTTATTAAAATTAAATATTATTGATTTTTATACAATTAAAATATAGTTTGATAAAAAAAATTATTTTACTTTGTTGGGGACCAAGTACACGTCCTCCAAAAACGTAAATTGTTCTTTTGTCAATATCCATTAGCATTTGATGGTCGAATATAAGTTGAGGACCTCCAAAAAGTGCTGTATCTTCAGCGAGAAGCATCCACTTGTTAGATTCGACTTTGTATACATAAAAATCACTTTTCAAATTTTCCGGAGTATGATATTGTGTATCTAAGTATCTACCCAAGGTAAAAAGTTCACGTCTCCCTGGATCTAAGCACATTTTGTGACAAGAACGTGCACTTGGACCACCCTATTAAATGGTATAATTATATTGAGATCATAATTAATTAAAATTTTTTATATAAAAAATTTATTTATTTTAAAGGAAAAAATTATGCATACAATTGCTGCTGTATCTGAGCAAATCAAAGACCATTTTGAAGTGTTTATATTGTAAGCCCACAAATCTGCAAGATCTTGATTACCATTCCATCCACCAAAAAGATAAAGAATTTCTGCAACTGGATCTACAACCATTTGATGACCTCCTCTCATACTAGGCTTCGTATCAGATATTGATATCTTTGTCCATAATACTTCATAAGACTGAGCATTTATATACTCATTTAATAGACCCACTGCAATCATCAAGACTCTTTTTAATAAATAATACACTTTATTTAAAAAAAAAATTTGAAAAAACTATATATGTAATAATATTTAAAAAAATGTTTATCACATTTTTCTATGAGGTATTTAAAAACATACAAACAAGTAAAATTTATAGTTACTTGTAACAGCCCTAGAAATAAATTGTTCAGCTAAGATGTAGTCTCCTTTTACAACAAGAATATCATATAATGCTGATAATTGAGAATCTTCTAATGATACTCCTGTTACCCGTTGTAGAGTATCTACCACTTCTTGCTGTTGATACTTTCGAAAGTGTTTCATGCATAGTCTTATAATCTCTCTTTGCTGATACTGGTAAATTACATGTGAATTAAACTATATTAAACAATTTTATTTTTATATCTTAAGAGTATTACTGTGATAGATTTTGATACAGTGCATATGAACTTGAAATTATCAATTTTTATTTAAAATAATATTTTATTTTGTAATATACTTATATAATTATTCATTTAAAAATAAAATTTTAACTCTTAAATTACTGATTCAGTAAACTACTAAATCATGTATCAAATTCAATCATTTTCATAAATAACTAAAAAAATTAAATTAAAAGTATTTTACCACATTTAACCAATCCATAATAGGTTTAACTAACTTAGTATTATCATTTCCACGTAATTGAATATGCCAAATAGAACAATTCATACTTGGTCCCCATGATTGCAATAAAAGTATTTTAACATATCTTACAGGAAAATAATTTTGTTTACCACCAATACTATAATTAAATTCAAATGCTTCTGGTATTGAATCATTTTTTAAACCACTGAAATTAATATTGCAAATAAAAACTTAAATATAGAATATGAAAATAAATAATAACAAAAATACCCTTCAACAAGTTTTATCATATTCTCTGGTTCAAGACCTCCATACACTATAAATTTTCTAACATTGTAGACATGTGCTTTTTCAAATTTACCAAATGTTATTGTTTTTACAATTGAAAGTTGTTGTAATTTGAGAATAATAAACTATAATATAATATATTTCATTAAAAACATTGTAAAATACAATAAGAATATTGCAAGAAAAATAAATGATAAATTTACTTGAGGATGAGTGTCATTATCAGTAGACCATCGAGATGCTTGATCTGTTGGTTTATCAATAATTATATTTCTGTAAAAAATATTATAATTGAATTTATATATAAAATAAAAAATTATAGAAAAATGTAAAATGTAATACTTCTAAAAACGTAATTATTACATATTTTTTACTATTTTTTGGAACATAAGGTAAGGTAGTTAAAGTTAATGTTGTTTTTTTAGGTTACTATATTGTTTGAATATTACAAAATATAAAAATATATTAATTTAACCAATTCATGTGCATAATGGGAATATGATAAAATTATAAAATACTCACTCAGGCACATAAGTTGAGGAGTAGCTTGAACACTTATAAATTCTATATTCTAAAATTTTTTCAAAATCAGTTTTCTCATTTGAAGCCATGTTACCGTCCATGTTGAAATGACATAACCTAAATTGCACGAGATTCCAAGGCGACCGATCTTCGACTAGTCATCAAGATTATTGTCGTAATTAAAATGCATTATTGGATAATTTTAATTAATTTTGAATCGTCAATCAATAATCATTTTAATAGCTTTTGTTTGAGTATGCTATTATAAGTTATATGTACCTAGATCTGAAAAAGCGGGAAAAAACATATATTTTGAATTGATATTTTGTATTATTCGTATATTAAATTTCTTTTAAATTATTTAAATACTACGGAATGTCAAATAAATTCTTGGAATAATATTTATTGGTTATAAATAAATTTATTAAATTATTTAATTTAATCTATATGTAAATAATATATAAAAAAAATATGACAGTAAAAATTATTTATTTTTTTTCATAAAAATAATTATTATTTGTAAGATCAACTAAAAACGAGTGTCTTTGTAAACTAATCTAATATTATTTTTTTTATATCCAAGTTTAATTGAAAACCCTAATAAAAAGCTATAAACTTTAATTAATTTAAATATATTTGTTTATTTATATTTAAAAAATAATATAGATATATAAATATTATAAATTGAAAAAACATATTTTAAAGGTAGATAAATAATAATGTATTTTATTTATTCATTTATTTTACAAGTTATTGTGTTCAATTTTTAATCAAGTACCATCGTTAGACAGTCAATTAATAATGATATAAAATTATGTTTTACTAAATAAAAAATCTATAAAATAAAAAATAATGTTTATAGTGTCATTACTCACGTTCATGATATATAAAATAAATTAAATTTGATTTTTTAATGTATCAACTTTAATAATTATCATTTATAACAAAAATGAGGAAACTATATATATATATTATCAATTACAATTATATTAATTACTATTGAAATTAAAATTTTTTTAATTTTTGTTTTGTGATAGTTCAACAATTTGCTGAAGTTTACTTAATTTCATACAATAGATTTAAAGTAAAATATAAGTTAACAAGCATTTTTAATTTTATTCAAGAAATATTATATATATATAGTTAAGGGTTCTATTTTTTATTTTATTCGAGAAATATTATATACATAGTTAAGGGTTCTATGAGTTAGTTATACATTTTGGCATATTAAATTTAAACAATAAAAGTATCTTTCTCTCTGAATTTTAAAGATATCATATTTCACAAAATATTTACAATTATTATGTATAAAAATTTTATCTCAAGAAAGTAATAATTTACAATTAATTTGATTATGCTTTTTTCATAGAAAAATAATTATATGAACAGTGATATAAATCTAAAAATTAGCAAAAATGCAATAAAATTGTTATTATATAATATTATGATTTTCTGAAACATAGAATAAATTAAATATTCTTTGTAGTTATACTATTTGTAATATTGTTTTATTTTTTACCACATTCATAAATGAAGATTTTATATGAAAAATCAAAAGTAATATATCATTATAACAAAAATTATTCTTTTTAAATTTATTTTAAATTTAATTTTACATTTTAAAAATTTATCTCAAATTTTTATTTATTTCAAAATTATAAGCTGTATTATATTGTATTATAATGTATTTTATTTTAAGTTTATTGAATTAAAAATTATTTTCCACTAGATTCGGGGTAGTATTTATACATATTTAACATTGTTAATTACATTTTTAATTATACGAGTTGTGATATATATATAATAAATAATATTTTGAACAGTAATAATATTATTTTCAATATTTATTTAGAAGTGTTTTGAATAGTGTTTAGAAATATTTAATTTAAAATATCATTCAAATTTGAACAATCCAAGATTTATTTTTAAATTAAAGAACTGGTTATTTTTATAATTTTTTAAAATTATTATTGAAGAATTTATTATTTTTTTATTTAACTATTTATTCAATAAATTATTGTAAAATAATAAAAAATGAAAAATTTATGTTGTATACTATAGAATTAATTTTTTTTATTTAATAGAAGGTGAATATTTACCTTTTGGAAAATACGGATTTTAAATAAAAAAATAATATTTAATTGTTTTTAATTATTTGCATAGATTTTTGAAAAAATTAAAAAAATAACTTCTTTTGTTATACTTTTGATTATTTATGTAAATTTAAAAGAGTAGAATTTTAGAAACATACCATTGCAGAAAAAAGAAGTAATTATATTAAAAGCGATTTATTTAAATCAGAAATGTACAATTAAAATTAATTTGATTAATTTTTAATACTTACTATTAATTCTTATATTAATGATAACATATAGATAATAAATGATACAATTAATAGTTATTTATAATAGGGTTTTCTGCTTTAGAAATAAAAATGCACATTTTATGAATGTCTTTTAAAATTTATATATATTAAAAATATTTGAATTAAATAATGTATAATGTTGATATCTTTTCCGCCTACTCAACAATGACAAATAAGGTCTGTTCAAATATAAAAACATCTGTGTTACTTTAGAATAAGTATAATTCTCAAATCGACTTTAATTAAAGTATTTTTTTGAAACGAATATTTATTTCATCGGCTTGTATGAAATAGTATTTAAGGAAAGTATTAAAAAAATACAAGCTCTAAAATTTTTAATAGACGTTTTTATCACAATTTTAATCACAGGTTAATCGTTTGATACTTTGATTGTAAGTTTTCGCAATTTTAGCATTCGTGTTAACCAGCAGCAATCATAAGTGAACAAACCTACTAAAAGTAATGGTGATGTGTGTGCGCGCGGTCTTATCAGATACATGTATGTCGCATTATTCCTTCATCGTCAATCGTTGCTATAGTTTTGTCACTTACACAGATGTCAGCCACGGTCAAGCAGTGTGGGTGGTTATTGAGGAGGGCAGGGTGAAGAAGGGCGGCGGGCGGTGAGTAATAGATGGGTGGGAGGTCCCGTATGTTTCTTTGCATGCGAACGCGATATACCGAAAGCCGTAGAGTGTACGCTACCGTCGTATCGTAATTGTCGTTGATGTCGACGGTGTCAGTTCGTGGTGCCTAGTGTGTCGGTGTTTCAATATGGCGTGTGTGCTGTTTGTGCCGTCAATATGCAGGTGAGCTGATTCGTTGTTTTCGCGTAGTCCACTCACTCTAAGGAAACGACGTTGTCTTCTCCTTGGTTTATGGTAGCGTGTATTCTAAGTAGTTGTTCTGCCTCTGTTAAGGTGTGTGTTCGCGAACTTTACTTGAACAGAAGGCAAGATACCTCGGCGTCGTCGTAGCCAAAATATGTCAGCGAGATGGCGCGTATAACCTACAAGTTAGAGCGAGCGAGTGAGGTAGTGAAAGAGAATGAGAACGGCTAGAGGGGGGAGGGTGACAGAAAAGAGAGTATGGCTACTGCTACGTGCAAGATATAGTAGGCACTATTAAAGCCTATTTTTTGTGTGTTTATCGACTACCTAACGGGGAAGAGATAGAGATAGCTGTGTATCGCGAGACTTATCGAAAATCTCTGAGTCATCTAACAAACAATAGTTTTATTCGGATTAAGAATGTTTTTTTTTTAATTTTTTGTTTTCTTTCGCACCTGTAACGCACGCTCTACGTGACGTCAACGATAGAATTTGTGATACAAAATTATGGTGCGTAACTATTCAGTGTTCTGTATTCTTCAAAAATAAAAAATTTATTTTGAAGCTGTTGCGCGTGCTACGCGATACGAAGAATAAGAAAAGTTTTGTTTTTGTGGGGTAGTACCTATAGTAGCGTTGGTTTATCATAAACATAAGTTTGCGTATTTTGCTACATAAAAGAGTAATTTAAGTTAGAAAGGCCTAGTAAACCATATTAAAATCATCAATGCTTAGTTTTGTTAAATTTAAATCAATGAAGTTCAATTTCTTAAAATTAATATTTTTTATTCTTTTAAATAGAATTCTCAAAAAAATTTAATTTAGATTTATTTTTTAAGAAAAGTTTAATAATTTCATACTTATATTTGTTTTAGTATCTTGTCAAAAAGTTTGTATATATTAGATGTAATTTTTATTTAAAATCTATTATTTTATTTTTTCATTGATAGATATACCATAATTAAAAAAATTTAGGTAAGTTTTTTATTATTTATTAATTAAAGTAAAAAAAAATTTTTAAGATAAATTTGTTAAATATTTTTAAATAATATTTATTTTATGAATAAATGAATGAACTAAAATAATGTCAATTATTCATAAAAATTTTGAAGTAATGCAATGTTAATAATGTAAGATATGAAAACTTATTAAAAAATTATTCAATATTGATTGTATAATAAATAACAAAAGATTTATTAAACTATAAATTCAATAAAAAAAGTTGTTATTAAACAATAAGTAGAAAAATATACATTAGTATTTAAATAAAATTTTTAATTTACAAATTATTAATGTTTACTTTCAGTTTTCATTTAGGTTCTTTTCATACATAAGCCCTTGTTATTGTATATAGTATTAGAATATCTATTAATATATATTTAAAATTGAGCTATAAAATTTTCATTAGCATACTAATAAATTAACATTTTTATATATTCTTACAACGAAAAAATTTTATAAAAAATAATTTTTAAATGATTGTACTTATTTTACAGTTAATCAAGGTACGATATCTCAGAATATGTTAAAGAATTTTCCTTTAATCCATTAAAAGAAAAATTTGATAGAAAATAGATTTAAAATTTAAAATAAATTTCATAATACTTCATAATACTTATATTCATATATATATTTAAATTGTAAAATTAAAAAAAAAATTTATATAAAATTTTGTGAAGTTCTATTATTTACATCCACAGTTTACTTTTTTTATTAGAAAAAGTATTTTATGTATATAATTGTTGGGCAAAATGTAATATTAAACTTTAAAATAATATTCATACTAAATTTGAAAAATTTATAAAATTTCAGTAAGGAAATTAATGATTAAATGTAGATAATAAAATAATAAATATTTTTAAAATGTAGAACAAGAAGGAAATTCAGGTTTATATAAACGTTTCATAGATTTTGTTACATTTTGATTATTTCAAGGATAAGCAGAATATAAATTCTATAAATATAAGGATTTAAAAATAAAATAGTATATTTATGACATTAAAATTAATTTAAATAATATATATAATAATTATGTTAAATATTTAAAACGAGTCATTTTTCATTTTACTATAAATTGTAAAGTGAAATCATGATTTTCTATTTTCGATTTATAATTTATAATAATTTCACTTGTTAAAATATAAAAATCGGTAAAAATAGTTATAATTATATAATAGAAATTAAAAAAAAATTATTTTTATAGTATTCATAAAATAAATTATTAAAAAAGTAATCGTAAACAATTATTTTGAACTTTAATATGTTTTTATAATAATATTGTTCAATAATTATTTTGAACCAGTTGATTAAATATGAGATATTAAAAAAACTAAATACTAAAAATCTTATAACAATGAATTTGGCATATAAATATTCTTTTAATGTAGATATTTTAAAATATATGACAAAAATTAGCATATAAAATATTATATCTCAGAATATTATTAGTATATCATTGAGATAAAGTAATAAAGCAATGAATTATATATTGAAGCACATTACACATGCATATACTAAAATATATTTTATAAGTAATAAATTTGATGTTTTTTTCTTTTAAAAATTTTAAAAAGAATTTTGTTTCTTTTGTATACAGATAACTTTAATTGTCTACATTTAATGGTTTCGAATTGTCCATTCAAAGCCTCAAGATTTTTGAATTAATATCTTATGTATTAAAGTAATAATATAATATAACATTATTTTTATATTTATTTTTAAAAAGTTGTATCTAACGAGATATAATCTTGAATTTAGAATTGAAACGCTTATAAATATTTATAATTAAATACTATAATAATATAAAAATAGTTTAATAAAAAGAAAATTGAGTTTGTTTGAGTTAAAGTTTTTCGTAATTCAATCATTTGTAAAAAAAAGTAATCAAAAGATTAAGAGAATTAAAAATTTTACATATATTTTCCTTTAGTTTTGTTACATATAAATTCAACGCTAATAACGAATCTTACCAAAAAAATAAAAGTTATTTAAAGTAATTTAAATTTAAACATTAATTAATAAATAAAATATGTAGTTTTTCATATTTTGTATTTATTTATATCATAGCTTTTTAAAAAATTAAAAAATACAAAATTTTTCCTTATATGCATGTATTGATATTTCTACATAATTAACGTAGGTATATATAGTTAATATTTTACTAAATAAGCTATTATAATATATCATTATATGATGCATTGAAGAATATGTTAAAATATATTTTTGTTTAAAAAAATGATATATTTTAATATTTTTTATTTATATTTTTATATTATATACACATAAAATATTATTTATATTTTTATTTTACATACTATTATGATGATAAAATTTTTGGAGTGGTTAGTAAAATACTTAGAAAAACTAATTTATCTAATTTCTCATAAGGTAAATTAATCTTAAATCAAATAAAATTAAATGAAAATATGTTTGATTACATAGTAATTAATTATTTGATGAATTGTTAAGCAACCGCACAAAGAATATTATTTAAATTGAACTAAATTAACATAAAGTACTCATATGAAACTGAATTATTAAAATATTCAAATTCTACGAAAAAATTATGTGTTACTGCTTAAATTTCTATAACGTGACGATTTATTGAACGGATTACGCAGGGTCATTAAGTGTATTTTCGAAGTACTAGTTATTAAAGCCTTAGTTTGCATTCTTTTAGGTATAGATTAACAAAATTTTTACGTAATTTTATTTTCGAATAAATTTTAATCATATAATTTAATCAAATATAGAAAATAATACATAAATCTATATTTTATTAGCGATTGATCATGAATTTTCATTTTCTATTTTTCTATTTGAACGATTAATTTATTGAATATGACGTGTAATGGAATTTTTAATTATGTATATAATTTGATAAATTTTTTTTTTATCATCCTTCAATGCAATTATTAAACAAAACAATTGAAATATTAGAGTAAGAGAGAGAGAGAGAGAGAGAGAGAGAGAGAGAGAGTTGTGGTTTCACAAGTTTATGATTAAATCACCTATCAAACTATAGAAATATAAAATCGGACAACACTAGTAAGTTACAATGCCAACATTTATAGCGTAATGGTATTGGAATAATAGTGAAAACTTTAATACGTAACAGTGAATGAGATTAAGATTAAAATCAAAGTTTATCAGATGTACAGTGTTTAAAAAATTAATTTCTGATTAAGAAATTTTCTTCTACTTCTTTGCTGATATTATTTTGTAACAATTGATTTATGAATATATAAATAAATAATATTCATTGCATTTATAAATTAAATTGTTTTATAATAAATAATAAAAATTAAAGTTTTTATTGAATTATTTAAATATAAGTTCTTATGATTCATTAAAATATTGTGCTATAATTATATATAATATATTAAATATTTAAAATAAATATTTTTAAATAAGAATTTATATAAATAAAATAAAAGATTGAATGAAATTGATTTTATAATCTGTTGTATGTATATTATATTTCGTTTGTAATAATTTGTACTGCATTTATTTATAAAGTCTTTACATTTTTTAAAATAAAAAATAAAATAAAAATCTTTTGAACTCAATATAAATGTTTATTATTATTATTATTTATAATTAACTGCAATAAACACGGTTAGGTCTAAGAAATAAAAATAAACATTGATATGACATACTGATTTTATTCAAATTTTAATATTTTTAAAATAGTCATATTTCTATAAACATATTATTCTTACATAATTTAATTACTGTTCATGATATTTAAGAATTTTATAAATAATTTGCAATGCTATAATGAAAGTATAAATATTTTAGAATAAAATTATTTTTTATTGAATTATACGTATTTTGATGATAATTTATGTTATCTCGTAATGTTATTATGTTTCTAGACTATTATGAAAACATATTTAAAAGAAATATTTTAGAGAATTAAAATTTTTAAAGGTTGAAATAATTTATTCTTTCATAAATACGGTAATACATAGTAATAAAAAAAAAATCAGACATAACAATTGCTTAGATTTAAACAAAATTTTTATTACTTATTTGCAGCACATTTTTAAAGTCTATTAGTAAAAATTATTCCATTTTAAAAGTATGGATATCTATTATTTTATATATTTTTATAAGTAGTCTTTTCTAATTTTAATAAAATTAATTCAGTTTAATATAATTTTGTCGGCAATGTAAATCATAGGTAATAAGTAAATTATTATTATTAGTTTTTGTTTTACAAAAACAGAACAAAATTATATTTTACTATTATAGTTAAATATATTTATAATAGATATTTGTTATTTTAAATTTGTATTAACATAATTAATTTATTAAAAGTTTTTAACTCTTATGTAGTCAATGAAATAATGCTCGTAAGTAATTTAAACATTTTTTATCATTTTTTTCTGGAATAGAAGTGTTCAGAATACATAACTGTGAAATACTATTACACATTACATAATTAAAAACAATTGCGATTACACTTTTAGTTTAGATTTCGTAGATTTATTTATGTAAGACCATCCTTCCTATACGATTATTTCAATAATAAAAAAATAATAATAATTCTGTATAATAAAAAAAGCCAATACCAAATATGATTTTTAATAAAATAAAAAAAGTGAATCAGTAAATATATTTCTATTTACACAGCTTTTAATAATTTGGTTAATTTTTAATGCAAACTAAAACATCGTTCACAGGATAATACGATTAACTTTCATTATTTATTTAAAATACTATAAGAAATTTCATTACTAAAAGTTAAAATAAATATAAGTAAACACTCTTATTTTAATGCAATTTATTATAAAAAATATCTATGTAAAAGATCGTTAAATTCAATACATTTTAAGTTTTTAAAACACCTTACTATATTAATAATTAAATAAAAATAATTTTCTACTTTAATACATTTTAAATTATATGAGAATATTGGATTTTTTTTTGGAAAATAAAAATTTATTTGAAATAATTTTTTAATAAACTTTTAAATATTAATATAAATAATTTAAATTTTATATATTTTTAATTTTTTAAATATTTTTAATTTTTTGGAATAATTTTAATTTATACAGAAATGATAAATAAAAAATTATTTGGTCAATGTACACATTATTTTAAAAATTGTTGTAGAATATTTATGAATAAATAAATTAAAAATTAAAAAATGTGCACTGTTTAAAAATATTTATTTTATTTAAAAATTTTGCACGTAAAGAATCGAAGATTAAATGAGCAGAACAATTAATGATTTTATTACAATATTGATCTTATTGTATTTTTGTTGAATTTATAATATTTAATTAATGTTTGCTTCAATTAAGTTGTAATATTATGTTGACTAATAGTAATTTCATGCTTTTGCAATCTTTTAATCTTTTATACTTTTTATGCACTTACTTATTATTTAATTATGGTTACTTATTTCATAAATAATTTTTAAAGTAAAACATTAGAAATTGAAATTTTAGGCTTAAATTATGTTAAAAAATATAATTAAATAATATAAACATTTAAATTTATTTGCAAATATTTTTTTTTGAATGTTTATTAAAAATTTGGAATTTCAATAGCTTACAATATTTTATTAAATCATTACATAACATTGTATTACGTTAAAGCTGATTAAAAAAGATTCTTCTTTAAAAATAGTTTAAGGTTATTTTTAGTTAAATTGTAATCAGTAATGAAAAATTTTTTTAATATTATTTTTATATTTTTAATATTATTATTAAAAAAAATAAAATTTAGTTTTACCTTCACACGAACGTTTAATAATAATTTTAAAGAAAAATCTTAATAATTTTTAGGATATTTCAGAAATTATCAATTTATAATAAACTATAAGTTAAAAATAGTAAATATTTCTTCTAAATTTCTTTCAAAAGAAGACCTTAGCAATATCAATTTCAAGAGAGAAAAAACTAGACAAAACTGTTCGATTCGTTTTTTAATTTTAAAATAATAACGATTTATGTATAAAATTATAAAAATCAAACTATAAATTTACCAGAAACATTCGATTTTCTTTCATTATGTCATTATTATAAATTCTCACGCCAAAATCTATTGAGTATAAAAAATGAAAAATCCATTCAAGTATTAAGAAGTTGTGACAAGTAACAATTTGAAATATATAAGGGAACATACAACCGTTAAAACAAAATGTAGAGAAAATTCTCTCTTTTTGTACGAGATACTAACTGTTTGCGAACAACTTAAAAGTGGTCTAGCGACAACGCTTAGTTATGTGCATATATTTTGCGTGCACATGGGCAGGCGTGTACAGTTAAATATACACAACATATTTAAGCGTAAACACAGCTAAACACCATGACGCGTAATTCAAGTACAAGAGAACTTCCCCTAGGAGTTCACCGTGTCGTGTAAAAGGTTTTTATATATGCGTTCGTAAGTACTTTTTGTAACACAGTAGGTATGCTAAAAATATATATATATGTATAAACACATATATTTTTTTATTTAATCTGTTTTTCTTCTTTCATAATTTTTTTTCTCTCTTTCTCCCTTTATTCACAAACACAACCTCGTAGGTGCATGCATACATTTAATGCTTAGTTTATGTCTATATTAACGACTGTGTATACCAGCTTTTTCCCCTTATCTGACTTGTGCGCAGCGATAGTAAGTAAGAGAGAGAGAGAAAGAGAGAGAGCAGTGATCTCCCCGATCGAACGATTATTGTTGAGTGCACGTTTCTTGAGTCTGTGAACATTATAGTAGAGGAAGTTCGACATCCAGCGATGAACGCGAGAAGTACCGAATTATTAACTCGAAGTCGTGTTTGTTTGTGTTAACCTGTGCGCGTGCGCATGACAGAGAGGACACATACATTTAGAACGAAACACTGCTGCCGGTGTCTTGTCCGTATATTTCGTTTTATTGCCTGCGACACGAGTACATTAATTTTTTATTACGCGAGTTTTTCATATACGCGTAGTTTGGTTTGCTAGTTTATGTACAAAAATTATATTGGAACTACACAAATTTTAGTGTTTTTCAACTCAATACTGTGCATTTCATTTTTAGCAAATTGTGTTACATGCGTCAGTGAAAAAGTACGGAAATCATGCGAATCTTTTAATACAATGTATATAATATAATATAATCCGTTATTATTAAATAAAATATGTATACTTTCAATAATTTTAGTCAATTCTTATTATATTCATAGTTTTTTATCGAATACACTAACAAAGCCTTAATAATACAAAATTTTAATCGATAAAGTTAAATTTATACGTTAAACGTCTATAGTTATGTGAATTTTATCTTAATATTAAATTGAAAGATGTTATGAATTTCATAATTTTAGTTTATTTAAAAAGTTATCGAAAATCATTGACAAAAAATTTCAATTTGTTATTCGTGTATGCTATTAATAGTATATATAGTTATTAATAGTAATAAAAGATATTTGTTATATTAAATTTTTATTAATCAATCAAGTTTTTATAGAATTTTCTTTACATTTTAAAAGATAAGATAATTCGTTATTCAAGTCTTGCAGATGTACTGATTTTTAAACAAAATTATAGTTTTTGTTTTTAACTAAATATAATATTTTATTTTTATTTTTCTTGTAAATAAAATTACATTCACTGCATATACTTTATAACAATTTAAAATTATTATTATTATTATTATTATTATTATTATTATTATTATTATTATTGTTATTATTTTTGTGTGTTGTTGTTGTATAATTATTTTACAAATTTATTTAAATTTGAATAAGATTTAAATTAATTAAAAAATTTATTTATATATTTGCTTAAATTAATTCAATTTTGATATTTAAGCATTTAATCATAAATCACGTTTGTTTCATTGACGTCATGTAATGGATTTAATTTTTTATAATATTATTGTAAAAATATTATATAAGAAACATTTTATTATATTTTTAATAGCATTTAAATGTATCTCAAATTTGTTTTTTTGAAAATGTATTTAATATTTCAATAAATATTTCCATATTAAATTGTTTTTAGATAATAGTGTATAATATAATATTTTATCTATTAACAACTTTTCAAAATTTTATTATTTTATATCATTTATAACAGTTATAAAACGTACAGTAAACACTTTTTAGAAGTTTATTCAATTTATTTTCTTGTGACCCTTTACATTATTAATTTCTTCAATTTATAAATGAATCTGTACAAATATGTTGAAGGAATAAAACTTATAAAAATAACCAATTTTATTATAAGGCTGAAGAATAAATTTTCGTAAAATGAAAAATGTTAAGACTTAGAATATGAGTTTAAAGCTTTTATATTTAATTATTAATTACAATATTAAATAGTCATACTTATTTGCAATGACGTTATTAAAGATGAGTATATTTCAGTGATTTTGAAAATAGCATTAATTTATGATAAGAAAGAATAACTTTGATTTATTTTTTTTTTTAATTTATAAACAATGATATATGTTTATTATAAATATTAGTGTGTTCTTTAAATAAATAAGTATCTGAAATTGAAAAAAATTTTTACAGAAAACTTATTTTTATTTTAACTGATATTGTAGAATATATAATAGAAATAGTATATTTGAACTGTAAAAATGTTATTATAAACATTAAAAAGGTCAACTTTACTTGTGCACATTATAATATTTTTTGAGTACTTTTTGTCATTACGAACAAATTTGATACTTTTAATTTAATCTTTTAATTATAATTAATCATTATTATTTGAAAGTACTTTGCAAACTATAGATATTTTTCAATTATAGAAGTGATTATTTTCAAAATTAAAATGAAATTTTTTTTGGCTTATAACTAATAAATACATAATACTGTTATCATATTTTTTGTATTAGCGTTATTAATTTTTTTTTCGAATAGAATTATAATAATTAAGGAATCATTTTGATTTCAGTGTGTTTAATTCTACTGTTTGTATTTATTAAAGTAAATGTAATTGTTTATTTTATTAATTAATTATTTATTACATTAATTAGTTATTTTGTTTCAATTATTTATGTAAAACCATTGTACCGATAATTAAAATTTTTTTTTTGATGTATAGAAAATAAGCATTAATTACGAATTTTGTCATCTAATAAAATTTCACGTTAAATTTTGAAAGTAGCACAATTTAGATACATTAAGTGTAACTTTAATTTGAAATAATACTTCAACTTAATTAAACAATTTATGAATAAAAAATACAGTATTTATTCATAAATGCAGTTTATGGATAAATAGTAAATTGCATATAAGTAATTTCTTAATTGAAAAATTTTTTTCGGTTTACAAATAATTCTATTATTTTCTATTAGTATATTTTATACTAAATTTAAACGCATCGTGATAATTTAATGCATTTATAACATAAAAGTGAAGATATAAGGCAAAAATATATTACTTTTACTGTTTATGTACGATGTTACAGAAATGTTAAAGGTACTATCTATATACAAATTCTAGAAATTTAAAGTATCTACTGAAAATAATTTATAAAATAAAATTATTATAAAATTAAAAATTTTCTTAAAAATTTATTAAATATTATTTTTATATATAGAAAGATATTATAAGTATTCATTTATTAAAGGTATTTTATTAACAAATCTGATCTAAATATGTATATAAATATTTATAGACTTATACTTTTATAAATATTTTTGAAGAATAAGAGAATTACTATTAACTTTACATAGTAAATTTATTCCAAATTGTGAAAAATTGTACTTGTATATATTTATCTTTATTACTTCAATATGTATAAAAATAAATAAAAATTGAATAGAGATTTAATTTAAGGGACAAATGTGTAATATCTTATGTATGGAATCAATTTTTTTTTAATTTTTACAGCTTTTGTAATACTCGATAGACTTAATAATAAAGTAACTATAATTTTATTTAAAACTATTTCTATTTTTTGTATTAAGTATTAATAGTATAAAATGCAGGCTAGATTATAAGCAAACAATCTATTTATTATATTATATCGAATACAAATAAAAAGTTTTTTTTCTTTTATGGATTTTATTCGCTTAAAATTTTTTGAAATAATAACCAATATACAGATAAGTTAATTTGAAAATTTTTTTAAAATATTTAATTATATATTAACAGAAGAATAAATTACTCCTCAAATTTATATATTATAATTGAAATCACATTTCATATTAGCACAATTATATTCATAAGTATTAGTACTTACATCGATAAGCGCTAGCTTTAGTACTAATACTAAAAATATAAAATATTTATTTTTCAAAAGTTACATAAATTTACACTACGTATTTTGATTGAAAACCATTGAAATAAAATTACGTTGATAAAATTACAGCGACAAACGTATAGGTATAAATAATGACAAAAATCTCTTTTAGGTTGTAGGTAAATATGATGCGCCCAATGCTAAGAAATTGTGCTTCATCAGTAGTAGCAGATATGTAATTGATGTATAACAAAAAATTCTAAGGATAATGGGTTCCTAACAATGTACAATGAACTACAGTCGAAATATGCCAGACTGGCAGCAATATAGTACATTGCAGTCTGGCGAGAGTGATAGGCAAACAACGAATAATGTCTCTATCGTACAGCAGCAGCAGCAGCAGCAGCAGCAGCAGCAGCAACAGCAGCAGCAACAGCAGCAGCAGCAGCAACAACAACACAATGTGCAAGCAGGTACTGGGAGTGGAAGCAATGCTAACAGTCATCTTTTTGGTTTAGAGTGCTTAAGTAAATCTCAAAATGAACCAAGCGGCTTTTATGGTCGTTCAACGGTTAACAATGTTCAGCAGCCAGCAAATTCGCCGCTGGGTCAGAACCATCCTCAACCACCGCAGCCATCCCCTTCGATAGTTCACCACATGTCTAGCTGCGTAGGGCATAATTACGGAGCAGGAATAAATGTCATGGAAGATGGGAGATTGGCTGCTGTTATTGGCGAGGACATTCATCAGCAGCAGCAACAACAACAACATAGGAATGTACACATGACATTGAATAGTCCTACATCGAGGATAACTTCTACGGGGATAAATACAAATAACGCAATGAGTGGTTTGGGATCGATTATGCCCGGCCCTCCACCGCCACCAACAAATACTTTAAATACCAGCAGACAAGGTTCATACGTGCCCTGCAAGGGTGCTTGCTGTCAAGGCAACAACATAGCATACAGGTGGGTTCATCATTTTTGTTATCGTATTCAATTATAAGGAAATAAACGCTTCTTATTTTATAAATCGCTTAAAGATCTTTTAAATTTAATTCACACAATTGATGTTTAATTTTATTCTTTTAATCGATTAAAATCTGAAAGCCATTACTATTATTATTATTATTGTTGTTGTTGTTACTTTCAACGTCATCGTTGTCGTCATCATTATCATTATTGTAATTGAAAAAAACTAAAATAAAAATTATTTTACTAGAATCTAATTAGAAAAATTAATTTTTAAAATTTGAAATGATATATTCGCAAAACCAAAAAATTTCAATATAAATTCAAGTGAATAAATTAAAATATTGATTAATTAAATTATATGTGGTATCAAATTTGAATTTTAGTTAAATTAATAAAATATAACGCTTAAAATTATAATTTCAGAAATTTAATTCTCTAATTTGATTTAGAATATGAGATATTATATTTACAAATAAGTCTATATAACAATAAATTACAATAAATAATTCACTAAATTTTTTAAATAACACCAATTTTAACATATAATTATTTATAACAATAGTAATATTATATTTTTAAATAAACATATCTATTATTTTTTTATAAATAAATGTTTGAAATAATTTTTATATTTCTGTTTATCATCTCTTAAAATATGTAATATTAGATTTTTATTGAAGTTTTATATTTTGGAATATTAATTATAGAAACAAAATTTTCCTTGTATTTCTACTTGTGCATTAAAATTTTTTTTTATTGTAATTAATAATTATATGTATGTGTTATATACATATTTATATAAGTTATAGATAAGTCACATTAAAAAGGAAATAATTTTTTAAATTTCATAGTGCTTTAGAACTTTCAGATACGAATTAATTGAATTTAAAAATATCACTAGTAATTTACTTATATAATAAAGATATTTTATCAATAAATATATATTAATAACATAATTTTGACAATTTGGTTTATAAATGAACAATATTTATTTATGATTAAAAAGTATTAAATAAAGAACAAAAGAAAAACAAATATTTATCTTTAGCATAAAATTGTATTCTTCATTAGTTTCTATTATCGATTTTACAATCCCTTCAAATATTGAAGAAGATCTTAGTTAGTACACTTCACAGGTGGTTAGTATATTGTCATTACATTTTCATAGGAAAATGTTATTAAATAATAAAATATCTGTCAGTAAACTAAAAAGTAAAAAAAAATATTCGACAAATTGCGTCATAACCAATTAAATAATTAAAGCTGTTTTGCAAAGTTAAATCAATTTTTTATTGTAAAAATAAAATCAAAGTTTAAATCAGTTTTTTATTGTAAAAATTACAAAAAATATTAAAGTACTCTATAATGTAACTGAGAAAATTTGGTTGAGTATATGTGTGATATGGATTGTGTTGAGAACCTGGAGTTCAAGCTCCGTGATAATTATGGTGTTTGAACATGTCTATGATTTTAATTTTAAGCTTTACTAATTCCAAAAGTATATTGATTTTTAGAAAAACTAGTTCTTATTAGAAGATATTATTTCATTGAAGTATTAATAAGAATATTAAAATAATGTGGAAAGACTAAATAATAATACATTTTTAAATTGACTTATTTTAATTTTATAAAGGTTAGTAGGAAAAAGCTGGTTAGTGCAACAAAATAAAAAAAATTGAGCATATCTGAATAGTCAAGAACCAGCGGTATTATTAATAAGTTAATTTGATAAATTCTTATTTATTTTGATGTGGAAAAATACTTAATTGCTGTAGTGTTTATTTGATTGTTATTTATAGTATTTTATTTAATTTGACAAATAGTCGATTGCTTTCCCTTTTCATGATTTTTATTCATACAAAAGAGGGTGGAATCTTTTTTTTTACTTTTTATTTTTCATTATGTATATTAGTTCAAAAAATTTAATACATGATAATCTAATAATAAAGTTGAAATAATATGGATTAAAATTTATTTTATTTAAATTAAAAGATTTTTTTTGCAAAAATTAAATTTCAATTTTATTTGATTTTAAAAGATTATCTATTTTTAAATAAAAATAATATTTTTTAAAGCAATAGATTTTAATATTAATATAAATGCATAAAATTATTTGTTTATATTCATATTTGTCGTACACGAAAACACGACTTTGTATTCAAACCATGCAAAGATAAAAATATTGGTTAATATTTTCTTTATTTTTAAAGAAAAAGTATCGGGAATTTTTTTGGGTTTTTATTTAATATTGAAAAAATATTATAGTTAGTTAAAAGATATTAATATCTTTTTAGTGATGTCAATTATGTCAAGAATAATAGATTACGAAGGAGTGCATGTTTTATTTATTTATATGTAACACTAAGAATATAGATAATCAACCCTATGAGAAAAAAATTACAGATTTATACTATTATAACATAATATAATAAAAATCAAATAATTTTTATTAGTTTTATTATTATTTAAATTATTATCTTTATCGTGATTATTTTTGTCAATGATAATTTTTTATTAATATTAGTTAGTTAATTAAGGTTAGTTACTGCAGTTGTATTATTAGGTAGCAATTATTGAGGTAATCGAAATAAGGATACTTATAATATGAACTTAAATAATATAATATGCAAATGAAAAGAAGTCTATTGATTATCCATAAAAATTAGTTTATAATTGTTAATTTAACAATTTGAAATTATTTTTTTATGAGTTTTTGTTTTTTTTCACTTATTTTATTTACATTGTATTTTCTTTTATATTAAATTTAAACTACTACAATTAACATAAATAGTATATATTCGAACTTTGAACAAATTTAAATTAATTGTATGAAACTTTAAACCATTTTGACAATTCAAGTAAAATGTTAGAATATGTCTTATAAAAGGCATATTAGCATTAAACTAATCTGTATATTAATTGATTTTTGTACTAATTGGTGTATTTGAGTATTATAACAATAAATCGATTGTATTCAAAAAATTAAGATATTAAAAAATTTCTGGATAAAATATATAATAAAAATTTCTTTTTTTGAAGAAATTATAATAATTTATTTTCTTTTTAAATTTTGAATTTAAAAATGTATTTTTAAGATTTTTATTTAAGAAATTTTAAATGCTTATTAGGAAAAATAGTAAAAAAATACGTTCACAAATATTGCTATGGTTACTGTAATAATGGTTTCTTTTAAATATTATCATTTTTTAAATTACTTATCAAATAAAATTTTATTGATAAATAATAAAAAAAAAATCTCAATATACAATAGTTACATATTATTGAATAAATATCAAAAGTTAAAAATCAAATTTATGTGAAGTTTAAAGTATTAAATTTTTCTCTTTTTATTAATACTTTTAAGAATTAAAAATTTCGAAATTTGGATATTTTAAGGTGTATTACATTTTAGATTTATAATAAAAATTTCTACCACAATAAAAGAATTTGTAAATTTTATTTTAGTTTATTAGAAATGAACTTTCATAGTCTTTACTAAAAGTTTTATCAAAACATTAAAATTTTAAGCACCTTAATGATGTATTAGTTCATATCATTTTCTAGAGTATGCACAACTAAAAGTGTTTTCAATTTTTTCTATTAATCTAAATTAGTTTAAAGTAGGAGCCAGAGTTCAAATATTTATAATTTGTAATAATAATAGATTTATGAAAAAAGAAATTATACATAAATAAATTTATTATAAATTTATTGTTTTTATATTTTTGAAATTGTAAAAAAAATTATAAGTTTTACAATTAAAATTTATAAATAAATAATTTTGTGTGAATTAAAAAAATTTCTATTAACTTGATATAATAATTCTATTTAAATAAATTTTGTTTTGAAAAAAATTATTTGATATACAATTTCATGTTGTATAAAAAAATATACTAAAATGTATTAAAAACATTGAATCTAGATTTGAATTAAAAAGATAAACACAAATATTTACATATATAAATCGTATAAATAAGTACATAAACAAAATAAAAAGAGAATATAATATAAAGCAATAGTACTTTTGTATAAAAAATTTAATTAATGTAATGTTACCTGTGCAAACGATATTTCCTGTAATTCTGTTTTATCAATATATTGATTTAAATTATATTTTTAATACACCATTTAATATAAAAACAATAGTTTTAATTAATTGAAATAAAAATTTAGCAAATTAGTAATCTAGAAAATTTATATTAAAAAAGTAATTCTTGTTTTTACGATTCATAATTATTTAATTCAAAGGTTATAGAGAAAAAATAAAATATATTAATAAGTACCATATAAAGACAGAAGTTAAACTAATTTTCATAGATGTTTGAATTTATATTGAAAAGTTTAGAAATTGTCACTTACAGATAAATTAATGTCAATATAGCTATTATTTATTAAATATTTTAAAAGATAAAAAAATACGAAATTGATTTAAATATTAGTATTTAAATATTAGTACATTTAAATATTAATATACTAATATTAAATATTAGTATGTAGATACTAGTTTATTAACTTTAATTAAAAATAAAAGAGACTAAAAATACGTAAAATATTTTTATTACGATTTTACAGATGGGAAAAAATGAATCCCTTTCAACCAAGCAATACTTACCGCGAGAATGTCCATCCATCTACTGGTTCATACGCCTCCATTGATAGTAGATCTACACGCTATCGCAGTGAAATGTATCGCAAGGAAAGTATCGTTCCTACTGGTTTTTCTCTTGATCAGCAACAGCAGCAGCAGCAGCAGCATCAGCAACAGCAACAACAACAGCAACAACAGCATCATAGGTATCGAAAGGAAACTGGTCAAGTATCGAGAAGCTATCATCAGACGGTTTCAAATTCAGTCTTGTCGTCAAATTATCCGAGTATGCAAAACTATAGCTTTCCGCAATCGGAGTATCAAAAGTACTATAGTGGGATAAAGGATTACGGCAGGGGTGTTGGATCAGCACAAGCAACAGCGTCAGGCATGATGAAGTATCCAGATCCTAGTATGACTGTCACGGTACAGGAAAAGTATCTCCCGAAACAAACGCAATACCAAGCACCTAACGGTGCTATAGTGCAGAATGCGGTCATGATACCCAATTCCGCGAATATGACTACAGGGATGACCAATCCATATTTCAGTCCTCAATTAGGTATGTCACCTAGATATTTTTCCTTTTTATTAATCATATTTATTATTAGCTACCACTTTGCTTCTAAATAATTTTTTTTTTTTACCTTTTTAAATATATTTAATTTTACACTAAGTTTTTCTATTAAAAACAAATAGTTCTGTTCTAATATAGCTTGCGGTGAGATAAAAGTATTGAATTGTGCATATAAAAGCAGTCATGTTATTTATCTTGACTAATTATCTATTTCAGTAAAGATATATACGAAAATGCTTGTAAATCTAAATGAAAGTGCTCATATATAAATCAATTTTGTTTTTAAAAATTATGTATATTTTATATTATTACTCATTGGTAGCTGTACAACCAAAATATATTTTTACATTTTTTTTTAAATTAAGGGAAAAATTTTAAATATATTCTAAAATCCAATTGAAAACTCCCTATCGTTTAATTTGGAAGTTTTAGATATTATTTGAACTGATAATTTTGGAAACTTAAAATTGAAAATTATTTGGAGAAAATTAATATTATATTGGCATGTTATCTGCAGGTTTTAACTTGCAAGAAAAAGATAGAATTTACTTTTTTCTTTCGATACTTTATTTACTTTACTACACCATTTACTAAGGAAACTACACGTTCCAGCTTTAGTATTCTATTAATAATCTTAAATTGTTACTGTAAATGTATTCCCAATTTTTGTATTGGTCTTTGAATACGTTAATGATAATTTGCATAACCTTTCATCTGTATTTAGCTTACTGGAGATTTATTGCATTTTATGATTTATTAAATTTTTAGTATTTCTCAATGTCTACTTTGGTAATTTGACATATATTTTATTTAGAACACGTACATTGAAATTTTTCGAAACGACATATAGATTCTTTTTCACTGTTAAATAAAAATAAAAAAGAATTTATAATACTAATCAACTAATCATAACTACTATATCTTTCGTATACTATACTTCTCTTGAATTTTATTAGATTGATTTAAAAAAAAATTAACATAACTTTATTTTTAAATATTATTTAACAAATACATCCATAAATAACAATTTGTTGATCTTATCTTTGTAATGCTGTAATCTTTTACAGAACGATAAATATTTAAAAGACACGATATCTAATTTTTTAATTCATTAGTGATTTACATAACATCGTGTGTTAATTATCTAATAAATTATCAAAAATATCTAAATTTTTGCTATAAAACTAGTAATAAAATAATAAATTTAAGTTAGCTTACGAAACAATACTAAACTTTAGGATTAAATTACATGTATGTGTATCAAATAATATTGTATTTTTAATTCATAAACATAATGATTAAATGTATATCTTCTTACAATTATAATACTCTATTCTATTTTATTTATTTTTACAGTGAACATAATGCCTTGAATATAGCAGATCATAGTTCATCTCATCATTCTTAAAAGAAATATAAGATATTTAATTATTTCAATAACAGAGCACATAATTATATTAAAAAGGAAAATTATTATGAATTTTTTAATCCCGATACGATCTGTCTTTAAGTTTTAAAACAACTTTTCTTTAAAAAAATTTTAAATTTTGAGATCATAAAGATACTTACCTAATACTTTTTATATTATTTAAATTTATTCTTTAATTTATTTTAAATATTGTATGTAAATTATTTTTATTGTTTGATTATATAATAAATGATTTTTCAAAATAGCCTTTTTTAATTAAAATTAGTTTAAAATATGATTTAACTAAAAATAAGTGATTATATTGATTAACATTTATCTATAATTACAAAATAGAAGAAAAGTAAAACAAAATCAAAAATATTTTTCCTTTACAATCAAAATTAGCAAGGGACATACCAACCGAGTTTCCGTGTAAGGTCCCCGATTTGAAAGATCAAGAAGGACGTCTGGGCCCGCTTCCTATTTCTCTGCAATCTAAACATCTTTATCAACAGAAGTTTGCTATGCAGAGGTTAAACATTGAGAATCATTTGCGTGAGTTCTCGCGTATCCCAGGATATCAAAATCATCCAAAATATCAGGAGTATCTAATGAAATATCGGGAATCGATAAGACTGCAGCAGAACATGGAATATCAGGGTGCCATGCAGTCCAGCATGAATACTTCGGTCCAAGTACCACCGCCTCCGATACCACCGATCAATTTGCAATTTGATCAGAACGGGGTATTGATTAATTCAAGTCTCATGCCTGGATATAATCCAAATATGCAGTCGACAATGACCACGATATCAAATGCACTAAGTCCTGGCAAAGAATCTGGAACGAATCCATATGATGGTGAATATTTGTTTCATTTAGTTTATTTTTCATTTGTGCACATTTTTGTACGGAAAACTTCATATAAATAAAGAATTTTATTCAATAAATTACGGTTCGAATTAAACGCATTATTAAGCAGATGTTAAATAAGGCATGACGGTATTTGGATAACATTAATTTTTCAATATTTTACGATAAAAAAGTTTATTGAGATTTTTTAAAGATTTTCCTAATTCAAATTTTAAGCTTTAATGAAATCTATTAAAGTTTCTATAGATACTTGTAATCAGTTGAACCAAATGAATAACTAACTATGCAAGGTTGTGTGTTAAGTTTCGTAATAAATATGTTGTATATGTAACTGTTGCTATCAATAATTGATAGTGATATCGTGATTAGACTTCACAAAACAAATACATTTGAAAATTGTTTTGCATTCATTAATTACATAACTTAAGCCATAACCTTAGCCGGTGTGTTATACATTTAATTTTTTTCTAGAAATAACATACATAATTTTTATTTAAAGTGAACTATACATAAAGCACAATAAAATGTATTGTATCATTCAATAGTAAGCGTTAAAATATTTCGAAACTGGTCTAGTACCAGATATTTTTCCATTTTATTTTTATTATTTCATAATTCTTTGTTCCTAATTCATATCGATAATTTTATTGTAAAATGAATATTAATCTTTATTAATTGAACACAAATGTTTAAGTAATAAATGCGACAGAACATATGTATAATAATTTTAAAACCATTAACTTACTATAATTTCTTCTGAAATCTCATATTTTTTATAGCGTGATTTCACGTTTGATAACAATTAAATTTGAATTTACATAATATTTATAATTTATTAAATTATAGGAAAATACAAAAATATATTTTGAACAGAATAACATGGTTTTAATAAATTTACCAAATGTTGTCGTTTATTACGTACGTTTCTCAATGTTACGAAACAATCCAATACTATATATATAAAGCATATATTTTAGATTATAGTTTAAATTTTTTTACTTAGTTCATCAAATTTATAATATAAAAGAAAAAAGAAAATTGTTCTATTTTATTAACTTTGAAATATAAAATTACAAAAAATCCTCAAAAAGTTTTAAACACATTAGCAAGCAAAGCCATGCATGCTATGGAACATGTGATGACCTGTGTCGGGCAGCAACAACAGCAGCAGATATCATCTACGGCAATGAGACCACACTCAATAATACAAACTAGTCCTGAACAACAGCATTCGCATCAATACTATCTTGCACACCGTAGTCTCGAAGAGTATAAAGCTCATCACCATCACCAGCAACATCAACAACAACAGCAGCAGCAGCAGCAGCATCAGCAGCAGCAGCAACAGCAGCAGCAGCAGCAGCAACAGCAGCAGCAGCAGCAGCAACAGCAGCAACAGCAGCAGCAGCAACAACAGCAGCAGCATTTCGATAATGAAATAACTACTACGAATACAGAAGCTCAGCAACAGCAAAAAGCCAGTAAGGACTTCGCCGATAAACCCGAGTTAGATGTCAGACAATTTCTTGCCAATTGGGATGAAACTGAAGAAGAGGATGGTACGAATGGAAATTTACAGAATGTAAGTAAATAACTTTCTTAATAAGAGTGGAAATCAAGCACGGAAAAATATTGTATTTATTCCATTTTGAATAGTCAAAAAGCAGACAGAAGTTTCGTAGAAAGAAAAAAAATTTTTAAAAGATATGAATTTGTATCGAGAGTAGCTTTTTTTTTAATTTATAAAGTGGTTTCTTTATATTAAATTTAATCATACGATGATTTTTTTAACGCATTATTCAAAAATAATTGTTTATATATTTACTTAACACAACAATTAATCTTAATGCTGCTTTTAATTAAAAATTTGATAATATAATTCAACTTATTCATAACTATTCATTTTTGTCTGTCTTCCGTTTAAATTTCTAAGCAAGCTATCATGAATCTATGATATCTTATACGTATTATTCTGGGCTTTTGAAAATTTTACCATTATTTTTTTTAGATTATTTTATATAAATTATTTATATGAAATTTTTAATTCATTTTATTTTCTAATTTAAGAATAATACGATTTTATATTCTTTCCATTATAAATTTTTATTGTGATCATTAATTAAAAAATTAATAGTGCCAATTTAGTTATTGAAGATAATTCCGTGTAACATTTTTTACAAGAATATTATTTTACGGAGAAGTAATAATATGTTGTTATAATATATAAGTTTTTTAAATGATAAAACTTATATGAGTATTTATAATAAATACTAATTGAAATAGTATATAGTATTTTCATCTTAGTTATATCTGTAGTAAATATTTGGTTTGTAAAAAAAACTTGAAATATTTTTTAAAGAAAAATACTTTTAATAATAGAATCCTTCAAGTGTTAAATTATATAATGTTATATAATAATAAAATAAAAAATAGCAAAAGATAAATTTTTTTAAATAAATTGAAATTTAAAAGTATTAATTAAGTAATAAAAAAAAATTTTATTTTGCTTCAGTAAAATAATACCTACAATTTAGAAATAAAAGAATAATGAAAATTCAAACTAAGGTATACTTTTTTAAAAATATTTATTGTAAATACCACAACAACTGATCAAATTATACTCCATTAATTACTATTGAGTGCAAAAACTTTAATAAGATACTTATATGCATATAGATTTTATAATAATAAATATATTATTTCTTTAATAAAATTTTGTATTTAGTTGTAATAGTGTTTACCATGTGTGAAATTTATACTTATTGTTTAATTATATTAATTATATTTTAAAAATTTTTCATTGTAAAACTTCATGTTAATCAATTTTAATTAATTTTGATGTTAAAATTTTTTAAAAATATTTTTCATGCAAGTTTATTTTTATTTATGTTTTTATATTTAACAATTATTTTTATTGTTTTTCTAAAAAAACATTAATGAATTAATAATTTTGATTTTCATTTAAAATTGTGTATATTTCAATTTCTAGAAACTGTTGGTAAAAAAAATTGTTAACGATTCTTTACTAATGTAATAATCAGCTACTTTAAATCAGATTATAATGAAAAAGAAAATTTTTAAATATAATTATTATTTTGAATTAATTATTTTCATAATTTACTCTCAAAAAGTGCTATAATATGTATAAAATTTATATCAACAACATTTAAAGCAATATTTGATAGCATTTTAATAGAGATTCTCAAACAGGTTTGGTCCGTATACAAGGTATCGATAAAATCACACATTGATCTTAATACTGTATATGAACTTGTAGGTCATACTAACGGATAGCACACCGATCGTCGTGCTCGAATACGAGAATGTGAATTTATCAGCTGACAATTTAACTGATCAAACGATCTGCGTTTCTGCGGAAAAAGAGGTTCCAAGTACTGCTACCGTCGCCCTAACTTTGCCCCCGCCTCAATCCAGCGATGGATGTGCAAATACTGATGGAAATGCGATTGTTTCATCGTCAAGGGATACCGTTGAACAGCAAGTCTCTACGACCGTCAATATAATACGTTGCATAACAAGTGCAGGGGTTGGGTGCGATGAAGTACCTACGATTCATATTGTCGATACCTTAGAAAATGAAGCAGTTGTGAAGAAGATCGAGGGCGCTTTCCACAACCTCAACCCTGCAGACATTAGGAGCATCGAGGACCTGGTTAATAAGAGCGAAACAGCCACTTCCACTAATAAAGAAGAAAAGATGTCATTGTCGTTCCTCAATACAGCTACTATACTACAGACCAAAAAGACGAACGAGAACCACCTTGAAGAATGTAACACTGGTAAAGACGTGCACGCTAATTTTATTTTTTTTTCATTTACCTGTTATAATTTTTAAAATTTATTATTAATTAATGCATTTTTTAAATAAAATGATTGCTACTTTTCAAAAATTCATTTTTAAACTAATTGCAATACAAAATTTTATTCATTTAAAGTAAAAATAAGGGTGTAATAAATTTTATTTGCTTCAGTTATCCGATATTGTAAAGATATTGCAAATTGTGTATATTATAATTGTACACTTAAAAAATTTGAAGTCATGTTATAATTCAGTATATATTTCTGGTCCTAAATTATTATAAAATATCTAGTTTAGAAAATATTATAAATAAAGCGTTTATTCTTATCTTTTTATTATACAAATTTAATTGAAACTTTTTTTGCTTTTACCTCAGTATTAATTATAAATTTTTGTTTCATATATTTTATTTTCGCTAAAAGTATAATTAAAGAAATTTCTTTACTCGTAATATTCATTCTTCTTTTTCTCCATTAAAATATTATTGAAAACATATATATATATGTATTTCCGTAGTATCATTTTTTGTTTATAATCAATTTTATAAATAATAATTAAACATAATTAAATTTTTTTTTAATTATCTGATACAAAATTTCATTAAATGTTTTAATTTTAAATATAATAGAACATATATACAATTAAACGCATTGCATAATCTTATAATAATGATTTTTTTATTTTGTCTAACTCGAAATATTTTCTTAAATAAAGTTATTCGAATGAAGTAGTTTATCTATTAAATATTAAATACTTTTATGATTAGTTTATAATATTTTAAAATCTTAAATAAATCTAACACGTTCAAGATTTGTAAAAATATAAAATCGAGTTAGTCTTAACAAATTTTATAAAAGCAGTAGAAAAACATTTACAATTATTTACGTAAACAAAATTGTGATAAATTTATTTTTGCAATAGAAACTTTAAAATACAGATCTGATGTGTGTATTCTGTATTTAGTAAGACAACATTTCAAATTTACATATTAATCTCTGAAAATTTTCTTACACGTATTTAAACTCATATATACACTTATAAAATAATAGAAATTGTATTCAACAAGTGTTTTGAATTTAATTTCATTTACGTCATTTGATTTCATCATGGAAATTTATACAAAATGTATAAAGCGACATTATTGTTTAAAAGTTTTTAATTATTTATTTTTTTGTTAAATTTTGAATTTAAAACAAAACTGTATGAAAAAATTTATAATTAAATACGAAGAAATAATAGATAATATATATACAACATTAAATAATATTTGAGCAATATTCAAGTTATATGTTAAAATATAACCAACAGACAGTTTTTATAATTATTAATGTATTAGTAAAATGATTTATCAATAACAAAACGAAATTGTTTCAATTTATTAAAATTACAAATGATTGAATGAAATAATTCGAATAATAATATTGAAATTATTATATATTATTATTATTATATAATATAAATAAATAAATAAAAATAATGAAAGTAAATATTTACAGAAATAATAGATACAGAAAAAATTTCTGCAGTCGGTGCATCGAGTGTGTCAAATGATAATAATCAAACGACGATTAGTGAAAAAAGAGATGTCGAAACGGAAAAAGAAAACTTGAACCTCGGTAATGCTTCCTTTGTGAGCGAGGATACACGCAATCACGATGACCTTAGTTTGCCCGAACTGCCAATTTCAGAATGTACGCCCATTTCAACGACCCTTAACACCCCTAATCATTCAGATAATGAAGAATCATCAGAGCGTGTACAGGCCTTGAGTATATCCACCAACTCCATGGAAATAATGCCTAGCAGTCCCATAATTAACTTCGCCCATTCGCCTATAAAGTTTCGCAAAACTTCTACGAGTGACGAGCTACAGTTCGATTTTCAAAATTCAAATGAAGAATCTAGTGCATCTGTGCTAAAGGATAGTAGTATCAGTCTAGGTGTTAAGGTTACGTGTGAAAAAGGTATGTTTCTTTAAATAACAACAGAAAATATCTTGTACAATTACTAAAACATAGTATATATTAAAATTAAAATTACAAATGATAATAATATAATTTTCTTTAAAATGGATGACTAAGACTTATAACAAAATATTGTATGATATAGAACTAGTTAATTTAAGAAAACTACAATTGAAATATTTACTTAATTGAAATCAAAATATTTATATTGAAGGAAAAAGATATTTAATAAAAATCATATCATAAAAACTTATATTATATCTTTTACAGTTATAAAAATTACCTATTTTTTTCATTAAAATATATTAAAAATATACAATTTTTTTAATATTAATTTATTGAAGATAAAGAATATATATTCATAGAAGTGAATTTAAAAATAATATAATAATAATATTCTTATTTACGTTATATATTTACGTAATATGATTCATGCAATTTGTAATTATAAGTTATTTTAAATTTATTTAATTTATAAAAATTTTTAAAATATTTTCGAAATCAAATTCTCATGCATTATCTAAATAAAATATTTATTTAATACGTAAGTAAATTATTAGATTGTATCATTAGAAATATAAACTAAATATGTAATGAAGCATTTTGTTAAATTAATTTTTATAGACATAAGAAGTTTAATGCAAAACTAAATGTTTTTAAATCTAGGAAAGCTGATATCACTAATTATTAATTTGACAAAAAATTGAAATAATTTATATGTAATGGAACCCAATTAATAGGTTTTTTATTTTAACCAGAATTAGTTAAAAAGAAGTTATTCGTTGTTTTTCAAATTTTCATATTCAATATTTTTATACCTTTTGTTATATTTTTTTTTTCTAATTATGTAATTATAATTAATATTTAATAGTGTTAAAAAGATTGTATAAATAACGCTCATTTTTTATTAAAAAAATATTGAAAAAAGCCAATTTCCTTCATCATTATTTATATATCATTGTTTATACTTTTTCACATATTGAAAAATGTTTAAATTTTTATATAAACTTTTACATTCATCTTTGCTTTGAAACAAAACATGTTTCTGGCTCAAAAATTACGAAGATCACAAATGGCTAAATATATGTTTTATTAACTGAACAAATATTTGGTAACTGGATCGTATATTTGTTCCACTTATTTTTTCAGAATCCATTTTTAAATATTAAAAATGTATATTTTAAGTGTTAATTTTAAAAATGCAAAGCAGATAAATAATTGAAAGTTTTAATATTCCTGATTGTTAACGATAAATTAAAATTTTTTTATTACAAACATATAATCTAATTATAATCAACATTTCTATAAAAAAATTTATTATTATATTTTTGCAAAAATGTATTTATAACTTTAAGAATTATAAATAAAATATAAAAAATTTTAAGTCCATTGAAAGCTTTTGGAACAAATATTAATAATTGTAACATGTTATTTTATACAATGAAATATTTTTTAGATACATTTGGATATAATTAATAAGAAAATTTATTTTTTATATATATACATAAATTTTTTAATAATTTGTTTTTCAAAATTTGAAATTGATAAGAATATAAAGTACAATTTGTTAATGATAGTATATAATTATAATAATATAATAAGTAATACTAATTTTAATAATCAATAATACCTATTAGATTTGAAATTAAATTATATTATACCATAATATATATAATATAATTATAGTTATATCGCGATTGATTATAATTTCAACATTTTTTATTTTTCAATAAAAATTTTTTTTCGATAGTAATTTTTTACTGCATATCTATAAATTGTAGAATTATAGTACAGAATAGTACAGAATAATTAATTTTTTTGTTTTTAAAAGCTTCATTTCTTAATTAAATTACCATGCATATGCATCTAAAGAAATCTCACTAGTTAATTTTAACAATCATAAGATATATATGAATAAATTTCAGGATTCCCAACACGATTTAACAATAATCAAATAAACGTAAACTTTTCAGTTCGACACAAAATTTCAAAAATTAAATATTAAATTAATCTAGTATAAATTTAGGTTGTGTATAAACTTCAAATTTTATTTATTCATTTTTTTTTTATTAAACATGAATTATAATAATAGGTAAATGTATAAATAATTGTAAATTACTATTAATAGAATATTTCAGATAGTTTAATTATTATGTACCTATAAACATTTTGTAAAAATTGCAATTAATTTAATTTTTTATCGTGTTATTTTATATAATGTTGTCATTACACTTTTAACTTATTTAAATAATTTCGTTTACAAGAACTAATTAAGACAGTAAATAAATAAATTAAACGTGTTAATTATTAAAATTCTAATAATGTCATTTAAAATTTAGATATTTAGATATTTAGATAAAAATTTAGTATAATTTACTTCAAGTTTTATATTTATAACATAATTTTATCATAAATTATTTGATATATTTTACAGGAAGATATTTTTAAAGACTTGATAATAATTTCAAACGATAGGAGTGTAACATTATTATTTAAATTTAGAAATTACATAAGTTAGTGTTTATTTTAATTACAAACAGAGGGATTGTTATGTTGTTTTAAAATTATCCCAGTTTTTTATTAAAGTATTTTTAAATATTTCGGAAAGTTAATATGATTTTTGAAGTTATTCATTGTATCTAATCATCATATTATAATAATAAAATTTATATTTATACTTCTCGTGATAATAACATTTTCTTGAGATCGTAGCATAAGTTAATTTGATAAAATATCATTAAAGCATAGGATAACGAAGTTTTTTTTATTTTTAGATATCCAAGATGACAAATCCCAGAGTTTTACAGAGAAAAATATAATGAAATCTTCTGCAAGTGAACTATCTACAGAGCAACAATGCGACTCAGTCATCGATTCGACGGTGTTTGAATTTTCTGAATTTTCAAATTCCTCAACATTACAAATTTGTGAAGAACCAAAGATACACGCACCACCAATGGAAGGCAATTGTCTTATAAATATAATTAAAGATACACCTCCGATAACAGACCTACGTGTTTTAGATTCAGACGATGATCTCGCTGATAAGGTTAATGACATGTGGATGGATATAAATATTGATGGAAATCTCAACAGTAATAGTAATACGAATGGTGTTATTAAAGTTGTTACCAACTTAGAAAAGCAAATCCAAACTAATAACCTTGGAAAAATACACAAAACTAGCTTGAGACATTTCCGTAAAACTAAAAGTGGTATTAGTGTTAATTTGGAAAAGCCTTGGATAGTACAAAAACCGATCGAGACGGTTGTTAACACTGTTACAAAATCAGTTATAAACAATGAAAAATCTGATATTGATGTAAAATCATTGGACAAGGGAAGGGAAATTCATAAATCGCTAGATTTTATTTTAAAAAATACTACATTTGATAAGCCTAGAAAAAGAGCAAAATCTGTTGAGTTTGATAAGAACAGCGACCTTAATCAAGTTGAATTACTGAAGGAGTTTAAAAACTTAAAAAGGAAGCGAAGTATTGGTCATATACAAAATGAGATTGAGATGCTTAAATCAAGCATTGTTGAACTTCAAAATTTAAAAAATAATCGTATCAATAATAATTATTTTAATCAAAATGATAATAATAACAATAATAGCAATGACAGTACTGTTAATTTTTTTGCTAATACTAATATACGTAAAAATGCTTCATTACCGATGTTACCTGATACAAAAACTACTTCCAATACAAAACACAATTTTTGTTCTGTTTTTGATGATTCCACAGAACAAAGTATTGAAAAAACACGTGAAGAAATAAATTTGAAGCAATGTCTTGACTCAGATATACAGATTCAATTGCCCAATATGAATCTTCAAATTAAAGATAAAAAAGAGATTACAAGTAGTAACGCATATAGTAATGCTAATTCAAAAGAGGCCATAAAGATTGAAATAAATGTGTCTAGAATAGATAATCAGTATTCGTATGAAAATGAAGTTGTCAACAAATCGAATCAGCATTTAAATATTTCACTACCACCGTCAAGTCCTATAAGTTGTAAAGTGGATTGCAGAACTTTAATATCAACTGCAATGGAAGAATCTGACAATAGGCAAATACTAGATAATTATGAAATATCAGACAAACAATTAGTTGAAGAAAAACCATTATTGGATGAAAAAGTTAAAGAAAGCAAAGCAATAGACGAAGCAAAACAAAATGTAAATTCTTTTATATTGAAAAGTAAAAATACAGAGGTGAAAGATAATAAGTGTTCTATCTTAGAAAGTAAATTTGACGATAATAATGAAAAAGACCATCCGGAAATCGATATTAAATTGTTAAAAAAAATCGATAAAAAGGAATCTGATATTGAAAGTGCTCTTAGAAAGCTAGATGAGTGCCGTCGTGATATCTGCGTAATAAAAGATGATTGCTTTCAAAATAAAAGCTTTTCGGACATATCCGTACCTGGCTGCTCTAAAGATCTGGATTTTGATAATTTTGATGTTGAACCTTTTGATGGTAAATCTGATGATTACCTGAAAGATCTACTAATTTCTAGCGATTTTAAAGATTATCATCGTAATCATAATGATTCTAATACTAGAAAAACTGTTGGATATCTTAATCCGCTTTTTCATCTTGATGAACTTGAAAATTTGAATACTGTTCCAGTATACACAACAAAGGATGGAAAAATAACATATAGTCCAAATCCTAATTATACGTACCGAGCACTCATAGTTGAAGCTAGACAACGTGAAGGCCACTTTTTGTTTAGAAATTTCTATGATAATAAAATTACTTCTAACATGAAAATCAGACCTTATAACTTATCAAAGTCACAAGACGAATCATCAAAATTTATTTATAATAAAAAATATGGCAAATCCTCTAATCATAAATATAAATTTGATGGTAAGAAGGATCGATGTAGTGATGATACATGTATATTGAGTTTTGAAAATTGGTCAGTAAATGAAGATTTTGTAGTTCCAGATAAAGTATCAGTTAATGAAATTGAGGAGATGGAGCTGAAAAATAATTTTGAACGAAAAGAAAGTGAAGAAAAAATTGAAGAAAAAGTTGAAAAAAAAATTGAAGAAAAAATTGACAATATAGGAATGAATAAAATTATAGAAAACCATACAGAACCAATTATTATTAAAACAGCTAATAATATTGATGTAAATAAAGGAGAGATCATTGATATGGAAGAAAAAAAACATTCACCCGTTTCAGTTATACGATCACCTGTAGTGCTAGTAAACGTATGTACAGATAAGACTGTATCAATATTAGAAAAAAAATTAGATATAAACAAAATTTCTACGACAGAAAAAGAAATAGATAATAATTTAAAAAATGTACAAAGATGTATTGTTGATTTACAGAATTTAAAGGATGATATATTAAAAAAATTAAATGATCAAGTGCCAAATTGCATATCTCATGTAGATAAGTTCGAATCTCATATGAATAGTTATATTTCTTCAGAATTTAAAGATAATGTAAAAAATAATAAAACCGAATTTGAGAATCGCAATGATGAAGATAAAAAGGATAATATTACAGAGTTGGTTTCAAATATTATTGAGAATGATAAATCTAAAATAGAATTTAAAAAATTAATAAGAAAAAATGAAATATTCAATAAATCAAATTTAGATCGAGATAATTCAATCCAAGACTTATCGAAATTGAAAAAAAGTGATTCGATAGAAGAATTGTCAATAGATACTAAGATGAAAATAGAAAAAAATGTGATATCAAAAGCCCTTGAATCTAAAAAACCAAAAATGAATATAGTTGAGATTAAAATACAAGAATCTCTCAATCCAACCAAATTAAAAATGAAAGAAACTAAACTATTAGAACCTGAAGTATCAGAAAAAAATAAATTTTATAATCTTCAAAAGAAAGATAATATCGAATCTATTGAAACGAGCAAAATTGAAACAAAATCAGTAGAATTAACAGAGTTAATTAAAACTGAAAGTAAGTTTTCAGATCATTTAGAGCTAAGTAAAAGAAAAAGAAAATCAGAAGAAAGTATGGAATCATATATAGTTGAAAGAAAGTTGTTGGAAACTAGGAAATCAATTGAAATAATGTGTTCAGAAAATATCGAACCAATAGAAGATGCTAAAGTATCTTTCAATGTAGATAAAAATGAAGGAGAAATTATTGAAAATACCAAAATTTCATTTGATCTAAATAAAAAGAAAAAAACAATCACAGAAAAAGAGGTGACGATTCAAAATAGAAAAACTAATGATAAGTTCTTTGGTGTAGAAACTCTACTCCGTCTCCCTTGTTCAATCGATAAAAGCAACTTTTCATCGGAACTCTGCGATCGTTTTATTAAGCAAGAAAAGCTTCATGCTGCACAAGCTGATGCTATTACGAAAACTATTCCAAAGCTTGTTATTCGTAAAAGTGACACAAAACCTAAATTTTTTGCTAAAGCAAAATCAATAGATAATAGTAATTATGAGGATTTGAAAAAAGATGCTCAAGAGATAGTTAAAAATCCTGTGCATCCAAAAATACCTAAGATGATAATTCGAAACGCCAGATCTCGTCCTACTACTCCGAGTATTGAAGAAATTTCAGAGGTTTCATGCTCATCTTTCACTGAAAGTGAACCAAAAACATTAAAGATGAAAATTAAACTGGATGATAAAGGTGAACTTATGGGCCAGAAATCTCAGAATACATATGAATCTGTAGAAACAAAAATACCGAAGATGAAAATAAAACTTGAAGAAAAGCTACCACGGGTCGTTATAGAAAATATTGATTTGAGCAGCATTGAGCAACAAAAAACTGTACCAAAGATGAAAATAACAAATGTCAAAGGCTCTTTGCCAAAGATAATGGAAAAGCAGTTTATAGTAGAGGATGAGAAGTCAGATATTATATCACCTTATCCTGAAAATGATGGTATCAGGATCAAAGAAAAAATGAGTTCCAAAATAAGAGTAAAAAGAAGTTCACCAGCGTATATATTATCTTCAGAATTGTCTCAAAAAAAAATCAGTTCAGTTGTCTTTTCACAATCGAAAAAAACAAAACGTTCGTCAAAAGAAGAAGTACATTTAGATCCTAATTCAGACGATACGCAGTTTTTATTGGAAAATGAGTATAAACAAAAAAATAATAGTAATAGTTGTTGCAGTAGTATATCGACTAAAATTCCAAAAGTAATAATAAAAAGAACATCACCAACAGCAGAGTTTAAATGTGAACTAAGCAAAGAAGCGATCGTCAATGCGCAACCTCAAGTTGTGCTCAGGAGATCTTGGGTTTTAGATTGTATGGCCAAGGATCTAAGACACATGAAACTAGTTGTGAAAGTAGCACAATCTAAAGAAGACATGAAACAAAATAATAAAGCTGAATCCAACGAATTGCAATGGGAAAGGTTCATAATTTTTAATAGTATTAATTCTCGAAAATGTGCAAGTACTAAAAAAATATGGATAAAAAATTAATGAAATACAATGAAAAATTATTTTTTACAATAATTTCTTATAAATTCTATAATATTGAGATAAATATGAATAATACTAAGGTGTTTTTATTTTATAAAATGCATATTTTATTTAATTAAACGAAATAAACTATATAAATTTAAAACAAGCTTATTACAATTTAATGAGTAAATGATAACTGATTCTCAAGAGTTTTTATTTTTATTCGCGATAGTTCATTAATTATGATAAAAGTTATTACTTATTCTTTGAAAATTTAAAAAGATTTTAATATTGCACCTGATGATATAATTTAAATCAACTTTAAAGTTATATTATAAATTTTCTCAGATTTTTTTTCATTAAAATTTATAAATGTATTATAAACTAAGAATTAATTTATATAGACTTAATTTAAAATTTTTCGGTTATTGTAAACATTTTTTCTAAATTTTATAATTCAAAAAGAATCAACATTATAATTGTCACATTACTATTATTCGTTTATTTTATTCAAGTTTGAATATGAATCGTTACATATTTACAATCTTTAGAAATAATTATATGTAATTATGTAATTATATAATTTATTAATTACTTAAACACTTAAAAATTTAATACGATTTTTAAGAATTCAATCTTTTGATTATAATTTAAGCCTCCGAATTTAAAAATAAAGTACTAAACTTCATATTTTTTTATTTCTGAATAATACAATGATCAATTTTTTTTAGTTTTATTTCAATCAAATAAAATCTAAAGTTCCTTGTTTTATAGGTTTATTTCTGGTTTGAAAAAGCGTCGCGAGTTGTCCAGGTCTAATTCCACCTCTGATTTGAATCGCTCTTCACTGAAGATAAAACGCCGTAGAACATCAGATTATACAATTAATACTTTTGATCATTCGAATTCGATATCGAATAGTAGGTTTGCTTTTATGAAAAAGAAATTAAACGATGAAGCAAATATTTTGAAGATTAACCGGAGAGCTTCTTTAAATTTGGGACCTGACATTCATTCTTTCAGTACAGTTAAAACATACTGGAAGTCTTTAGATGAAAATATGAATAGTAAAAGCAAAATGGATTTTGAGAAGGAAGATAGATCATTTATCGATGATAGATCAAAACTTTTTACCAATAACAAAAAAATGGAAATTGTTACGGAAACAAATAATTCATTTAGCTCTAAATTTTTTGATTTGACAGAAAAATCATCGAATGAAAAAAGTTATAGTAACTTGGATGAATTTAAAATAATGATAGAAAATAATGAGCTTCTTGATAAAGACGTGGATGTACGAGAGGAAGAAATTGATGGTACACTTGACGACTTCGAGACAAATGAGAGTTCAATCATTAAAGTCGAATCATCAGATGAGAGTCAAACGACGATCGAAATATTGCCAGTCTCACCAGATCTTAGCCAGGAGATCGACATTGACCAGTCAAAGGAGGTTATCGAAGAGGAACAAATTTATACAGAAGATGCTGTTCCGATGCATTTTGACTACGAACTGGAAGTAGGCGAAAGTGATATTGATCCTTTAGAGGTTCCTATGCCTTGTTCAGAGACTGAAATTGATAAAACATTGAGTCCAATCAATAAGAAACATGTATCTGGCATATTGATACATAACCATTTGGGTACGATTTTTTAATTAGTAAAACAAGTAAAATTGTATTATACTGTATTATTATTATTATCATTATTATTATTATTATTATTATTATTATTATTATTATCATTATCATTATTATATTATTATTATTATTATTATTATTATTATTATTATTATTATTATTATTATTATTATTATTATGGTTGTTGTTGTTTTGAGAGTATGAGTACGTATATGTATGTTAGATGAATTTTACGATTAAAAAATAATAAAAAATATTTTTATATCAATAAATCAAGAACCAAATAAATATGGTTATATATGCATATTTATGTATACGAAATATATCAAAATATTTTTTAATGAAAGTCTTGTTCAAGATTTTGAAATTCTACAGAAAATGAAACGCAGTATGTAATAACCTGTCTTATCGACTCTATATAATTAATTTTTATATTAAAGATTACTGTTAATGATTTATCATTTAATTTTCTAAATATTCGCATAAATATTATATTTTAAGTAAAAAGTAATTAACTGATTCGTTTATTTTTAAACAGCAATTGAAGATACTTCTAGTAATATATCATTTAACGAAGGTATCCAGCCAAGTATCACTAATTCGAAAATCCTAGAGAATCCTTCTTCTAAATCAGAAAATTCTAGCTCCAATTCATGTACCCACACTGATCTACCTGTTATAAGATTAATGAATGAAGCATCTTCAACAAGTACAAGCCTTAATAATGAGCTATATCCAAAGAATAATGATGTCGCTGATAATACAAATTTGTCTACAAACTTCCGTGAAATAATGATGCCGGAAGAGGATGAAGATAATTCGAAATTCAGCGATGGCAATGCAAATTATTCCTATTCTGATTTACTAGTCAAAAAAGTACTCGCTGCTAAGGAGACACTTAAGAAATACATTGGTAATTTGTCGAGGGTAAACCGGGAAACGTGCAATAGTACAGACTTTAGATTGAATTCTACAAGCTTTGAAATAAGGAAACTCGATAAATTCGACAAGAATTTTTATAAAACAGCTAATATAAAACATAGGTAAGGAATGAAAATATGTTTTCTTAAATTATTTTTAATAATAGCGATAATTTGTAAATGGTTTCAACTTTTTAAAAATGAATTGAATTATACGTTAGAAACTTTTGAGCGACAAAAATCACAAGCATTCTTTTATTATAATAATTATTTAACAAATAAAATTTCAACCATCAATTAGTAATTATTATTTACTTATTCATTTTTATTTTTTCAAATTTCATAAAAAATCTATTATTGTTATAAAAATATAATTATATAAATTATATGTTATATAAAATTATAATTCATATAATTAATGTAAAAAAAATAATTATTGAATCAAATCTACAATATCATTTCTATTTAAGTTTAACATAAGTTTATCAAATATTTTATTAATAAATAAATTAAAAATATATATTTAAATAAATCATATACATCAGTTTTCACTATAAAGTGAAATTTATTTCAAATATATTTAATCTCAAAAGTTAGTAACAAACTTTTAAATATCAGTTTTACACATTAGAAAATTGATGTAAAAATAAATAATTAGATTAATAATTTTTACTTTCAACAATATAGTTTAACTATAATTTTATTTAACACAAATTGATTTTTTACATACGATTAAAATTTAAAAAAACTTATAAATAAAAAATTAAATTACTATTTATTATTATATTTTGCATTAATTTTTTATAGTAAGATTCTAAACGAAATATATAATAAGTTATATTAAGTTTAAACAAAAATTTTCTATTATTATGAGTTATTATAGCTTCATATAAAAATATATAATTTGTAACTACTATATTTTAATGTATTCAAGTAGTCTTTTAAATAAAAATATTACGATTTTCAATTTGAAAAATAAAATATAGTCACTATTTTTTATTTCAGGGAGAAGAAAAGGACTATTCGTGGTAAATTCAGAAACAGTGAAACTCGTGTTTCGCGTACCGTTTCTTCCTTTGATAACAATGATCACCCGACTTCAAATTATATTGAAAACAACAAATCTTATGATAACACTAAAGATCTTGGAAGAGTTAATTATTATTCAAACAGCAAATTCTCTCAAATAAAATCCTATAAGATTCCTAGAATTTCAAAATCGAAGGTTGATCCATTAGCACATGCTGTTGAGGAAAATTTGCGTCAATCACGACAAAGAGAAAAGCTAGACGACAAAGTCGAAGCGATCTTAAACCGTGAAACTTTACATATACCATCAGTAATGACAAATATGACAAGCAATGAAGAGGATTTAAATAATACCCTAGTTGACCAAGTGTCTAAAGGGTCAAGGGTAGAGAACGTGATATCGAGGTCGGACCAAGCTAATCTCATCTCAAAAGACAAGGCTGTGCAATTAAATTCAGAAATGACTATATCGAATATCGTTCAGGAATTGGTCTTTCACGATAAGGTATTATTTTTTATTAAATACCTCTTCGTCATTTATGTGTTCTAATAAGTATAATTTTATAAGTAAAAATTGGAGGAAATATAAATATTTCACATTTTTAAAAAATTTATAGGATATATGTATATAACTTCAATTATAAATTTGAAGTCATCACTGTAATTTTACTCATTCATTATAATTTACTATTTTATTAAAACAATATAAGTTGCTTATTATATATTGTATCAAACTGTGATTATAAAGTGCATCAGTACGTGATTCATATTTCTAAAATAAATATAAATTATTAAAAAATTGATATTAAAAATTTTAATTTGGAAAATAAACTAAAGATTTAAGTTTACTGAATAAATTTGAAAAAAGTAATACTGTAATTGTAATTGTTCATTGGTATATCAAATGTTCTTGTGCTATTTTTTCAAATTTAGAAAACATTATTTTCTTTTTATACAACATTATTTTAATTGCGAATTATTTTTCATAAAAAAAATTTGCATCTACTATAATGATTCATCAATAAAAATATATAAAAAGTATTCTAAGTTATTAAACCTTTTTTATATATTCTAATTCTAATAAAAAAATTAATTAAAAAAAGTTGTTCCTAAAATTTCTTATTAAATATTACATTCAAATTTATTTTAATATTTCGCATGTATTTTCAAACAAATTTATAAAAATGAAAATAGATTTAAAAAAATGAAAATCATAATAATAATAATAAATAATAATAATGATAATTATAATAAGAATAATAATAATGGCAAAGGTAAAAGCCCCATCAAATTAAATTAATTTTGTTTATAAAAATCTAATATATAATAAAAAAACATTTCTTTTTCTTACATTATAAGCCATTTTGTTTAAATAATTTGTAATGTATTATTAAATTAAAATCTTAAGTCTTTTCAAAGCCAGGGAATAAATGAACATATGAAATATTTAAAAATTTACCAGTATGTAAGATTTCACTGAAATAAATGGAGACAAGAATTAAATAAAATATTTTCAGAGTTTCAAACTTTACTAATTAATTTAGTATAACGATTAAATAAAATTGTATTTTTATATGAATGCATATAAGTTTTTATTTATGTAAATAATATAAATCGATTGAATATTTAATTTTAAGGTATTTTGAATAACTTTTGATTCATACTTTTGATATTTACCGCAATTTTTTATTAAAACATAAATAACAGGAATTTTAACCAATTAATTTCATAGAGTGTAGTATATAGTTGTTCAATTTTTTATTTAAATTAAGTATCATTAAGTATAATAATAATATTATTAATTCGATAAAAGTATTATTAATTACGAAATTAATTCAATCATATTTTCATATTGATAAAATAATTTAAAAAATTGACCGTTATGTTATTATTATTATTGACAATCCTAAAATAATCTATATTTGATATGAAAAATGTCATATTCTTTTGTAATATTTTATATTTGATGGATGACACTCAATTTTATATTTAATTGATTTATTTATGCTTTCAAATATTTATGAATATATATTTAAGAATTTTTTTCATTTGTAGGCTACAATAAGACATCGCAGGTACTGTCTGCTTTGTGAGCGATGGTTTCCCTCAACTCTTCGACATCGACGCCACTTAGCGGGATATCAACATCGACATACAGAACTGACACAGCGTCGAGCGATACATATGTTGTTTCTTATATTTACTGGAAAACTCTGTCCTAAGCTTCTACCTCCAAATGTCATAAAGACCGACTGTATCCCAGGAGAACTTACGCCCCTTCAAATAGCCGTACAGGTGAGAAGTCAAAAAACTAAGAGAAATTTTTTTAAAACTAGTTATCTAAAATTTCAAATAATTAAAAACAGAAAATATTATCAGAATTCGACTATATTACCATTAATAAATTATTAAATTAAATAATTATATATATATGTGTGTGTGTATATATATTTGTTTTAAGATAAGTTTCTCTAAGTTCAATGTAAAAAAATTTCGATTTTTTGATAATTTATTTTTTGTAGATATTTTATGTTTTTTATTCATTTTGCATTAATTGTTATTTTTATTTATTATTATTGATATTTGTTCGTTGATTGCAAATAATAATTTGAAGAAATTAAGCGATCAACGATAGCATCTTTACCTATTATGTCTAAACAGAATCTTAGAATAAATAAAGTATAAATTGTTTTTTCGAGTAATAAAAAAAAAATTTTTCAAATTATTAAATGTATGTTATTAAGAATAATATATTAATAAATATCTAAAATACCTAATACATTATCGGAAATTTAAATAAATTTACTAACTAATAATTATATAAAAACTATTTGTGCAATTAATTTATTTAAAAAAATATTTATAAACTGATCGAAATATTTTTCATTATTTATTTCAAATTTATAATTGTTCAAAATTTTCGGTAATTAGAATTTAGTGTTTTTAATATCTTGCACAAAATATTCTTATTTAAACATTAAATTCCTACCTTATACTTTTTTATTAGATATATATATATAAATATATATTTCGATTAATTAATAGTTTGAACTAAATATTTGTTTTTAGGATTTTACTACAGTTTTTGATGGCATGCAGCAAGTATCTAGCAAACAGAATAATGAGAACAAAGAATAGTAAATAAATATAGAAAAAAGTTTAACTAGTTGCACCGTATTTTGTTTAAGGTTGTTGCAGTGAATTTTTGCACGATTCAAGAATCTTATAAATAAAAAATGAAATTGGTTTTGGATGTAACACAAGACAGGGTTATATCAATGGATACCCATGAGTCATACAATTAATTTTTCTTTAGCCAAAGACATTTTAGAATCAGGATGTGGTACATTATATAAATATGTGTATATACACACACACACACACACACAATATAGATTTATTTTTATGCTTTATGGGCTCACGACGATGAATTAAAGGCGAGTTCAGTTTGTACAAAAAACCGTTGTATTTCGAATGAACGATTTATGAATTAGGATGAATGGGTTGTTCGTTATGTAAAACGGGCAATTTAAAATGGTGAAAAGAAAAAAATACCTTTTTATTTATATCGTGAAAGAGACTTATACATACTATACATAAAAGAAAAACCGTAAAATATATGTTTATTATATTCTAATTTTATACGCATTAATGGATTATGTAAATACAAATACATAAACCGGACGTTGTAGACATTTAGATGTATTTGTATAAATAAAAAAAAGTAATAAACATATCTCTTTTTTGTAAAAATATGGAATAAAATCAGTATCAAATATAAAGTAATAAACAGCAGTAAAAAAGAAGAAGCCTGCAATGATCAAAACATTTTTTTCGAACAATATATAAGTCTCAATTTTCAAAATTTCATTTGATATTATTAAAAAACAAAAAACAAAAATTAGAAAAAGGCAGTGCCTTATCTTACTTTAGTATCATTGTTTAAACAAAAAAAATAATCAGTTATTTTCGATCTCTCGCGTAATTTATTAATATATTCATTATTATGAAGACCTGTGTACTAATGAAAGAAGTATAAAAAGTGCATTATTTAAAAAACCGTGATTATAGACGAAGTATTTTGCGATATATATACACAGAAATTTTTTCTAACATTTGCACCGAAAAATCTATGTTTTGCCTCTTCTTTTCTGTATGTTTGCATCGAAATTTTTGATGAAAAAAACAAAAAATATAAACACCGTTACATGTATTTACCGCACGAGTGCCTTAAAATACACCCAACAGTATTCATTCGATCGATTTATGCATAACTACGTATGTCATGTATATGTATATATATATATATATATATATATACACACACATGTACATAAACTACAAATTACTTAAAATACGATCATTTGAGCGTGCAGTGTTTTTGTATATTAAAAGTGATCAAAAATTAAAACTATTCACGATGTTTTACATTTATTCGTGGTTAATATCATGGCATAATACCAATAACAGAATAACAAAAAAAAAAAAATAATACGTTAAGATACGGAAAAAAATAATTATGAAAGTTATATGTTCGATTATCGTTTTAATGATGCGATACCTTGAATTCTTGGTGGCCTCGAGACGTTTAGGGATACTACGTATACTGTACGAAATTGAAAAGACATTGTGTGTTCTATGTGCCTAATATTTGAAAAATTTTAGTATATAAATACATATATCTATACACATTTAGATATAAATATATAATAAAATGCCCTTATAAATATCGTACATCACATGTTAAAACAGTGGTGCAAACAAAGTAAAAATATTGCGATGCTTGTATGAATTCGTTTAATTGCTCCTGTAAAAAATCACGTGAATGATATTAGTTATGCATTACATTTGTGCAAATACGTGAGACTCGATAGAATTTTCTTTTAAAAAAGCAATTTAAAAACTAGATATTATTATTTAAAGATGCAAAAATAAAAGGACTTCTATTCAAGAAAAAGAAGTCACATCTCTAGCTTGAGTGCAAAAACCAGCTTGACTTCCAATATTATAGGATATAATTTTTTTAAATGTGTGGTTTCTGTTCGTTTTTTCTTCTTTCGTAATAACATAAGAAATAAAGAGTTTTCATAAATTCTTAAAGTACTATATAATTTTGATTATATAATTCAATACGTTACTAGCTGATACATTATAATATAAAATATTTTGGTTTTATGATTGAGAGATGCATAATTTTACATTTATTTATGTATTAAATTAAAAATGAAAAAGTTGGAAGAAGAGTGTCGATGAATAGTAAATAAATTTGGCGAACGCAATTTTATGTGGTATTGTGAACATGTGATTATTAGTGTTAATTACACTATTTTTGGTGTGTATTATTAAACTATAAAAAGTTTTTCATGCTTTAACAATATTAAAATATCTTATATTATTTCAAAAAAGAATTATAAATTTATAAGTATATTAAATAGTTTTTTCAGGGATACGGTAATAAGCAATTTTATAAAATTATTGATTGTTTTTATTATTATCATTGAATAATTTTGATTTATTAAAAGTAGTCAGTGTATATTAAATTTATTTTAATGAAAAATTAATATTTTTAATCTCAAAAATTTAAGTGGATCTTAGTTTTCAATATAATTTACTTAAATCTAATATAATCTTTATACATTAATTACTTAGAAATGAAATATTTTACGATATATTTCATGTAAATGTTTATATTGTATTTCTAAGTTAAAAATTATAAATTAAATCATTTGAAATAATTACAATTTGTAAATATTTTTTAAAAAATGTTAACATTGTTTCAATACTTTGTCCATTATAATTCACTTTTTTTTTTAAATTTTTAAATTGATTCAACCAAAGATGAAATTCTTTAAGCTCCTAACTTTCAAATTATAAGCTATATAATTCGATAATTTTCATTTAAATAAGATATCGAACATATATAAAAACTAAGCCATTAAATAAAACTGCACATATAGAATTTTCATTGTTAGATATTAGAAAATATTGCATTTTTTAATTTTTAAAATTGAAATAGCATTGAAAAATCGTCAACCATTTTTATTAAATTTTTTAATTTTCGTAACTTTTATTAAGTATTATATAAATAAGTTTATATAAAATAATTGGTTAATAATAACAGTAATAATAATAATAACAACAACAACAATAATAATAATAGTAATAATATATAATTAAATTTTTCATTATTCCATAATTCCATTTAATGAAAATTAGAATTTAAGTACTTAATAACGAGTAACCGCATTTAAAATATTTTTATACAAATTCTTTGAAAAATAATACTAGTAACGATCTTTCAATTCAGTATTTCAATATTATTACCTAATTTAAATATATCTACAGTTCAATTTTCTATTGATTTGTATTATAGAAACTATGGGGAACACGAATTGATACTATTCATTGACTCTGCTTCACTTGGGCTATACAAAATCAGAGCTGTGAATTTTCAATATTTATAAAATATTGTATAAAAAAGTGGGACATAATTTTTTTAGAAAAAGAAGAGAACAATAAGTTTATGATGCATTGTTTTCATTATCAATTAAAACGAAAGAAGTCTACGTGTTACCTAAAGTTTGTTAAGTTTTTTTTTTGTTATTAAACATTGCATTAGTTTATAATTTAGCTTAAATACCAATTACGCCAAATCATTATATTTCAATTATAATTACGGTTGTTAAATTTTCAATAGTTGTCAAAACTTTGTTTTTAAGACAGTTATCATGTTAGAGTGTTGTTTTAACAGTGTTCATTTGCTGTTAAAAGTTTATGTCACACCTTCATATTTTGAAAATATGTGTAATACAATATTGCTCACGTAAATACACTGATTTTGAAAATGTAAATATAAATTTTTTTCATATAAAAAATAAGTTTTTGTTTAAAATAATAATTTAAAAAATACAGAAAAATATAATTACGAAGAACTCATAGTCGAAGGTTTTTTAAGTACTGAAAAGATTGTAAAATTAACTTTTGTATTCTTTGATTAATTTTTAAATAAAAACTTAAGTTTTAATTAAAATAAATATTATAATATTGAATAATATTGAATAGTAAAACAAAAATTTTTAAGATATTACAAGGGTATAAGGGCGTATTTTCATACTTTTTATTAAAATTTACAAATTTTGTAAATTTTTTAAAAAGCTTATTTATAATTTTATTACAAAAAATTGTTTAAAAACTTCAGATTTTAATTATAAGTTATCGATATTTTGTGAATTTTATTTCAGATCTTAATTTTAAGTTATCGATATTATCATTTGTGAATTTTATTTTGTGATTATTTTAATACGTTTTAGTAATATATTTCTATTATATAAAATATTATATTTTTATCGTCTCTGCGAAATAAAATACAATGTAAATGTGAATTATATACAATATATTTGCGATAATCCCAAATGTAATTCAACACATCGCTCATATATATTCATATATACACAACAAAAAACGAAGTGGGCACATCGCTCTAAGTCATTTATAAGTGAAGAGTTGAAACTATTATTGACACGGATCGTTTCCGTTTATAATACACGAAAAGTCATCCATCAATCTGTGATCTGCTCTTTGTCAAGTGCTGAATGAAAATGAATCAAGCGGTGTGTTGGAAATTTTTTTAATTTTTCAAACTATTATTATTTTTTGTTGGCTTAAAATGGAGTATATAAACACTGATCATGATAGAAGATTATTATATAACATGAACTATAGCTGAGACTGATCGTGAGACAAGTACATTTGCATGTATGTACTTCAGTTTATTTAAAAAAATTCTAAAATACCGTATAAACTCCATTTAATACTATTTAACTATTTTTGAATGCCCAATTTTTTGAGAGCCTATAGTCTCTTGTTATAAAATAAAATCTATTTACGTTATGAATTTTAAATTGATTTTGAAAATACTTATTCCTTCTAGTGGACATATCTGAACGTTATTTATTTTTAATTGAATATAAAACAATATTAATCAACAAAAATAAAAATCAATATTTACAATTATGAATTTATTTATGGTAATAAATTTTATGAGTATAATTTTTTATTTTTGGTAATTTTACAAATTTTATTAGCTTAAAAAATACAGTTTTAAATTTATAAATACGATTGTGTATATGAAAATATTTCCACTGGTTTTTAATTTTTTATTCATTTTTACATTCCCATTTTACTTTAACTTAATTCATACAATGAAGTATATTTTTGATTGTATGTTGCGCGCAGACTTTTTTAATGTTAAGTATATATCTTGTAAGTGCAATTGCATTGCGCATAGTCGAAAAACTTAATTGTACATTGTACACGTCACATTTGGGAGTATTTTTTTTTAACTCGGAGAGGCTCTACTTTGATATTATCCTATATTTTTTTCATTTTTGGGCTATGTATAGTTTTGTTATTAGTTCCGTTTTTAGTGCATACACGGAAACGTGCATGCACTTTAAACATACTCATCACCTATATTGCCAGTTTTTTATGCAGGAAGCGTGATGATTTCTACTGTTTTACCTACAATTATATCTATTAAAAACTGCGTTTTGTGCGTGTGATGAAAAAGACTTGTATTTATTAATGTCGGCTTGTCGCACTATTAAATAGATCATATAATAAAAATATTAAAAAAATTTTTTCCTTATATGTTTGCACCAATAATTTGTAATTTTATTTATAATAACAACATGATAAATAGTCATTTTATTTTTCAAATAAATTTATTATAACTTATAGGTAATTTTTTGTTTTTAATTTTTGAATAGATGAAATGTACATAATATTTAAACATTTGCATTAAGAGAATTACAAAAATATAGTTTAAAATAAATTTCATTCAAAATCTGTTATTTATAAATTTAATAAATTTTTTTAATTTAGCCACATAACAATTAAATGTAGATATAATTTTACCTTTTCATTTTATGCTAAATAAAAATTCTTTTTATAAAATTAATTGTAAATACTATTTAAATATGAATTAAAAAAAATAATATAATTAAGAAATTACTCTGTAACAATTATATAGAGTATATTAAAATTTATAGCAATTTTATAAAAAGGTAAATGATATTAGTTTCGAAATGCTAATAGATTTATACAGATGGGATATTTATTTAATGTAAGATTATAAATTGGAATTTAATTTTTACATTTAAAGAATATATAAATCAATTCTTTAATATTTATTCTATAAAAAACCGTTAAATAACATATTTATTTATAAAAAATGTATTATGTTTATTGTGTATAACAATCAAGCATACATTACTACACTTTCACCTCGATACATATTGATACAATGGCGGAATCAATCGTTATCGCAAAATTTCGCCATTAAATTGGCCAAAGGCCTGATCATGATTATACGGCTAAGCTGAAGTGTTAGAAACAAATTCCAACCGAGATAAAAGGCACCCAATATCATGAGGGTCGGCAATAAGTCATAAAGATCCATTTAGACTATAATGCCGACCATTTCGGTATCCACCCACGATGACGCGTTTTATTCCGAATGTCCGACTGAACTGGCATGCTCATTTGATTCAGAATTAAAATTAATTTAATTATTTAATCTTCGTATAGATATTATAATAGAGTAATAAAAACATTTATATTAAATTAATATTTATTAAATTTAGTAATTAATTCTTAATTAATATTTATTTAAAATATGAAGATTAAATAAATTAAATGGTTTTTATTTTCAAACAATAAAATATGTTGGAATTTCTTAAATATGGCAGTACATTATTTAAATAAAGGAAGTTGTTCCATAATCAATAATATTTTGTAGAAATAATTTAAAATTATTGCCTATATATATTCACGTTAAATTTTTTCATTAAAGTTTATTATTATTACTACTAGTTTCTTGAACAATATTATACATTGTGATAAATTACATAATTAATTTAGTACATATTAAAACAATAATATTATTACATTCAAACAATTAAATGATTTCTTAACTTTAAACTTACATAATATACTTTTACCGTCTTTATAATTTATTACCTTATGATTTAATTTATAACTTATATAAATAAACTTTTCACATAACTTCTTTTATTCACACATATTTTTCTACCTGTAAATTTTTATCAATCTATAATAAATCTTATATATAATAAATTTTTAATAAATAAAATAATCTTATATATACTGCGCTCGTTTACATATTACATCATACATATTTACTCTCATCACATCATATACATTATGTTTTTATATCTTTTATTATATTACATTGTACATAATCATTCCATATGAAGTTTTGAAGTTATTCGTTTTTTTATTGCAAACTCAATGCCTTTCATCCTGTAATATACCTATATCCTTCTTATTTCCTCTTACATGATTTGTTCAGTTATATGCATTGATTTTTATTTCTTTACATTCTTGAAATATGTGTTTTAATGTTTCTCTCTTTTCTTTGCAAAGGCTACATATCTTTTAATCTTCCTTTAATCAGTGCTTCTTTGCTTTACTTTCATTTTCCATTCTAAATCTCGCTAATATCTTCATTCCATCTCTTTTTTTCTCTTTATTTTTTTCATACATATTCTTTATCTTTATCATTTTTTGCAGTCTAAAAATATATATTTACCTTCTTTCGTATATTTCGTATTTTCTATATGACTAATTCATATTTGTATCTGCTGTCCTTTTTTTATTTCTCTTACTTCCTCAAACAACGTGTCACTTTTCTCCTTTCATTTACATCATGACCTAAACTTTATTAGAAACCCAGTCCTTCTTCAGTATAGTTTTTTCTGTATTACCTTGCACTCTATTGTTTTCTATTCTCCTTCCTTCTTTTATTTTTACCTTTATACATTCTTTGACTATGATTATATTTCACTGTTTAATATTTTATTTTCTAATGCAATCGCTCTTTTAGTAGCTTTTTCTTCGATCTTGTTCCTTTTAGAATCTAACGTTAAAGCACTGTTCCAAGTATTCCCGTTTAGCTCCAGACACTATTTCAAAATTTTTTTTGTATCTTGTCAATTGCTCATTGTCAATTGTTCATTGCTCTCTTTCTATCCCCAAACTTTAGTTCCATATAATAACAGATTTTCCACTAATGTCAAAAAGTTTTAATTTTGGTATTTAAATCTTTCTTGAACAACTATTTGGAAATACTCCTAATTTTGTCTAACACTAGATTCTCATTTCTTGCTACTAGCTTTTTGTGTAGATTGTTCTTGTTATTTTCTGAAAAGATATAGTCTAAGTTGGAGAATTGTTTGACTATTTCTATTTTTTCATTATCCCATGCAAATTCTGAGTTTTTCCTCTTACCGCCAGGTTTCCTGAATTTCATTATTTTAGGTTTTTCTACATTTAATTCTAATCCTTTTTTTTTAATTCTCTGCATATCCTTAACATTTATCTTAATTTTACGCCGTTCTTTGCTAATATCTCCATGTCATCTGTATATAAGATTGTTCTTGTTTTAGCTCTACCAATTTTCTGGATGTACCTGAATCTACCTCTAGCTTTTCCAACTTGTTCCAAATTCAATACTCCTATATTAAATAACGAAGGACTCAGCAAACATCTCTGCCTTATCCTTTTTGGTTAAAATTTTTCCTAGTATTCCATTGATTTTTATTTTGTTCTGCTGTTTTTGTATATTTCTTTCACATAATTAATTAGCTGTTTTTTATCCCTGCTTGGTATATTTTTTTCTAGATTATGTTTATTTTATCGAATGCTTTTTTGATGTCAATAAAACAAAAACTCAAACTCACTTTTTTCTTAAGCTGAGTATATATGGCCCATTTCAACACATATATTATTTTACCTCTTCCTCTCCTGAAGTCAAACTGAGTGTCAGTATATTTGTTATTGTCTTCCATATGCTTTTATATTTCATTTTTTTATTATTTCAGCACATAATTTATATCCAGAGTCTATCAGAGAGATTCCCCTGTAGTTCTTTGCACCTGTTTTGACTTCTTTTTTAAGACGGGTACTAATATGCCTTTCTTCACTCATCTGACAATTTCCCATTTCAGCAGTCCATTAAAAATTTCGGGTATATAGTTTACAATTTTGTTATTTCTATATATCCACATTTCGTTAGAAATGTCATCCACGCCCGAAGTCTGCCTCCTTTTCACTTTGTTTATGGCCTGTAAAATCTCTTCTTTTCTTCTATTTCATCTACCACATTTTCTGAGTCTACTACTGGCTCCTCCTTTTCGAATTTCTCATCTTCTGTGCCTGTTACTGCATATTTTCTGGAAGTGTTTCCACTATTCCTCTTTTGTTATGCTAGTGTTCAGTATATTCTTTATTTGCCTACTTTTGTTTATCAATTTTCAAAATGTTTCCCCCGATTTATCTTTTCTTGGTTCCTCTATTTCTTTTTTCCATTTTCTTCTTGTTATTTAATAACTCTCTATAACTTTTCCTCTTTCCCGCATAACTCTTCCTATCTTACTCCAGTCCATCTCTCCATTTCTTATATAATTCTCACACCTCCTTTTTCAATTACCACCACTCCTATTAAAGTTTTTATTAATACGATATTTAATTTACAAATTGTATGTTTTTATTTAATTTACAAATTGTATGTTTTTATTTAATTTATAAAAATAATAATTTAGATAATTACATAGCTATATTTAAGAGGAATTTTGCATTACTCAGTAACTGGATTAATAATTTTCATACTATTAATGATAGCAATATATTTTATAATAAATTACATTTAACTTGTATTAGTATGCGAAAAATTTTTAAATACGGTTTTAATTTTTTTAAGTTGAAACACCTACAGTTTTGTTTATTTTAAAATAATAAAGTTAAAACGAACACAAGAGTTTATTTATGATTTCTAAAAAATACGTATTTCTTGTACATGCATTATAAAATTTTATTATATATTCTCTTGAGATAGATTATAAATTACATAATCTATGTTTATAAATTTGTATACTAAAACTTTCAGTCTCAATTATTCAGAATAAAAATAATGAGAAACTCTAGTTTAAATTTAAATATTTTTACTTTAATTGTTAATACTTCTGACATATAATTCATGAGAAATTTAGTTGTTAAAATAACGATTATTTAAGAAGAATAAAAATGTCATTATCGATTGTAGATGCATAGAAAAAAATTCGTGATTAACCGCATATTTTTGCTTAAAGAAACGAATATTTTATATTAATAAATATAAGGATGGTGCCTCCGCCAGTTGTTACGGGAATATCACCAAAGGACGGACCACCAGGTACTCGAATAACTATTCGAGGTGAATTTCTTGGTACTAAAGCTCAAGACCTTATAGGTTAGTTGTAAATGTCAATTTATTATTTTTCAGTAACTTTTATGTACAAAGTGTATTTTTACTTTATATAAGTAAATGACTTCATTTGACTGAGTTTAAAATAATTACATGTAAAATATTTTGTTCTATGTAATAATATATTTTTATTCACACACAGTATACGCATAACATCTCTTGTATTTTTAATAAATGTCTTAATTTGTGGAATGAAAATTCCTGCATTTGAATTTAATCTTTAATTAGTGCATTTGTTCTAATATATTCTATTAAATTTCTTTATTTCAATACATTTTTTTAATTATTAATTTTATGATAAATATAAAAGGATTCATATTATTATTTTAAAAATTATTTTAAATTAATCATATTATTTATAAATTGAATTAATTACTTTAGGTCTCATGATATGTGGATGTGATTGTATATTATTAGCTGAATGGAAGTCATCTAACAAAATAATTGCTAGATCAGGTCCTTGCAAAGGTAGAGGAGATATAATAGTTACAACACAAAGTGGTGGTCAAGGTACTTCTACAGTTCAGTTTAGAGGATATCATGAAACTATTGGTCCTATGAAAGAATCTGCAGTATGGGTGGAAGAAGCACCAGTGCAAAGCTTTGCTTGGGGTAGACGAGCCCTTTCTCCAACAAACTATCAACAAGAAGATCCATTAGGTCTCAGCGTAGAAGGCAACGAGTAAGTTATTTCTAAGATATTGGTTGTTCAATTTATTTATCAAATATTCTTATTATATTAGTTTTCATCTACTAAATTGATTAGGCCATTTGTGAAATATGGAAAATTAATATTCCTATTTATAAAATGTTACAAGTTTTTCTATTAGTTAATACAATATTATAACATTAGCTTCAATTTATCCTTTTTTCCCTTTGCATTTTCTAAATTGATTAATAAGTTTAAAAACTGTAAAGTTTAAAAAATACTTTCATCAATGTTTGAATAAAGGGATACAAATAAATTTTTTCAATGCTTTTCAAATTTTGAAAATTTGTAAAAATTTGTAAAGAATACCATGGTGACAAAGTATCATTTTATAAATTTTAATAGGAATAAATTAAATGTATTTATTTATTCGACCACACAACTATTAGATTTTTACTTTTTTTAATGAATGTGTGTTTATTTTATCTGAATTATCAAAGAATCTTCTGTATTAAAAATTTGAATATGATAAGTAAATGCAGTATACAAAACAGTATTTTTCATTTTGAATAATTGGAACAACTAGTCTCTATAATACTGATTTGATTTTATTTCTTTTTTTCCTCAGAAGTTTGATGGAGCAAATATTCTATGCAGTTAAAAATTATATAAATTTCTTACTAATTTTTTATAAATTTTATCTTTCAATCTTATGTCAATAACTCCAGGGTATGCATTCTAACCAATCATTTGCCAAAGTTTAGTGATAAGTAAAATTTTATTTTTAATTTGTAAAAGTAATAATTCAATGAATAAAATTTTTTTATTAATTGATAGTTTATGAATTACAATCATAGAAAAGCTTCAATAACAAAACTAATTTTATTGCAATTATGTGAAATATTACTGTAAATATACTTGAATATATTATAATATATACTTAAATATATTTGAAACATAAGTAATGATATAATTTCTTTTTTTAACTTTTAAAGGAATAAGAGCAAACAGTAAATTTATTAAACTATGTTGTAAATAATATAACAAGACTATTTTTTTAAAGGAAAAAATTTCCTGAGGATGAACTATTTGAACTATTTGGAGATGCTAGTGGTGAATTAACTAATGAAAAATTTCATCCAGGTATGTTTCTATTACAACATCATCATGGAACTTCATTAGATGATCTTAAGGCAGGATTAGCATATTTACGACGTAAAGTTAATTCTCAAAAGGAAGGTCAACTTTCTTTCTTAAAGGTATTCTTAATTATAAAATGATTTAACATTTATTCATATGTGAATGAATATTTGTAGTAATAAATCTGTTATTAAAGAAATTATTTTGATGCAATTGTATTTTATGCTTTTGGAAAATTTATAAAAATTATTATTTACAGGCAAATGTTGGATCTGTAATGGAGCAACTTGATACAATTATGATTTTAAAAGATCAATTTGAAATTGATGTAAAAAATTATGGTACAAATCCTATGGTAAAACTTGAAACAGCAATTAAAGAATCCATGATGGAAGCTAATAAATTATTCGATGACGTTTTATCTAGAAGAGATAGAGCAGATGCAACTCGAAATGCATTATCAGTAATGCAAAGATATAAATTTTTATTTTGTATGCCTATTAATATAGAGAAAAACATAAAGAATGGTAATTATGATCTTGTAGTTAATGACTATGCACGTGTAAAAAATTTATTCAAAAATACTGAAATGGAAGTATTCAAAAGAGTTTTACGAGAAATTGAATATAGAATAGAAACTCTAAGAGATTTATTAAGAAAAAAATTAGATGAAGTACCATTTTCTTTAGAAGAACAAAAAAAAATTATTAGAAATCTAATTAATCTTGAAGCCGAAGGAGATCCAGCTTGGGATGCAATAGGTAAATTTTTAGTTTGGTTTTAATTCTGATCTTTTTAATTTCAATTTTTTTTTTAAAAGACGTAAAAATGTAGGACAAATGATAGTATTAACTAAAAATAAGTATTTATTGAATTTTTTTAAAAATATTTTAAGGAATGAAGGAATGAGTACTTGAAACTAAAAAATAAATATCAAGAATTAATTAACTTTAATTATTTCTTTTAGTGTCTCATGCCAATTATTTAGAAAAAAGTATAAAAGCATGTACAACTGAGTACCTAGAACTTGAAAATAGAGAAGATGATCTCAAAGGAGGTTTAACCATAAAATCCAATGCATCAACTCCGATATCGATTAAACAATATAAATTAATAAAAAGCGAAGAGAATAATGCTCCAGCTAAAGTTCGATGTATAGAAACATTATGTGATATTGTTATGGATCAGTTACCAGATCTTTGGAGATTAGGTCAAAGTTATTTTACAGGACAACTACATGTTACTGTAGATACCGATAAACAAGGGTTATTTAAAGTGAGTTGTACATTTTTAATAGTGAAACTTAAAAGTATTAACATCTTATATTATGTTAAAGTAAAAAGTCTATTGACTATTATATGATTTACATTATTTCAAATTTTATAATATATTCTAGACAGATTTGGTACGTCAAGTATGCAAATGCTGTAGATGCCATATTGAAAACTCCCAGTGACTATCTTGGACCGCTCAATGGCTTCTTCAAATCTTAAATATATTAGACATATGTATGCTTCACTTATTCATTTAGATTTACCTAGTGATGCATTAGATATCTTTGGAAAGTTTATTTTTGATTTAAGGTAGTCTTATTTAATTAAAATAAATATATAATATTAAATAACAGATTATTAGTTTCAATTATTTCTTTTTTAGATTGCAATGCTTGGTAAGTCTTTTCAAACAAACTGCAGATACTCTACGTTTATTTAAACCTCAAAGAAACTTGGCAAATCCAATATTTGGATGATGATGGAGGAATCACTAAGCTGGTATTTTTTAATTTTATTTTTTTAAATTTTGATTTATATTTCTACTTATTTTTTTAACTTTTTAACTTTCCAAAATACCTATTACATAAAATTAATAACAATCGGTATAAAATTTATATTTAAATTTATTCAACTTTTCAGAAGGTTTTAAAATTATATACAATTTTATCATATAATTTTATTATTTAAATAATCAGTGCTCTAAAAATATGTAAAATATTATCTGAAAATAATAAATAAATATCTAAAATAAAATTATATATAGTATATTATAACTAATAAAAATTTTAAGTAATTTAGATTCCAGTTAAATATAATATATATTAAATAAAAAATTTTAGAAAATAATTATATAAAATTTAACGTTTTTATAGGTAAAAATATAAACATACAAAATTATATATTTGTATATTTTTAATAATTTAAAAAACAGTATAAATCATTTTATAAATATATTTTATTTATTATGATTCATTCAAATTTTAATAACTACTAATTGTTTTAAAATTTTTATAATATATTATACATATTGTAAGAATAATATCGATTACATTATAATTAATAAGATTATTATTAATTACACTGTACAAGATATTTTTACGTGCGTAGATATAAACTTTTGAAAAATAATTGTGAACATTAATCATTTTTTTATTAAATGAAATAGAGTATTTGTAGTTTTAAAAATATTTTAATAGATATGAAAATTAATTCAATTATTACTTGTTTAAAAACAAAAATTAGCCATCATACTTTGAAGAAATGGTTATGGAAGTATCAAAATTGGCTCGAGAAACTGCAGTGGCATGTGGTCCAAGGGAAATTTCTTTATTGGTGAACCCCAAACAACAGACTATCTATCATAATGAAATAAAGTCGATTTTTTCTGCATTCACTCGGTGCCTGCAACAGCTAGCTTTCAATGGATGTGAAGAAACTCTTGACGATGAAATCTTAATAGGTCAACAGCTCACAAGTTCACCTACTGTTTATACAACCAGAGATAATAAATTACACGGTTTGGTTAGTCAAATTTTGTAGAATATACAGACTGACAAGGAAAATAATACTCAAAGTTATATTTGCTTATTAACATCTTCTCTTAAAGAGTATTATAAAATAAATTTATCTTCCAAGCAATTGATGTATAAAATTAATAATATTTATGTGTCATTTTGTAAATTTTGAGTACGGTATCTAAACATTAAAATTTATAATAATTAATTATGTTAGTAAAAAACATATTATAATCATTGCATTTTAAATTATTTTATAGATTTGGGAACAGTGCCTCTTAATTTCTTTGAGTAATATAAGATATACTCTTAAAGTATTATTACCACGAATTGAAGAAAATCTTAAATCTCAAGGTTATCCAGACTTATCGACTGCTATTGATTATAATTCCGATTGGACACAATTAAAGACTTTAGACACTGCAGTATTAGATGCATATTTAGAACGACGTTGTGATCCACTTGTTGGAACAATAGAGCCTAATATGTATATAGGAAATTTAGATTGGAATTCAAACCTTCAAGTAATACATGTTAAGCCATATGTTCAAGAAATCTTAGCTAATCTAATAGCTGTTCATGCTGAGGTAAAAGTATTGCAAATTTAATTTAACACTTATGTTAAAAATGTTATAAAATATAATGTAATTTAGAATATTATTAATTCATTGTATAATATTATTAATCAATTGAATAATGTATTGTTACATATGATTTTAAATATCCGTGTCTAACTCAAAGTGATAAGGTTCTTGAGAGTATAATTCAAAATACGAAAAATAATTATGAAAAAATTTGAAATTCTGAAAAAATAGTATCAATCTCCGATAAAAATTAAGAGCATACTCGACCACGTGTTTGTCGTATTTATAATCTCTCTCTTCTATTGTTTGGGTACTACCTTTATCAAAGTTCGCATTCATGATGTTTAATTAGAAAAATATCAACTAAGCAGATTAAATTTACCTAATATCTTGAAGTTTTAGTTATATCAACCATTACTGGTTTTTAATGACAAAATTACAAATTAAATTACTGTCGAGGATTTGTATTTTATAATTTGTAGGTATATCATTTGGTTTCCAAGACTTTAACTTGTATAAGGAATTTGCAGAATGCTATGCGACATGGAATATACATGTCAGCATCACAAGTGACAGTTTTTCTTTAAATAAACATTTAAAAAAATATTTTTATTACTTTTAATTATTTAACAGTAAAATTAAATTTATTTTTTCATACGTGTTTAAAAAAAAACAGATTATACATTTAAATAATAAATTTTATAATAATTTTAGGTTCGCCATGTTTCTCCGTGTCTACTTCAACGAGTACTTTCGCATATTGTTGAAAGCATTACTGAAGAATTAGCAAGGTTAATGTCTTGTGTCAGTTCTCGATTCAGTCCTTCTGGTATTATACAAGCTAGAACCGATATTTTACTTCTGAAGAAAACTTTAGAAAATTATTGCACATCTCATGCAAAGTAAGGAAATATCGACTAATGTAATATAGTATGTGCTGCAATTTTAGAATTTAAGACAAAGATTATTAAAAATATATCTTCAAACTATTTATTCTTACATATTTTATATAAGGAAACTTGAGCTATTTCATTCCATTTTCGATTATGTAAAATTACTGCTTTTTTCTTAGCTTAATATTTTTTATTTATAATTTAATATAATTAATTCGATTATTTATTTACAACTAGTTCAATTATGTAAATGAATTAAAATTTACGATTAAAATTATTTCGTGAAAGGTTTTTATAAATGAATTACAGAAAATTTTCACTTATTTACATAAAATTGTTTTATTTTTCTAGAAAATTTTTTGAGGAAGCTTTGAAAGCTATACCAGAGCCAGTTAGTAAAGGAGATTCTCAAAAGATTGAAATACTTTTAACCAAAGTTACAACACTGATGCGATTACAATTATCTTGTCTGGTGGATAATATAGATAAGAATAACTTGGTATAGTTAATGAAACTTAATCAATTATTTTTGGAACAATTTAACCTTTCAAAATTAGTGAAAAAGTGAAGTATTGAATTGAAATGGTAATTTTATTATATTTCAAATATATATATATATATATATATATATACACAACACATATTTCATAATAAGAATATTATTTTTATACATAATTCATTGATAACATTTATTAATACAAATTAAAAAATTAGTAAAATTTTAAATTATGATGATCTCTTTCATTTCTTTAATAACTTTAATGATACCTGTATAGCCCATTGAATTTAAACAAATTCACCTAAAATATAAGAAAAACAACATATATATAGTTATATAAATAAAGCTTTTATTTAAAAACAATCTTGCTTTATATACTTTTATGTATTTAGATATATAATTTTAAAATGTTTTTAGAATGATGATGAAAGCCAAAATAAAGTGAATTAATTTTAATGATTTTTATTAGCTTATATAAATATTTATTTATCTAAGTTATTTATTACGTAATATATTTATACATATTTATACATAATATTTATTGATATTATTAGTTTAAGAATTATAATAATATGATTAGTCCTATAGAAAAATATAATTAATTGTTAAAAATAAATATATTTTTAATATTCTATAACTTTTAAATTTAATTAAGAGTAAAAAAATTTTTTCTATGAATAGTGTTAAAGATTCTTATTAGTACAACACTTGTATCCAGATCATACGTCACATTAAAATTCATTATAAATAAAAATCACTTTAGTTTAGAGATATAATTATACATTAGATAAATTCTTAATAAATACCTGTTCTAAACATTCTAGTGGCATTTTGAGCACTGACAATGCAAGGCAGTCCATATTCTCTTGCTACTACGGCTCCGTGACTAATAAGTCCGCCGAGTTCAGTAACCACGCCCCCTAATAATGGAAAATATGGACTCCAGCCAATGTCTGTAGCATGTGTTATTAAAATATCACCAGGCTTAATTTCTACAGCCTCATCTAAAGTCAAAGCAACGCAAGCGCGTCCAATAGCTACGCCATTACAAACTGATGTGCCTTGTATGCAGATACCATCTTCAGATGATAATTTTTTTACCTACAAGGCAAAATTTTATATTTTTATATTTTGGAAATCAGTTAAACTTGTATTATTTTATACATTAAATTTAATTATAATTTTTTAAATATTATTTTATAATTAACCTAATACATAATAATTTCAATTATGTGAGGCCACCAAACAATTTAAAAATATTTTAAATCTAATTGGGTGGATATTACTAGTAACTATTAAAAAACCAGATTTAGATACTAGATTTTTAATTTGAAAAGTCGTGATAATTTTATTTTAAATTATAAGTTAATAAAAAACTAAATTGATGAGTAGATCTGTGTTTCGATAATATTTATTTAATGTAAGCTAAACTTAAAAAATTTTAATATTAATTTTTTACAAAACTTAAACATATAATGATATAAACAAAATAAAGCTTGCAAATACATTGGTAGGTTATAAACATAGACCATTCGTGCAAGAATAATGTTATGGTTTAGTGTATAGTATCAAACATGATGTTCATTATTTAAAAGATAATCTAAACAATAATGAAAAACTTGAACTTTAACAAAATAGAAAATAGTTTTTAACATCAAAAAAATTTTGATATACGATATGATGGTGAAATTATGGTTAACAATTTGTTAAAAATAGAAAATAAATAAAGTTATTAAAACCTATATTTTTGTATTTTAATCATTTTATATAAAGTAAAATAAATTTTTTTATTTAAAATATGTATATATGACTTATTTACTATTGTCTTTGAGAGTACAACAAAGAATAAAATTAATTGTTTTATAAAACTATTGTTAAAATTTTGGAATGATCTTTTGTATTTATAATGTGTATAAATACTAATTCTTGTTAACTTGTTCATCGATTTTAGAAAATTGACAATAAAAAAAATAAACGACTCACCTCGATGGGTTTCAGCATTCCGTAGTTTATTTCGCTATATTTGTATCTTTGCAGTTCAAATCGGATCTTTGCGCGACATACAGCTTTGCGTAGCATCTCTGGATTCGGTTTCTGAACGAGCTCTCCAAGTTCGTTATGCGTGAGAAAGAATACGAGAGTTTTATCAGGGAGTCGTCCCTCTTTCTTTAACAAAACAGCTAGTTTCCGATATGCGAGTCGCAAATTATGCACCATCTCGATGACGAGGGCTTTCGTTGTTTCCCGCTGAACAACGGCCTGCCTCATTTTAGGCAACAGTAATCTCAAGATCCAACGCGTTAGAAGCTTACGGGGTGTTTTAAGATGTGTAACTGTTTCGTAGGGACTTAGATTTTTATCATATTGGCTCTTATCTATAGAGTTCATCATTGACTGCACTTGGAAAAAATATAATTAAGTTATAGATGCAAATTAAAACTACAAAGAAAAATTCGTTTAATTGGTAAATTTTTGTCATTAAAAAAGGCTGTAACATAAAAATTTGGGATTTTATAATAAAAACTAAATTATTATAAGTATTATATGTAAATATTGTATAAAATATATTATAATAACGTATTCTAACAATATTATAAAAATTGTTTTAATATTTATTTGTCAGCTGTATAGAATCATCGATTTTCGTAAAATTAATCAATTAGCTTTCGTAAAATAATAAATAGTTGTACTATTTAATAACATTTTTATCAATTAATTATATTACAAGAGTGGATCAATAAGTAAAGCGTTGAAAAGAATAGTTGGTATTATTATTGCACACTACCATTATTGGAACAAAACGTACAAAATTTATTCATTTCTAGGTGATTTTTGTGATTTGACATCCATTTGCATTACATGTGTTTTCTATTTTTTTTTTTCGTTATAATAAAATAACAATAACAATATTTATTCGTAATACGTTTTTTATTATTGGATGTAAAAACATACAAAATCCCTATGACCTTTTACTACTTATAAGAACTATAAGTTATGATTTAATGAATTTAAACGTGGACATGCACCTGTTTCACCTTAAGTGTCTAAGCCGGAGGTTTAGTTACAGCAGAAATCGCTAAACAAATCAATTTAAATGCTGCTTTGTTAAGAAGATAAGGTTTTTTTACCGTGTGATAATACGAAAAACCAAAACCACCACGGCATATAAATAACAAATTGTTTAAAATGATTACAATTCAAAACGATCATCTCTTTAAATATTATAAAAATTTATTGTATTTTAAAGATTGCTTTTTTTCGTCGAAAATACTCGATTCCTAAATAGAAAAATGCTACATTAACAATAATGTGCTGAAATGTAGAAAATATTCGATTGGTGGATATTTCTATTAGGTAAATGTAGTAATAAAAAAATTATTCAAATAATAATTAAAAGCATGGTAATCATAAGTGACCTTACGATATTCTCCTTAACTGAATAGACATGTTTTATAGATCCCTTTGTAAAATATTTGAAAATACGTCAATGGTATCAACATTCTTGCCAAAAAGTTAATAAAATATTGCCGAAGATGGTACAACACTATTATTAAAGGAATATGCATTCAAACGTTCAACAATATGTGACCGTCTGTACTAAATACCAAAAAAATATAAATTGATCAGACTTAAAATGCGATTATTATTATTAAGTAATTGTTGGAGATGCTTAGGAGCAAATAATAACAAAGTATCGAACAAACGATGATATTAATTATAAAATTACTGAGAATAACTATGAGACTACTGAGAATACTAACATGAAAGAAGAAATCCGTAACGTAAATTATATTGATGTTATATTAATTATTAACTATTATACGTAAAAATAAAATATAAAAAATATTGTAAGTTGATACAAAAATAAATATTGTAACAACAGCATATGAAATGACGTATGTTATCTAATAAATGATCCAGTGTACCAAACTTGGAAAGAAATAATATTGAAGCAGTACAAAAAAAGAGATTATCCCTACCTACGAAAAATTATTTAGCAAAAGGAGTAAATATTTTTACCACCCTAAAAATAGAAAATAAGGTGTAAATTAATCAGCGATAGTGATCGAATGCACACAAATGAAACCTCTCTCCTTCTCTCCCTCCCTTCCTTCGTCTGCGTTTATCTTTCTTGTTCTTTTATTTTTATCTTTCTTATATTCCTTCGTTTTATTGTGTTGACCATTCACGTTGTGAAAACGCATGATTGGAAATGGAAATCTGTACTCAAAACTAGTGGCGAATGCCATTCTGCAAGATTTCTGGAGCTATTGAAGCGTCGTGCGATCCCCATTCAGCATGATTCTGATTTTGGACAATTACGATCCGCAATTTCGAACGTGGGCAAAAGGGCACGGGTTCGCATGTTTAGTAATCAGTAACAGGAGTGGAGAAAAATATCTTTAACTAAATAAAGTAGGTATCATCAGGTTTCAGAGACCATAAGGAATTTTATGCCTAAAATGTTGACGAAAATTATCGGTAATTAGCGATTGCATCGCAGATAGAAAAACTATTAAAACGTACTTGAATATACCAATCTCTCATTGAGCTATTAAAATTTTCGTTTGCAGATTAAAATTTAAACTGCAATATAGTACAAAATTTAAATGTACAATACTACATGAAACTGGAAAGAAAATTATAAGAGAAATGGAGATGGTTAAAAGAGTAGTTTTGCTTTCAGGTTATTGATCAAATGTTAGTCAATTATTTTTTCGAGTTTTTCGAGTCTTCTTACTTTCACAGTATTATTTTCGGAGCCGTATTTTATACTCGCAGTTTCGAAGTCAATTACATCCATAATTACGCGCGTTTCATAAACTGGTGTAAAAAAGGAATATTAAAAATAGACATTTTATTTCTTATTAATTTAATTTCAAAATAATATACTAAACAATTAATTGTTTGTTTAAATTCGAAAAATAAAAATTTAATAAATAATATATAATATTCTATTTTGTATTATTGCAAAAGTTAAATCGCTATTTAGTATTAGAAAAACTAAACTTACTTGAACAGTAGAAAGAAATTTTTCTGGTTTCATACTCCATGTTTCCGTAATTAATTCAAATTCTTCAATACCACGATGACCATGAATATTTATAAATTCTTGCACTTGATCATATGCTTTGGGACATTTTAACAATAACCAATTCATTACTTCTGATAATTTAATGGTTTTAAATTCTTTAGATAATCCACTCTCTTTGATTGTACGGGTTATCTTCTTTAATGCAATTGGTACTTGAGCACTGATTATATTTGGGAGAAAAAATATCTTATTTTTACTTTGTCTATACCACAATTATAATTATCGTTTTATTGTTAAAGCTTTGGTAATAGTGATTAGTTAAGTTTCTTACTATTACCAACAATAATTTAAGGTATCGGTCATATTAATAAAAAATAATATAAACCGTTTGAAATTTCGGAAAAATAAATAAACTCATTTTTATAATTTATTAATTTTATCCTTTAATCGTTTCATGAAAAATATAATTATATACATTTAAAAATGCATAAGTACAAAAAACCAATATTTGGGTTTATACTTTTTACAACTGAAAATTTATGTATTAAGGAAATTGACTTAACCATTTATATTATTAGGTCAGTTAGTTTCTTAAGTAATACTCAAATTAGCCTACTTAAAAGTGATAATATTTTTAGTTACATAAATATTTAAAAATTAATTTTGTGGAAAAAATATCATACCTAATTACATCGCTGCAGGATCCTAACAGTATAGCAATATCAGAATAGTGTTCCATAGTAAAATCATCACTGCCTTCTGTTAATATGGACATAATTAATACTTGATAGAATATACTGCACTTAGAAGTGTGACTGTGAGATATCGATACTCTTTTGAAATCGTCAAGAGTATTTTCCACGATGTAAAAAAGTTCCCTTGCTGAAACGAAATCGTTCAGATGTTTCACTACGGGTGAAGCTCTACATTGCTCGACGATTGTTTTGGCGTAAGCAACCTTCTTTGAGTTACACCAAAGGTCTATCATTATATGAATTCTCTGCTTAAGAAGGTTCATCAATTTAAGAACACCGTTACGCTTCTTTGCCGCCTCGTGGATCTCGGGTGTGATGATTGACCGTCCGCAGACTGCTATCTCCATCACTTTAATGCTCTGCGAGATTTTCTCCTCAACGAAGCGCAGTAGCAGCTATGACGGTACATTTAACAGGCTTTAGTAGGGTTAAAATTCTAAAATTAATGAAGTTCATTGTAGTTAAAGTTATCTTTTTAATGCAGTCTGACCAAAAGGAGCAATGGAAATCAAACATTTTGAAAACAAAATGAATATTTTCAATTGTCATTAAATAAATAGAAATTGAAAATGAATCCATGTAGGTTTAAATATACTTAAATAAATTTATGTATTAAAATATACTTAAAATTCAGAATGAAATTAGTTTAAATATTTTGTATAATAATACTTTATATTATGGACGACTTATATATATAATATGTAATATAAATGTAATTATTTAATCGTTTAAGTTTATTTATTTTTTTAGTATTTTCTGATGCTTTCATAATTTTTAGATAAATTTAAATATATTAATATTTAATAAATAAACGAAATATTAAAAATATCTATCAGTGATAAAACTAAAATAATATTTTTAAATATATAAGTTACTTTGCATTTCATTCTTTAATCGTTGCATGTAATATTTGATGTAAATATTATAAAATACATTTATTTAAACGAAGACCTTTTTTTAATTTTTTATATATATCACAAAAATGTTGGTGTTTTATGAAGCCTAATATATTTTTTAAAAAAGATCTTAATTTAATAACACACGTACTTATCGACACAATCATATATACATTTATCTATTCAATAATAAGATAGATTTTTTAATTAATATTTACATTTATTTTAAAACAGAACTTTATTTTTTGAAAACAATTAAATAAACTGGCTATTAATTTTTTTTTTAAACAAATGACATAGATAATGAAATTCGGGTAAATATTAAATTAAGTTAAATTAAAAAAATTAATTTGAGATAAAGTAATTTATTACTTTGTTAATTTACTTAAAATATATATTAATTATTATGTGTACAAATATTTTTTTAAAAACGGAAAAACATTTCAAAACATAAGATTTTGAAATCGTTGTTCCTAAAAATAAACTGCTATAAAAAATGTTTTTCATATGATTGTAAAGAAAAATTATTTTATAAATTTTAGTGTAATAACAATCAATGTTGATTATAAGTCTTTTGCTATATATATTCTTTGGAATTAATCTTAATATTACTTATATACTTATTTACTATTTTTAAATTATAATTTGATTTTGTTAATTATATAATAAACATTGTTACTAAATCATTAAAATTTCATAAGAAATTCGAATTAAATTTATTTAGGAATAGTCTTACATTCATGTAGTTAAGAGTACATCTCATATTGACAATAAATAGATGATTCGTATAGGTGTGCAACACAGTTTTTCTAACAATATTGCTTTCCGTAGATATGTTCAATCCAGACACGACAGTACTTAACGTTAATGGTGTGAGAACCATTGGCAAAACTTCACCAACATTGGAGAATGTAAAAATGTCATTATCGCTTGGTACTCCGGAACCTAATTAATTTTAAAACAAGTTTATTTTCTGTATCAGATTCTTTAAATTTAAGTTTAATAACACACTTTATTGAAAATACTTATAATATGAGAACTTAAAGAATTGAATGTTAAAATAATTATGATAAACTAAATCAGTTAATTTTTTCTATAATATTAATTTTTGTATTATTCTTCATACATTTTATCGAGAAAAGCTAAGATAAATAACATTATTATTTGTATGCCACGTTATAATATTGAAAGCTCATATAAAACTTGAAAGCTTATATATTGATTTCTTTATATAAATACTATTAATATTAGTGATTCTCCACTGATAAGCTGAAACAGTATTTATAAGAAGTAATATTTTTACCCAATTCATGTGTTAACTCAAACTCTGTCCATGTGTCTAAAGCTGTAATAGGACGACACTGTAGTAAATATATGTGATTTTGATATAGTGCCCATTCGATGTCACGTGGTGCATTATAAAAATGATCCAGGGTTAAACCGATTTCAGCCAACTTTAGAGCTGCTTCAAAACTTATAGAGAGTTTAGACATTTCTTCTGTGGGCAATTTTAAAGTGCAGGTTCCATTCCCATCAGTTTTCATGCTGACCTTCTGTGACTTTTTTCCAATCGTTGAAACTTTTATATTTAGTGAATTTCTATGGCTTTGCTGAATTATAATGGTGTCTGGATCGACCAAGGCAGAGACTACTGTCTGAATTTTACATCGTTTAATGTTTTTATACAGAATTGGTTATTGTGCCAAATTTATGATGGTTCAATGAATTGTATAGTGTAACAACTTTTAAGAATTATTTATTTATGAAAATAATATATATGCATCGGTCATAATCGTTTGGAAATTCACAACCGATAATTTCATTGTTAAAATCAGGTCTTTCAGATGATTGTGTAACGATTAGTCATTAAAATTTTACATATGAATGTATTGTATGATCTATTAACTGAAATGTTTTTAGTTGATTATCTTTAATACTTACTTCACCTAATCCATAATTGGAGGCAATAAAAATTTCTTTTGGATTACCAGTTAATGGATGCCGAGTAAACATTACCCCAGCAGCATCAGCATCTATCATTTGTTGAATACATACACCCATTAATGGATTGATTTCAATGCCGTTTTGTCTTCTGTAATTTTATTATAAATTAGAACAAGTCGTTTAAAGGTTTTTTTAATGTGTAAAAATTGTATGAAATAAAAGTTATAATAAAAATAATAAAATATAAAAATATACCGAATAAGAAAGGCTTTCAAATATCAAAACTAAGAAAAAAAAATGATATTTTAAGAATTAAAAATATGGATTTTATGAAAAAAGGTTAAAAAATATCATATTCTAATATATTTTTACATATATATAACTTTTAGTTATTACAATAAACTGTGAAAATTTTAGATACGTTTTTCTTGAAACAACTTTTTAAAAGTTTATTAATAAAATGTACAAACAACTAAAAAATACTTGCTGCACATATTTGTACGATTATTTTTTGTTAAAAGTCTAATTTTTCAGAGATGATAGTACCAAAAACATTATTTTTATATAATAAAACATGCTTTCATTACAAAAACTGAAATTTTAATTTAAAATTTAACATTTAAAACACTAATATTCTTTACGTAGAAAAAATTACCTTTTCAAATTTTTATTACATATTAATTTTTAAATAATTGAAATAATTATTATAATAAAATGTCTTGTATATGTAATAATAAGAAATAGCAAGTTAGAAATTTAACATAATTAATTATAAAAATCGATTATTGTCAAATTGTTATTGAGTTGATTGCAATTTGTACTTACCTGTATTCAACACTGCGATAACTAAACAGACTTGCCCAACAATAAGTGACGTATTTTAAAATTTCATTAGCTCCTTTAATACCGAGGTAAGTTGAGTTTTGTCCAGCAGCTGAATTATCCTCGTTATCCTCTCCTACTTCACTTGAACGAATAGCATATGAACTTGCTTGATGGTCGGTTTCTAATCGTTTAAGTGTTTCGAAAATTTCTGTTTTTACAGTATGAATAACTGGCGTATTTTTCATTAATTGTACCATTCTATAAAAAATTTCTATAATTAAAAATTAAATATAAACTATTTTTAATGTAACTTTTTTATAAACGACATAATTTATTCTAGTATAAATAAATATATAAAAAAAGATTTCTTGCAAGAAATATGTTTATTTACTTGCAATATTGTAAATGAAATAGATTAATCTAGTTGTTACAAATTATAAAAATGAATAAATTTTAATCATTTCTTATTGTAAAATATTTGTACAATATTGTTTCAAATTAAAATTTTAATCTTTTAAACTATAAATTTTTTTAATTTTTTACATGTCAAAATGTTTTGAGAATTTTCATTTTAGAAATTTACTTTTAATTTTAAAATTAAAGTTTAATTATTAAATTATTAAAAAATTTATTTTAAAGATTTTATCTCTATGTTTTAAATAAAGCTTATGAAATATTTCGTATAAAATGCTTAGAAATTTACTTTTGACAATGTTCTTTTAAATCTCCAACTATTTTTCCGTTGCATACATTTACTAATACATTGATAGCTTTTGCCAAGTCAGTATGATATTTAATATGCGATTTCAAAGCATAGGTAGTGACACAAAAACCTCTTGGGACAGTAAACTATATAACAACAAACAAAATTACATCTAAATTTTATTATTATAAAAATAATACAAATGTAAAGCGTTATGAATTTAATATTAGGTGTTCCTAATATAATACTATAATATAATAACACTGAAGTTTTTAATATAAATAAACATTTAAATATGGATTAACATAAGTCTAACCAATAAATATAATTAATTTTAATATTAATTATTACACTTGTCAAATATTATTTTTGTACTTTAACGAATTTTTTCATGAAAGATTTTGTGCAAGATGATTATTAAATTTATTTAAAAAATTATATATAATTCTTTAATAAAAATACGTAACTAATTATTTTTCTTTTAATAATCTGAAATTAAAAAAAAATACTTGTTGAAAAATATTAAAATTTTATGTAAATATAAATACTTGTGTGGAATTGATAGAAAAAAGTTCTGCAAGTGATGCTCCTTTACCCCCAACAATATTTCTGTTTTGGCATCTATTATCTTTAAATGAGACAGTGTAGACTGAAGAATTTTCAGTAAATTTTTTTGATTTAAGCAATTTTTCCAATGAAGATAATTGTATAGGACATATATCGGAATACGATTGCCACATTTGAATTAAACCAATTCCTGAAATGTTTACTTCTATGTGTATAACTACTTATATTTATAAAGTTATTCATGGAAACGGATACTGAATGAATAGCTTATAAATATTTATTTATAAATAATTTAATAAATTATTAATTGTATTGACACAAATACAGCATTGTTTCTAGTTTCAGTGAACATATAATACAAGTTTTTAGTGGAAAACTGAAAGAGAATTTAAGTACAAATTCTACTTCAAGTATTGTAAATATATTTGTCATTACTAAATATAATTTAAATAAGATATTTTAATATTTTATATAAATTAATAGTTTCTTATTAAAAAAACTCTTTATAAATAGAATATATGAAAAATATAAAAATTTAATAATAAATAAATGTAAAAAATAAATGGTTGATGCATTTCAAGGATGTATATAAAGAGAAAATAGGCAGAGACAGACAGAGAGAGAGAGAGAGAGAGAGAGAGAGAGAGAGTGAGAGAGAGGATGAAAATGCTGGAAAAAAGAATAGAGAAGAATCAAAAGAAGAATAAGATATCGTAACAAAAAGAATCGAAATAAAGAGAAATGGTTAATACAATTTATGTGTCATAAACGACCACAGAAAAACTAAGAAAAAAATAACTAAAGAATAAAAAGGACAAAATATTCGCATGTTTTGTAGATATATAAGCTATATTTAATAAAATAGAAAGAGAAAAATTGAAACTTTGGTGCTATTTAATTAATTTTAATTTTAATTAAATAGATCTATTAACACACTATTTAATTTAAATGAGGGCGAACTAGCAAAATTTTTCCCAGAGATTAAATTATTAAATGGTAAATAATCAAATTAGAAACAGTTAGCCTATTTACCTATTATGGTACAAAATTAAAGGAAGAAATACGGACAAAGAACATACAAATTCATAGCTAAAAATGCTAATATGGTACAAAATATGATTCAGAATAAAAATAAAAATATTTGATCAATTAATAGAAAACGTATTATTATATAAAGAAAAAATATGAGAAAACTGTAAAAAAATAAAAAGAGATAACGGCAATATTGACGAGATCACTTCATCGCGGAAAACACGTCAGGTTTGTTGAAGGGAGTTGAATTAAAACTACGGATTATTTACGAAAATTAACGAATACGCGGGCGTGGCCGAAGGGTTTCTGCTGTTCCGGATATTTTTCGGAGCTGTTTTATATGCTAGAAGCGCGATGTTCTTTTCGCGGCCTCTAACCATTGTCGATTTTAAGAAATCTCAACGGCATCGAGACTTCCCGAAACGTCAACGGCAATAGGCTTCTCTAAATCCCAACGGCACCGGGGTTCCGAAAAACCTCGGCTATCGCTGCTTTATCAAAATGTTTATCAAAATGCGTGTGCGAGGATTTTTTTTTAAACCTGTGCTAGCACGTTGCCGACGAGCACCGCACGACAATATATAAAATGGATACTTAGTTTAGATAAAAACACCCTTAGTATTAATTAGAATTTTAAAAGAGGTTATAAATATGTAGATAGAGTGAATTTTATATGAAAGTAATGGATTAAATTCAAATTAGAGATAAAGACGAGAGAGGAAATTTTGAATAAAAAAATTTTAATTTCTACCAAAGAATTAGACAATCAGATTGGTACTATAGGGAAAACTTAGAAAGAGAAAAAATATTATGGAATGGAATAGAAACAATAAAAGTAGACCGACGTCAATAATGAAAAGTAGCTTGAAAAAATCAAAATATGCATGAAAAGTCCAATGCAATACATTAGAAAATATAAAAAATATAGGTTTATAAAGTAGTAAAAAAGAGGCGAGAGCTAATAAGTATTATATGATTTAGAAAGAAAGGATTTGTAGATTGCGAAATAAAATCAAAAAACCAATCAAGAATATTATGCAATTGAATAGTAATTAATATAAATAAATAGTAACATAATATGAAAGAAGAAAAGACATAAGTTCATTATATAAAATTCATTAAAGTAGGAAAAGAAGAAAACAAGAAAAAAAAGTTACAACGTAAACGAGTAATATCATAGTACATAAAAAAAAGAAAAAAAATCAATAAATGTTATACAAATATTAAATATAGGTAAAAATATATAAATATAAAGCGCTACTATAGAATATAATGTGTATTAGTTAGAAGCAATGGACAAAATGTAAATAATAATGTATACATTGTTTTTGAATAAAATAATAGTTACATATGGAAGAACTGAATTACAGATAATGATTATTACTGAATAAATTTTTGTAATAAACAATAATATAACACAATTCCAAATCATGTAATTTGAGATTGCAATCCATTAATAATTTTTAATTCATATTTTTCGAAACACTTGGAAAATTATCAAATAACTGACAAGTTTGATATTCAATATTTTACATATTTTATTAATCATATTTTATTATTTATCAGGTTCATAGAAAAAGAATATACTTTAAAAATAGTTGTTAGGTAATAGAATCATTTGTAAAAACTATTATGTAATTATTTACAAAATGTGCATATTCTAAAATCATAAGTAAAATATTTCTTTCAATGAAAGATATGATAAGGATCATAATTTTCACATATAAATAATTCAATGCTTACAATAATTAAACTACTTTTGTGAAAAAATACCTGGTACATTATTTAACATCATTTTGAAATGGTAATATTTATATTGAGAATTCCAGGGGTATCCACCATAAAGAATTTTTTTACTTTTCCTACATAATTTAATAATGGCTTCATATTTTTTATTTCCAGCTAAAATATATAAAAATTATAATATTTAAAACTTTTCATTCTTTATATTTTTATAAATAATCAAATAAGGAGTAACCTGTAAATTGAAATGAAAATTCATCAAACCCATTATCATAATTATTTAGAAATTGTTTTAAGTTAAAAAAACATGTGTTTATGTTATGTAAATCATCTGTTGGGTCCTTTACGTGTCCTAATTGTATACTGAAATAATTTGATTACCAAAATTTCATTATCAAAGATACATAATATAATATTAATAAAAAAAAATAATTTTTTGTAAATAAAATATATATTATCGAATATATTACTTTTTTTATAATAATTTAATAATTGTAAAGTGAATAAAATTTAATTATATGTATTTAAAGAAAATAATGGCGTAATATATATTTTTATATAATATGAGTTTTTAGAAACAATAATAATAACACAGTTACAATAAAAAGAACTTAATTATTTATGTTAATTTAATTACACCTTTACGTTTAAATTAGTTTATTTCCTTTCAAAATTTTTTAAATAGTAGTGCATTAATTATTTTCATATGAATTATAAATCAATATTTTTATCTTCGAAAATATTATCCAATCATTTTGAATTTAATAGTGTTGAAAAATTTTTCTTTTTAAATAAATAATAAATATTGTTTTATATTTTTTAGTAAAGTATTATTTTAATAAAATATAAATAATAAGTTTCTTATAGTATGTAAATATATAATCTATTAAATATGAAATAAATTAATATTAATAAAGTCGAGAAGATTTGTTATTTTATCTCTGTATTTTAAAAAGTAACATTTAAGACTAAAATCAACAGAATATAACGATAGGATGATTTTTATTTATACAAATTTAAAATACTAATTATTACTTATAAATACTTTAATGATTTTATAAATGGAATTGGAAATAAAAAAAACAATAATTATTATGCTAATAGTTTGTACCACATTCAGTCTTTAACAATGATTATAAACTGTATTGCATAGATTTTTTTAGAGTAATTAGAAATTAAATAAATTAATTTAATTTTTGAATAATGATTAATTAAAAACTCGTTTCTTTTATTTAAAATTTGTTTCATATCTAGCGATATTTTTGATCGATTAAATATTTGAATATGATTTATGTGAAAAAAATTTGTAATATAAATATTTTGTATTCTTACTTTTTTATACTATTGTTTATATCACATAAATTCAAATAAAACGAAATTCCTATAGAATCAAATCCTATGATACAAATATTATGTTTTAAATAACTGGCATCACATTTCCCCCAGTAACATTGTCGTAAACAACGAAGATACAATTCAGCACTAGATAAATCTTCGAATATTATTTTTCCTACGATGGAACCGTATTGGTGGATTTCTTCTATGTCAATCTCATTCCTGCGTTTACAAAGATATTTTTAATTATAATATTATAATGTTTTAAAAATTAGGAATTCTCAATGATTATGAAAAATAATTCAACTGAAAAAAACGTAAAAATTGATTATAAAAAAAAAAAAAAATAGTAAATGTTACAATTTTGCAATAAAATATTTTAGCTCAAAGAATAAAAATTCTATAAAAAATTAAGTATACATGAACTGTTGCCATTTTGTTGCTTTCCATGAATTTAGAGCTAATGTTTTAGCTTGTAGATCTAAGGACCAAAATTCTGTGCGTGAATACGGTCGAGTACTTGTAATGAAACTATAACAAAAAAACAATTGGTTTTTTTTATAATATCAGTATAAATTTAGATTTTTTTAAATTCTTATAAATAATATATTGATTTTATATTATCACAAAAAAGTAAATCACAATGAGCATTTACATATAAGTAATTCTAATGAATAAAGACTTTTTCAAGAAAAATAATTCTTTTTTTAAAATAAATTTTTATCTAATAATTAGTTTAAGGATATAATAATGGTTCATGATAAATAATTCTATTTAATCATTTTCTTTTTTTTATAATACTTTTTAGTGGCAATATTATTAGTTAATATGATTAGATTTTTTTTCTAAATACAATTTGAAGTTTCTAATTACATAAAATTTATAAAAATACTTTATTGATATTTATAAAATGAATCACATTTTTTTAATAATTATTTAATATTTTGAACATTTATTACTAAACCACTTATATTTATACATAAATAATTATTTATAATATTATGTAGTTTATTATGTAGTTATTTATAAAATTATTAATTAATATAAATTTTTTTTCTAATATATGACAATAAATTTCTTTTTAATACTGTTTTACTTTAACAGTATAAAATTTATGTAATAGTGTTGTTTCACGAACTGATAAACTATTGTAACATAATATTTATTTCTTAATGCAATAATTAGAAAAACTTACATACAATTAAAACGCACGTGTTCCAAATTAAGATTATCATCATATTTAATATCAGGACTGTTTCCTTTCCTCAGAAGTCCATTAAAAATAATACGCGTTCGTTTAGCTGATTCTAAAATAGTAATTTTTAAGTTTGCCGTTGACCAAGTAGAATTTTCTACATCGTTCATTACCGTGTTTGGATGATCTAAAATATAATGAATTTCGTTAAATTAATTAATCGCTAACAGTATCTTATTGGTTTAATAAATATTTGAAAATAACTTTTTTATGTATATTTTTCTTGTTAAAAAAAATTTTTTTTAAATAATATAAATTTTAACATCAGATATAAACATGTCATAATTATTATTAATTTTTGTTCTTTTTTTTAAGAATTCTTAATTTCGTGAATATGTTGTATGTACCAGGGAGCTCATATATCGTTCCATCCTCAAAGCCTAATAATATTGTCAATTCCGTATATTTATCTTTTCGACGATTGATTTTCATAAATAAAAAATTATTCTTCTGATCTGCACCATAATAATTTACGACGTTTGAATCCTGTTAAAATAGTTAATCAATTCGTTGACATTTTAAATCTTTGTGATAACAGATTATATATATATTATATATAATATTACTTAAATATTTTTTAAAATCTTTTTTATACATTTTTTATAAACAAAATAAAAATAAATTCCAATTCATGAAAGAAACTTTAAGTAAAAATAAAAGTATGAGTATTTGAAAAGAGCAATGTAATATTTTAATAATAATACGTGTATTTCTAATATATAACAAAATAAATTACATTTGATATTTTTTTTAAATTTTTGATGAAATCTAAAATCGCAATATTTAGTTTTATAAATATTATAATATAGTCTTTATATTATTATTTATAAAATCTATAAATATAGATTAAAATATCAATTGTTTAATGTAAAAATTACTCTTAAATTACGTATCAAATATGACATATTAAGCTAACGTTAAAATAATTTTTAAATGCGAGCATCCATGTATGCGCATATAAGTAAGCGCTGCATCTGGGTACAAACTGTAGCTTCTATTTCACTAAATGTGACAGGATTTTGAATAGTATAAAAAATACGAAAAGTTATTGCCGCAGATTCCTGAGGCTCTAGGAGTTGCGAAGTAGCCGCAATCCCTAAGAAGACAGAGCTTTCTGATCTAACTAATTCTAAATTTAAAGTCTTTTTAATCTCGCACTTCTATATCAATTCCCTTATTGATAATCGAGGATGTAATGATTGATTTGTAATCCTTAAGAAGGTGTATCATGTATATTTAGCGTTTCAAATTTATGATTATGTTAATCATTTGAGACTCGTAAGATAGCTTTACATGATAGCTTTATATTTCTATGCACTGTGTGCATAAGCGTCATACGTAAAATATATATTATTAAAAGGTAAAATATGTAATATTATCATTTTTTAACTCTATTAAATTTTATTATTGCAAGAATTTTAAAAGTGAAAATTAATATTGTTTTGGTAATTTATTTAAATTATTAATTTATAAATTTTAATAAATTTTAATAATTAATTAGAATTTCATTTGAGTAAATATCATAATACACATTTATATAAATTTAAATTTAAAAGTTTGAATATTATACTTACGTATTTTTTTTCATGAACTCCATCTATTAATTTATCTATGAAATTAGAAGGATCTCTAAGTTTGTCGATTTGATTCTTTTTTTTTTTTGAAATCCAATATACGGCTAGGTATTGTTTCGACTTAAATATCCAACCTTTATTACGTAAATTATATTAAATTACTCCATTATCATTAACTGATGTTCCAAAATATATAATATTTATAAATTTTCAGCTTTAATAACTTTGTACATGATTAATACAAAAATATCTTCACGAATTTTATAACACAAAGAAAGTTTATTTAAAATTGTAAATGTACTGACAGATATATATTAAAAATGTCAATTATAGATTCAATAGAAATATTAAAATTATATTAAAAACAAATAAATTTAAACAATTTTCAATAAACTTCATGTATTAGGTGCAATATAAGAAATAAGTTTAATGAATAATTATTAAATTATTAATAAAATATAAAACATTTTATGAAATACAAAACTTTTGTACCAACGTTGAACATAATATTATTATTTCTTTTATCTTTAAAATTAAGTTTTTTAAAGTATATATTTGTACATAAATAATATAAATAGTGAGTAAAATAATTTGTTACATATAAGCTTTAATTATAATAACAATATACATACAGAAAAAATCTTATTTATATTTTATTGTTAAAATACATTTTTTAGTATTTACCCAACAAATTTCTAAAAAAAAGTTATCTTACAATGTGGTGAATATGATAAACGAGCGTCTATATATATGCTACAACACGTTTATACGACAATATTAATACAATCTTTTATTATTTCTATGAAATTAATTTAATATACGAATATTTTTTTTATTAAATAAATATTTAAAAATTCAATGTAGATACTATCAAAAAAATTTTATTTAATAAATTAAAATATTAAAATATAAGATCAATATGTATTATTTTAGAATATAAAAAGAAATTTTATAAAAGGTACTTGTGTTTCATGTTGTAAAATTACACAAAATAATATGATTTTTTACTTTTCAATAAATAAGAAGTGAAACTTCAATTAAACTTGAAATTATTTCAATCATACTGTATATATTATATATAACAAATTGAGAGTAATAAAAAAAAATGAAATAAAAAAATATAATTTTTAAAGTAGATTCATTATTAAATCTTAATATCTGTTAAAAATAACATAAGTTTCTAAATTAATCTTAACTTTAATTTATCAAAAATATATTATAATAAAATTTTATTATAAATTATAAATACAATATATACAAATATTATAATTTTATAATAGAAACATGAAGAAATGATATTAATTTTATTATTAGTATATTGTTGTTATTTTAACTCATAAAATACATTTTTAACATAATGTAATAAAATTTTTATAATAATTTTTTCAATTCATGCATGAAATTACGAATGCTCCTTTATAAAAATTAATTAATGTTCAATTACATAATATTTTTTATTCAAGTATGATGATTAGTACTACAATTATATTTATATTCTTTATAATTTATACTTTAAATTTGCAGTTGCAAATTTTGATAAAAAAAGTAATAATAATGATAAAAAAATGTAAGAAAATACTAAAAAATAATTTCAAAATGTACAACACAAACTCATATTTACTAGATAAATATTATAATGTAGCATATAATGTATTTCCAAAATAGGCAGCAAGATATTATATTTGAATTTAAAATAATAAAGTTAACTGAATACTAAAGGAGACTTATAAAAAACTTTATACAACATGTAAAGAATAAGATAAATATAAAAGTTCTTTAATTATTCTTAATAAATATACAAAAAAAATTATAATTAAACTACGAAAATAAAATAAAAAATAAAATATTTATAATTTTAGATCCTGGAGATACTGTAATAAGTATAATATGTCTAAGATATATTATATTTTAATATTCATAGAAATCTTTTTTTATTCTAAATGTATACGATGAATATAAAAATTTTTTTATAATGCTTTTTAACTGTTGTAACTAGTAAATGCAAAAAAAATAATTTTTTTATTACCATTGACACAAGAGAATCGAGATTTGTTAAATGAATTTTGCATTGTTGAAACGTTACAACTAAACACTGAAAAAACAAGTATCTTTATTTCATTAAATTTAATAATTATATTTTGAGGCTAAAAAATTTTTAAATAAAGGTTAGTAAAATCATGTTTTTAGTTTAAAGTAGTACTTCAGATTTAAATATATAATTCTATCTGATATCTGTAAAATAAGCCGTGTTTTCGAAAAAATATTGAAATTATATAAATTTCTTAAATAATTAACAAAAAATATTAATGTATATTATTATATTTATGTAAATCATAAGTTTGAGTTAATTAATTTTCAACGTAAACAACAAGCGTATTTACGTAATACACCGTAATGACAGATGAAATTAATAATTTACTAAATTTTATTTTCAGTCACTTAGAAATTTAGATATTAAATTTTTTGTTTTTATATGAGTGTTTACACATAATAATGTGTACATGTCCATAGTTGTATGGGTTTCGATTTCACTGCCTGTACATAAATTGAGCATAGGCGATACATTTGGTCATACTTTCAATTATTAATAATTGAAAATAACAAAAATAATTATAAAAAAATTATAATTATAATTATTTTAATTATTATTATTATATTATTTTTACATATTTACATATTTTATATTATTTTACACAAAAAGGTATAATACTAATACTAATACTAATAATAACAACAACAACAACAACAACAACAACAATAATAATAATAACAATGATAATGATAATGATAATATTAATTGTACAAGAAGAGTATGGTATCCATGGTGATAACTGAAGCACCACGAATGCGCAAGCGCAATGATTTAGACTGAAGCTGATTAAGATGCCAAAGGAATTAACGACTAAAAGTATATATTAAGATTTTAAGCATAAAGTTTTTAAGAGGTCATTTTTTCAAGTGCTCGAACTATAGTACTGCCTGGATGTAGTTGTATGCGAGTCCAGATTTCCATCCACGAAGGTTCTACAATACTTCGACGAAATAAAATTTTTTTTTGAGCACTGATAAGCTGAATCAGTTAAGTGTCAGCTAATTAATTGATGCGACTAAATCAGCTAATTTATAAATATGTAAACTTATACATTAGATTAACGCAAAACAATGTTATACGATAAAGAGCATTGTGCGTGTTTGCAAAAACAAAAGACACTGACTGTTTTAAAGTAATAATCTAATTAGAAAGTGGCATTTCAGCAATGGTACGGGAGCATATCTTCTTCCTTTTTTGCTTTTATTGTTCACAAATATATAATAATAAAAGTGTAGTAATATCCAGAAGTAATTTTAAACAACAAATTAGATTAAAACCTACATATTAAATTCAGGTGTGAAAAGGAAATCACTACCATTGATATTGTATAAGAGCATTTGATAATTCCTGAAGATTAAAACTAAATACGATAAGATGGATGTGCAAAGTAATCAAGTTAAATCAAGGCTTTCTGTATGATTGCTAGTCTAATGACAAGATAAATCATAAGAACAAATGACTCGTTGCGGACAACATAGCTTGGCCTTCAGATGTATTATCAGTACTACGAAGATTATCCAATTGTTAATCTAATTTTTAAAGTGAAAATACTGTTAAAGACTACTACTCGCGATACATTTATACAGACATAATTTTCAAGAAGTATTGATACGTTTAAGTAAAGTTCATATACACACATCCATTTCATCATAGAACGAACAGACAATCATCATTGACAAAAAATCGTTTACAAACTAGATAGATTTGAAATTACCAAGCTGGAATTAGGATTGTTACTGAATGCGAAGAACTTGTGTTAATTACGAACATCAAATATATCTCGATACTAGTGTGTGTCGACGGCTAGACGGCATTAATTATGATGCATAATATGAATATTTACTCTTAAAAGGTATGCAGATGTAAAAATTAATTGTAAAATAAAACTTGCAACACATAATTAAATCATGCTTGTACGGATCTGTGGGTATAATTGCACTCATGAGAGTGAAAAGTCTGATAGACTGGCAAAAAGAATGCCTCGTTGTATTAGACCTTAAATGAACTCAGTTGAAATATAAGGCCATTACGGTACAGCTTTCGCAAGAGCTACTAAAAATGGGTTTAATACAGGAACTTGCTAATAAAAAAAGAGTATGGAAGAATAAAGAGTCACTCTCTATCATTTAAATGGGAAAATAGTACAAAGAATTTAAGTAGGAATTCTTTGGTCACTTGAAACTTGACTATCATCTAAATAAAATAAAATATGATACAGTAACTTCATATAGAATGTGCAAGTTAGAGAAACCACAGAACATTTACTTTACTAATGTCTAGCTTTCTGCGAGATAAGACATGCATGATATAGATTTATTTTTTTTAAAACCAAGTATATTTTCCAGAGGTTTATTTGTTGAATGGTTAGAGAAATTGATAAAACATTCGCTCTAGGATCGATTTATCTAGAAAAATATATATCATTTGATATCGAAAAAATAAATTTGCATTAAAATCATCATTAGAAATGAAACGAGTTCATAATCAATAAAAAATTTTAAGAAAGTTTATTTTAATTAATAAAACTACATTAACTACAAATATAAATATTTTCACAAAATAACTACAATATTTTTTAACACTAAAACGCTTATTTTTCGATAAAAATTAAAAACTAAAAAAATACATGTACTTTTATATTTAAACATTTCTATTATATTTATTAAAAATTACATTAATACAAATTTAAATGCTTTGGAAATAAATAATATTCTGACCATTAATACTAAATGGAAAAAAAGGAAAGTAAATTATATCAAAATAATAATAATTAAAAAATTTGAATGATTTTTTTTTTAGAAATTCTGAAAGATTCGTTGTTTGCAATCTCTTAATTAATACAAGTTGTATCATTTATTGTAATATAAGTTATCTTAATTGTAACAAAGAATTATTTAAAAAAAATATCGAAAATTAAGTGAAAAATGAAATTTGGTGTACGAAGTAAAAGTAATAAAAGTTAATTATTAAATAAGGTAATAATCTCTATTTTATGAATTTTTGTTTTCATAAATATAAATTTTATTTTAGCAGCTATAAATACTACAGAATAATATTTGTAAACGTAATAGAGATAAATTTGATGTGATATAGTTTTTGTATATTAGTTACTGCCAGATAAATATACGTTATATATTGTACATAATACCTTAATTAGAGACAAGCTAAAATTAGCATAAAACCTTCAACGATTTAATTAATTAATAATTTTTAATCTATTAAAAAATGAGATGAGAATACTTATATTGTTTTAACAATACCTATCTAAATTTAAAATTAAGTTTATGAACCTATTTAATTCTTCTACAAATACAGTACTGTACTACCGTATTAATATTTAGTTAATTATTTTATTATGCGCTAACATAATTTTAAATGATAGTTAACAAAATTTGAGTCCTTATTTAATTTCTATCGAATTTATCAGAAAATAAGATAAAATTTGGTTTTCTAACCTGTTTCATCTACGTATTTGCTTCGTTGTATGAAGAACCATGCCCATACAAATAAAAGTGTAAAAATTTGAACAAGTCCGTAGATCCACATCATCGTTTAATGATTACGAGAATGAATTGTTTGTTTCTTCAAAGTACTTAATTTATTTTTGATAATATTTCAGTTATACCTCTTCTTATTATTTTCTAGAATATATTTTTTCAATTTTAAACACCATTTTTTATACAATTAATATGTTTTAACAGATCGTACCTTTATTCGTATATTGTAAACTTTTAAAAGGTACTTTGTTTTCCATATTTTATTGGCAATAGACTAACGCTTTTTTGGTCATATAAGATAGTAACTGTAGATATTGATAGTAAATGTACATTAAATCATAAATTATTCCAGAAAAATTGAATATACCTTTCATTATTTTTTTTCAATGTTTAGAAAATGTTTCTTAATCTGGGGATGAATAAATTTAAGATTTATTATATCTACATTTTTAATTTACGAATTTAAACAAATACTATATTTTCCCAAGTTTTTAAAATCGAATAATATATGCAAAATAATAATACAATTTATTTATTTAAACATGAAACATCAACAATAAATAATTGATAATTATACGAATAAGTTACGATGAAATCGACTGTATTTTATTATTACTCTTCTAGTTTGTATATTGTTTTATTTCAATTCACTGAAACAAAACTTATGAATTGTAAAATATGAAGAAATAATTGATACGCAACGTTATACTCATTATGGAGAAATTACTTTATACTACATTGCTATAAGTTATTAATTTTTCGATCGATATTTCTGCAATGCTAATTTTTAAAATTAAACTAAAAGTTTTTTTAATTTGTGGTTTTAAAATGGAGTAAAATATAATTTAATTCTCAAAATATTTAGGGTTGATTCTCTTCTTATTAATAAATGCTTTACATCTTTTGTGATTTTAGTAAATAAAGAGAACGTATACCAAAATAATCTTTCAATATTTATGCTCTGCTTTATAGTTTTTATTTACTATTAATATAAAAACTTATGATAGAAATACTATGTAATTCAGTACACATACCTTAATATAATTTTTGAACTAATTTGACGTGTATTAAAAAAGTAATACAAAAGTTAAAATGATAAATTATTTGTAAAAAATATTTTTCAAATTTTGACTGTATATTTAGATGAATGTTATCCTTAATTCATGGTATAACAAAAATTTTCGTCTTTGATGTGCTTCTGAATATAATACCACATATATACTTGATCGACTACAATTATTACTTTCCATTAAAAAAATTAAACATATCTCTCAGTAGTTGCGTTTAATCTACGACATATATATACATAAATAATTAAATTTTTAAATAGTTTTAAAAAAATTTATTTATTCTATATAAATTACTAAGAGTTTTATATTGAGGTATATTATACTGCCTTATGTTACAGATGTAAATAATATTATAATTGTTTTTAGTAATTATATTATTATTTATATTCTACAAATCATAAAATTAAAAATTTTAATTTCTTTTTAAAACTTGACGTCTCATTTCTTAAATTCAGTTACTTGAATAATAAGTAATTTATTCAAACAAATTTTAATAATTACTTTAACTTAAATTAAAAACAAAATAAAATATCATTAATGATACATTTGATGACTTCGTACTGTTATTTATTTGAATTTTTTTTTGTCTAATCCTTCTAAATATAATAAATTCCTTTTTATAATAAATTAAAAACATAAAAAATTCTAAATTAAATAGATCAAATTTAAATAGTTAAGTTGGTATTCAACTTTTTAGAAAAATATCTTTTTTTTTAAATTTGACTGTTTAGTTTAACAATTTATGATAGGTCTCTCGTTTTTCTTAATAAAAATATAACTATATGTACAATAATGGGTAGAATTTTAAAATCTTTCAACTTTTTTCATTAAATATTGATATTGACTGTAACATCCCATCATTTATAAATTTTCAGTTTTGTAAGTATTTTTAATTCTTTTACAACTAATTAGAGTAATTTAAATGTTTCATATAATAAATATAAGTTTATTTACCCCTTTTATTGTTGAAATCTTTAATATAAAGCTGTTCTTGTGATTCATAAATAGTTTTATACCATTTGCCTTCTATTTTACATTCTATTTTTTAATACATCGTTTTTTACCTAAGTAGAATTTTCAAATTAAAATATGATACTTCCAAAGTTCGTTAATTTGATATATAAAATTTTTTTAAATATTTAAATTTTGTTAATTTACTCTATCAATGAATATATAAAAAACAAAATATGGAAACACACGTGTTAAAAGCTATTTGGAGACTGAATACTAAAGGAGACTTATAAAATCGCGTTATAAGTGTTGTACGCAGTATGATATCGTACATTACATATTTGTATGCCGTCGTTTACCGCAGAAAGCGATGATTTAAGCGAAATCGCGATAAAACTTATAAATTTACTTTTATTCGTCACTGCTTTAATCAAGACGGTGATTGCAATGAATTTTTTAACTTAATGATACATGTCATACTCGATAGCTTCATGAATGTGTGTATATAAGAAAAAGTAGAGCCATGATATGTGCATTATAAAATAGAATATATATTGTGTTATAGTATCGTTTATTATTATATTATTTGTTGCATTGTATTATAGATCATAATAAATGAATAGATCGCGTTAGTTTTTAAAATTCTATGATTGTTTGTGTTGTATTTTCATTCATAATGCATTTAATTCCGTTTGTAATATATCGATTCGAATCTTATTTTAAAAGAAAATATTTAAGTCTTATATATGAATAAATACGGCATCTTAAATTACTTTGTTTTTAAGATCTTTAATTAAAACTCTCAATACAATATTTATCATTTGTTGAATGTTTTATTATTGTAATAAATAAAATTATAAAACAAATTAAAATTATATTTATAAAATTATCGGTAGATCTAGTCGTTTTATAATTATCTTTTATAATTATTTTTCAAAATATATTAAATACAAAACATATATCCACAGTATTATTTATGAGGATATGAATAAAATTTTTTAAGATATAATTCAAATGCAATAATTTACCAATATCAGAAATTTAATTTCCACTAGAACATGATTCTAAGAATGCTAGTGTTGTTTGGTAAGTTTTGATATACGGAACTGCTTGATAAGAACTCAAAAATTTCGTCGAATATAGTTTACAATAATCGTTATAAAATTATGAAAAAAAAGATTACTGTAATTTCGATAATATCATATTTAAAATATTATAAATCTAATTAATTTTAATTAAAATTTAAATTATGATTTTTTTAAATTATAAATTGAATAAATTTCTGTATAAAATTGTTTGATAAAATTATATAGAAATAATTTTATTTATTATTTTAAATATAATATTCTATTACATTTATAAATTTGTGAATATATTGTATCAAAATTTATTTTATGAAATTTTGAGTAGAATGCTATATGTAAATAGCATTGTAAATAGATAATTTGTAAGATGTTTCTTTATAAAATAGCATGATTGATACTGCCATTTCAATTGCCAAAAAATGCGAATGTATTATTATTAAACATTTAAATTTCAATTTACATACATAATTACATTATTTGAAAAATAAATTTGAATTGATTACAATTTCATACACTGTTTAAGTTGAGAACATTATTTAGAAGTTTAATATATGTTTTCATTTAAAATATATTTTTTATCTACGTACTTATAACTGATATAAATGTACAGTCTGTTGAAAAAAATGAGAACGAGAAATGTAGTGTAATTAAATTTACTTGAAAAGAAAGTAAAATGATTATTTCAACATTTATTGAAAAAGTGATTTGAAAACTAAATGAAAATATAGCTATTAAATATATTTAATAAAGTTATTTGTTCTATTAAGTATACAAGAAATATTTTTAAATAAAAATTTCTGAAATTGAAATAAGATTAAGTGCATAATAAACATATTTGAAGATTTTCGTATTTCTATGTATATATATATATATTATCTTCTAAAATCTTATAACTTTTATTATTTAATATTTTAAGTTTTATAATTCCAATATCAAATAATTACTGAATAACTTAATTATTAAAAATATTTTAACAAAATTTCATTTAATGGCATATTTTTTATTTACAATATTTATAAAAAAATGTTTAAAAGAAGATTCTGATAATTCGACTATACCTTAAGTAATATATATATATATAAACTTTAATATAAAACATTCTACAAAATTTTTTCACGTATTGTTAAGATACCTTTTTACAGTATATAATAAACACATGTATAGATATTTATATATACTTACAGAATATAGACAGTGAAAAATTAAGAAAATATGAAATTTAAATAAAAAAGTGAAATAAAGTTTCTTAAAAAATGCGAAAGAGCGTATCTGTAGATGTACGTAGATACATACCGAGTCTGGTCAGACACTGTGATATTCTTAATACACGCTATTTCCCCAATATTTATATAATTTTTCTTACCATTGTTATAGAAATGTGAATGTTAAATCTTTTTGAACAAATATTAATCTATAGATATCTTAAAATTAGCTTATTAAAAAAATTAATTAAATGTTGTATATATATAAATAAAATGAATAAATAAAATAAATAAAGTTATTTATTTATTAAATTATTGTATGCATGTGAAACTACAATAAGAAATATTAAAAAAAATTCAATAATTATTGGAGCATATATTATAGGATTTTATAGGAATATGTTATTCATTTTCTAATAATTAAACAGCATAAATTACATGAAATCTTAATAAAAAAAATAGTTTGAAACATGTAATAAAGTTAAGTGTAAAATATTTAAATAATTATATAAAAAAATGTCAATATTAATACCAGGTACTTGTTTAATAATTTTATTTCTTAAAGAATATTAAAATAATTATTTTACTTTTAAATATATAAATAGACTAATGTTAAGAATAGATCTTCAGTAAATTTATTTTAATTATTCAAAAATTTTTTAAATTTTGTTATTAAGATACGACACACTTTTTTAAATAATAATTTTGTTGTATATTTTATAACTATTTATGTGAATTTTAAACTTAATTTAATAAAAATATTATTTTATAAAATCATTATAAAATATTTTTTGCTCATTATTAAAAACAAAAAGTAATATGAAATATTAAATATCTTATATTAAAGATATTTATTTCTATTCATTTTATGGATGTTACAAATATAAACTTTATTTTATATATATAAGTTATATTAATAAATTAGCAATTATTATATGGATTATTATTATTACTTTCATATTTTAATAAAATTAATCTTAAGATTATCATCAGTTTTGAGTGATAGTTAAGAATGTTTTTGGTATTGTTTCTGATTATGATTATATTTATAAATCATTTATTTCTATTAACTAATTATAATATACTAAATAACAAATAGAATATACTAATAAGTTCATATTGAAAATTAAAATTCTCTACTATTTAATATATTCTTATAAAAGCTAAGATTCTTACATGATAGATCTATGTCTACTACGTTATAAATCAATTAAATAAAAATTTAATTATTTTGAAACTTTATATTTGATAAAATTAAAAATTAAAATTTAAAAAAAAGCCTGAATTTAAGTTAAAATAAAATTAATTCTATCCTTATTAATATATTAAGTTAAAATATTAAGAATCTTACAGGTATATATTACTTGCATTATATATAATTAAATAAAACGAATTATATATCCGTTGATTAATTTGGATTTTAAAAATATAATCTAATCTAATATAATTGTGATTAATTACGGAATTCTTGAAAAATTTAGTTTTTTATCTATTTGAATATAGTCTTATCAGTAACTAGTGTTAAAATAATATATAGAAAAATTTTTTATTTTCTTATCTCTTAAGTGTATTACTAAAATATTTTTTCTTCATAAAGATTAAAATTTTGTTAAATAATTTCTTAATAAAATATAATATAATTACGAAATGATTAAAAATAACAATTTATTTACTTATAATTTTAAATCACTCAGTTTCATTACAACACATGTTTCATAAATGTAAAAAAACTGAATATTATACTAACGTTTTTTAATAGATATTGATGTTGTTTTATTTTATAAATATTTAAAATTCTTATTGAAATACTGTTTTAATACATAAAGAAAATATTACTTCACATTCGTTTTTATTAAAAATATAACTTTGCTATACAGTTATCTAAATAGATTATTTAAATTTTGAATTATATAATATTATATATAGAGTTTATCGGTATTTATTTTATAATAACAATTATAAATTCATATATTGTTGAACTCAAATAATTATCATTTAAAATATCTAAAAATCAATTTATGAGAAAAAAATTTTCAAAAGTTAAAAAATTTTAATATAATATTTATATAATATGTTTCTAGTAATTTCTTCAAACATAACCTTATTGATTAAGTATTAAGTTTACTATTACTGTGAGATTAACTTAAGTTTAAATTGAAATTGGTAATTCACATAATAGTAAATGATTACAGAGTAAGTATTATTTTAAACATAGCATTATTTTTAATGTTTTAAATAATGAACATTTAAAAACAAATAATATATAAATATTAAGACTTAATATTTAAAAAAATCTAAAAAATAAATATTCAGATATATTCCGTGTCTGACCAGACTCGGGAAGATTCTACGTGAACATAGTTTATTTGTTTACAAACTTTGAAAAGAACATCACAAACGTTTTTCAATAGAAGTAGTTTTTATAATATAATATAGTAATTTTATTTAAGAGGCATCGATATATAATCTTAATCATAAAAGTATTTTTTAAATGGTGTAAATTAAAATTTTTTTAATCTAAAAAAAATTAATGTTTGAAATTGTATTATTTGTGAATAAGGAGGATCTGTACACTTTTTAAATGAAATATTTTCGTTATATTATTATATATAATATTAATTATATAATATTAATTTTATTACAATTCAGCATATTATGTAATTAAAAAATTTTCGAATTTACAAAATTTATTTCCACTTTTTGATTGTGACACTTTAATTTTTTATATTTTAATAAATTATAATTTAAATATAATAAAATATTTTATATAATTATGGTTATTATATTATTTTATATATATATATATATATCGATTATAATATCATTTTTACATTATAAAATTAATTATATATTTTAAAAGGTTTACTTACAGTTTTATAAATTTGTATATACATATTGTATTAAATATGACTATTTATATTCTAATATTAATAAGTATAAGAAATTATAAAAATAAATTTTTATTTTGGATTTTTTATAAAAATTAATCATTAAACATATAGTGTGTATAGTTCAATATTTTAATAATATTAAAATTATTTTGAAATATCAAATTTAAAATTTCATGATTATAAATTTACATTTTCTTTTGAATTTAAACACTTTTTTTTAGTAAGTTGTGTTTCATCATAGTATTTTTTATATCGGGAAAAATTCATGCATATAACATAAAAAAATACATTAAAAAATAATCAATTTTTGTTTTAATTCAAATTTTTATATTGTTTAAATAAAAATGTATTCTTTCTCTAAATAAATTATTACATTAATTTATGCTATTAAAAATCTTATTCAATAAAAACTTAAATTCCGATCATTTAAAAAATATTCTACTTTAAACATGTTTTCCAAACTTTATGAACAAATTACAATTTTTTTTATAAATATCTGTTTTTGGAAAGAAGTTATTTTATAAATGTTACAAATATAGTATAGTTATAATTTTATTAATATATTATTTCCTCTGGTATATGTATGCAAATTTTTATATAATTTTTCTAAGGTTGTAAAACTATGTGCATATACATAAAGTAATTTTAGTTCAGATGAAGGAATTGTATAATTTTAAATTTAGTATATTAAAACGAAATTAGATTATTAAATAACAGAAGTAATTAACAGAATTATTTCAACAATACATAATGTTTAATTTATTGTATACATATTTTTTAATACATTTAAAAAAATCAATTCTAAAATATTATAAATAAATATTGTTCATAGAGAGTAAAAAATGTACGTACAATATTATTTGTTTAAGTTATACAAATATATAAAAACTTATATTTCAGTTAAAGAATTTTATAAAATTTTTTATTTTTATTTTGAAAGATCTGCTAAAATAATAAATTTTAATAAATATTATAAGTTAAAATTTTTATAGCACGAATTTCACTTCATAAAATTTATGATATCTTATTATAAATACAACTGCATATTTCATATTTAAAAATATACAAATAAAAAATAACTTTAAGAATTATATTAATCTTGAATTATGACAATGTGCAATTTAAAAACAATGTAGTTTTTATTCATTATATAGTAATATTTCTGTATGTGAATTGGGACAATAATATAACTACAATCAATTTATTTACTAATCATTTTTTAGTAGTGTAACATACTTCATACATGCAAAATAATAATGTAAAGTTTCTTAAATTTATGTCCCTCACTAATTCAAATCAAAATACCATAACGACTGTTTCTTTATTATTTTTTAATTCTGAAGACTCTACATATTTCTAATCTAAATAGAAATAATATCCATAGTAATTTTTTCTGGTGTATTTTTACCCATTCGTGTTTAAAGTATTAGATATAAGACAATGTAAGGATTTTCATTTTTATATTTTATTACATACATGTATATATATATATATATATAATGTTATTTTGAGCAATAATAAAAATGCTATTAAAATATTAATTTATTTTCTTTTTCTTAAATTACAGTTTTATAAAAATATGGCTGACCCCAATTTCAAAGCTATTGTTTTGACGATATAATATACGTTGTGCCTAGTTACACATTACGTGAAAATTTTTGAATAAATTTTTTATGAAAATTTAGTACAATGAAAATTATATATTTTACAACAATGTTAATATTTGTTATATTATACTGTAGTAAAATATAGCATGAAATATAAAAAATTGCCAAATTGGTGAAAAGCTTTTATAGAGGAAAGAGAAGAAATATTTCCAAAAATGTAAAAAAAAGTCACGAAAGAAACATTTATTTTTTGGAAAAAAAAACAGTGATTTAATAAATAAAAAGGAAAGCAAATAATAATTATAAAATCACATGACCCATTTGTAATTTGAAATTTTTTAATTTTTACATAATAATTAAGTAGAATTTTTAATATTTCAATTCATTTTTTTTATATCGTGTATTATTTAAAAAAAACAGTATTTAATAACACATTTCTATTATCAGCTCAATATTTATAATACTTAATATTTATTGTAATTTTGAATACTTAAAACAGTGTTGCCTCATTTCATGTTCCATATTCTAATTCTTTGAACTAGTTAATAGGATCACTGTTTCAAAAATTATCTTTCTTCTTACTTCAAGGCAGTAATCATGTAAAACGTGTAGTATCCTTGTTTCTTGTATAGTGTACATCGTGTATATAATGAAAGTTTATTAAAGTGGTGTACGAATTGCGGCTGCAAGCAATATATATATATATATAGAAAGAAGGAAAGTGAGAGAGACAGAAATGGATAGTTAGACAGTTGACAAAAACGAGTATAGCGTGCGTCTTTCACAATAAATGCAGCACAACAATACGTAGAGAGAGAGAGAGAGAGGAGAGAGAGAGAGAGAGAAATTTCGCGCGCCATCCCCGTCGGCACACCACAAATCACACACAAGCAGCATGCAAACTTAACCTCCTTAAATACGTAAATACTTTACGAAATAGATAATCTGTTATATTCTGAAAATTAAACGTATTATTGTTCAGGAGGAATAGAATCAACTTATTAAAAGGAAAAACGCGTTCGCGGCTGCACGATGGCGGAGGTCGGAAGCGCGAGCGTGTTTACAAATGGAAATAGCGGCAGTGGAGACCTTTTACAGCAGGCCTTTCAGCAAGTTGTTGATGAGGATGATCAAGAAAATGAATTTGTTGCGTTTCTCCAAAGCGATGCAGGTGACTCTCAAGTAATTCAATTAACAGCGGAACAAGCCTCAGCTTTGGGTATAACCATCAAAATAGATGATCAGAATTTAGAAACAAATGCTGTAGGATTTCATAATTACCATGAATTAGATCAGCCTCAGCAGCAAGATCTTACTCAAGAAGAATCCCGACGGATTATTAATGAATTGGCTGAAAGTGGACTATTAAAACATAATGGAGATGGAAACTGTACAACTTTTGATGACTGGACTGTCCAACAATCATACAAAATACATAAGTATGAATAATTTGAGTTTAAATTTTATTATTGAAATAGAATTTTTATTTAATTATCAGTTTGATAAACTATTAAATTTTTATTGTTAGTTACAAATATCATTGTTTATTTAATATAAATAATTTATCAAATGATGTATATAAAAAATATATTTAACTGTTGCAAATTTTTAATGAAATATAATTAATGAATAAATGTAAATATCTAAAAATATGTATTAATTATGAAAATCATACTAAATATACCATGACCGTGAAAAAATTTTTCTCTTGAAGTAAGTAGTTTATAAATTTCCATTATATTTAAGTAAATAGTGTTTATATAATAATATACATACTTTTTTTAATTTAAAATAAACAAACGTATTATTGTAGTATTATTTTAATATAATTCTAATAAATTGTGTAATTAATCAAAATTAAAATAAAATATTAAAGAAATAATAATTATTGTTTTAGTGGTCAGAACGAGAATTATCAACAAGAATCACTTGATTCCAGTTTAACATTAGAAACTATAGAAAGTTTTAATCAAGAGCAAGAAAATAAAATCACAGAACAAACAAATATTCAACCTAATCAAACTGAAGGACTTTTACAAGAGAAGGAAGTTCCAAAAAATATTGAAACTCAATGTGATGGAAATATTTTACAAAATACAGTCCAGTTTAATATATCTTCTGATAATGAGCAAATAAAAAACATTTCAGAATCTCAAGCACAAATATTACAAAGATTTCCTGTGATACTGCCATCTTCTCAGTTCATTATTAAACCAACACAAACTGTTCTTACACCTGTGAAGAACATTCGAATATTACCTAATACAACTAAAACATCAAATACAATACAAACTTCCCAGAATTCTTTACTTTTACCAAAAACATCAGTAATAAATACAATATCACCACAATTAATCAAAGCTATGCCTATAGGAACACAATTTCTTACAACAAATAATATATCAACAAAATTATTAAATACCTCGCAATTATTTGCCAAAACTTCTGAAAGCAATAATCAAGTAATTAGTGAATCTCGGTGTACAACTGCAAATATTAATAATGTATCTACGTTAACACAAAATTTGGTAAGTATAAAAAACAAAGGAAAGAATTTTATACTGATTTTTCTATAAAAGACTAATTGTATTGATTTATAAAAATAAAATTATATAGATTTTGTTAAAAGAAATATAAAAACATTACAATTAATTATTACAAATGTTTTTTTTATAAACATTATTTTCATTTCTTAATAAAAATTATTTTTTTTTTTTAGTAATAAAATTCTTACTGAAATTCTTTTGTACATGAAATAAAGATTTAAATTGAATTTTATAAAAAAAATTATAATATTTATCTAATATTTCTTTATAGATTCGGCAGTCTGTTGGAAAGTCTATGCAAACACAAATTCAACAAAAAGCAAACCTTCAGCAATTTTTCACTCCAATATTGAAAACGATTTCAAATTCCCATGCTTCTACAAAAACAACTTCTTTATTAAGTAGCAATACAGTCAAGCCTAATACAATAACTTCAACTATAAAATCTATTCAGCTTCCTACGCAGGTACTAAAAACTACATATATAAAAAGTCCTATGATATCCTTAGCATCATCAAAACATACTAGCACACCAGTAATATTTAGAACGGCTCCACTCGTGAAGACTGATGATTCAAAATCAACTTCTATTACTACTCCAATAATCAGAACACAGACTATGACTACCCCAGTGTCGATTCTTAAACCTCAAGCTAAGGCTATGAATAGTATTTTGTCTAAACAGACTTATACAAATACATATTTAGGGCAAAAAAGTCCTGTCATCAAACAAATTGAATTATCAGAATCAATAAAACCTTTAGTTAGTGCTAAATTAAAACAAAGTATGAATTCTATAATGAAAAGCATAAAAAAGAAGACGATAGCTCAAAAAGCAGTTACTCTCAAGCAGGAATCAACAGATTTAAACAAACCATTAGGGTCTAGTGAAAATCCAATACAAATTGTTCAGCAAGGTCATACTTTTCACAGGTAATATTAATTAAATTATGATTGATTATTACTACTCCTTAAATAAAATATATTTTCAATTTAACATTTTAATAAATTTAAAGAAATTATTTACGTTGTGTAGAATATACTTTTTTGCGTAAATACTTTCTTAAACAAATTTGATGTGATTGTTAAAAAATTATTTTTAAAGATAACAAAAATACAATAGTATAAATAGATAATTTATATTAATAAACATTTTTAGAACATACACAAATTTTTAAATATTAATGTTCTTTCAATTGTTATTTTAAAATAAAACAATTACCGAAAGTAAAATGTAAAAATAAAAATCAAACCACCAATGACCGAATACTATGAAGTTGTTTTTGTATCTAAAAAAACGAATAAAATAAAAAATTGATGCAAAATACTATTTTTGCAGTATGCAACGTTTAACACAGTCTCAGTTGAAGCAGATAGCGCAAGTTTTGCATCAGCGCAGTCAAGAGTCCTCGAACCCTAACGAAAAAGTCGTTTATAGGTATAAAAAGTTAATAAAAAAATAAGCACTCAAACTATTTTACGATACGAACATTAATTCGCAGACTCGTTTTTCCTGACGAAATGGACTTGAGAATAAAAAGCCCGAGTTCGTTGTTAAAAAATCGTGGAGGCAAACGTGGCAGACCGAAGAAAAACGCTATCAGGCCACCTGTTTTTGCCAATAAACCCATGCTTGAAGAAGATCAGGAAGACGGAAAGGTAATATTTACAAAATTAATTTTTAGAAAAGAACAAAAATCTTGTGTATCAATATTTTTTTAATTAGTGCATTAAAAATATTAAAGGATTTACGAATACACTTATTTATTATTTTTAAGCTACTTTTTGTCAATATAAATATTAATGTTATAAAAATAATAAGACGAAAATCAGGATTTTTATTGGTTCATAATAGAATTAATGACTAAGAAATGTATAAAAAAATTTTAATTTATTTTATAATCGTTGTAAATATATTCTTAAAAAATATATTGAAAATATTAAAAAAAAAAATGAAAAATTTCAAAACAATACAGAGATAAATTTTACTAAGTAAATATGTAATATATAATTACATGTTACATCTTTTACAGGATATAAATGGAACTTAAACAGTAAAATTTAATGAAACTTAACACTAGTTCATTTTTTAGTTTGAATTATTTTAATTGCCTGATACTAAATTCCATTGTTTTGAATTGAAATAATTCAAAATTATGTGAAAAGAAGTGAAAATAATTTTATTTTAAAAGGGTATAATAATTAATAGACATTGGTATACACATTGATATACATCAATTTTGATTTTCTAATAACAAAATATATAACTTTAATAATTTTGTTGTTATAAATTCTTTTGGTAGTAACAATATTAAAGCATCAGCATATCGGCAAGTTTAATGAATGATAAACATAATTAATTCACAGGATGACCGCAAGAAAATCGTAGCCCGCACAAGATCAGGTAGACTATCCCGACCACCTAGACATATGGTGCGTGATTACAAGCATTTACATCACTTGGACTTCATGCAACCAGATTTGGATGATTCTGATGGAGGATACAGTGATTATAACACAAGCAATGGTGGCGTAAATGGTAGCAAACTCGAGGATGAGGAGGGCGTTCAAAGAACAGAACTGCTGGCCGGTTTGGAAGTGCCTAAGCGCAAGATATCTGACCATTTTCGTTGTCCCACTTGCAGCAAGATTTATCTAGGTAGAACAAGGATGGCTAGGCATTTTGAAATGCATCCAGATCACGGGAGCCCCGATCAGCTTCCACCACCCACTGTTGTAGCAGAAATAAAACAGGTATAAGTCTTCAATTTTGTAAGTTTGAAAAATAGTATCAATGAATTCATTAAATTCAAAATTGTTTCAATATGACAATAAACTATTTGTAGTTATAGTCTCCAGTATATTAAATATAGTTAATTAAACTTATAAATAATTTTTATAATTTTAATTCTATATTAAAAAGGATTAATATAAGAAACAATGTCATATTACTAAGTATATATTATTCATTATCAGATATGACTAGTAAAAATGTATTTTGTAATTTTTTATTTTATTTTTCATTTTGATAATTATAAAAATAGATAATATGAATTCATTAAATTCAGTAAAAGTGAAGGATAATAAAAAAATTTTTTTATTTTCTCTACAAATTAATATTTGACACAAAAAGTAATAAATATTTCTAAATATTTGTACTACATTGGACAACAATCTTTCATGAAATCAATACAAAGCTATGAAATAAGAAGATGTAATGTAATATAAAAAAAATTTAATAAATTATAAATTGAATTATTGAAAACTACTCGAATTTATATCAAATAATTAAGATTTCATATGCTTAATTCTAAAATGAATTTCATACACATAATCATTAATGATCGAATAACGTAGTTTTAAAATTTTCGCATGATTTACATTAATATTATTATTTCATATTAAACTATAATATATAAAACTATTAAAAACGCATAAATTTAAATAATTTAAGAAAAACATTAAGAGCAACAAATTCAATACGAATAATAAGTAATTTAAACAGACACCCTCTCAAGATCCTCTAAAACGGAAGGGTAAGAAGCGAGGTCCTTGGGCCTACGTTACTCCCGAAGCGAAGTCAGAGCGGCGTCAAGTTAAACTTCAAGAAGCCATATCCGTATGTGAGGGTACGGAAATAGCCAAAATCGCGGGAAAGCCAGTAGTTAATTCCCTTTCGCTTTTTGATCTGCTCGTTCTTAAATCTGAAAACAATGTCCGGACGTTTCTCGCTGAAATCAAGGAACTAGTTGAACGGGTTCGTGAGAAAACCGGAACAATGTTGTCAGCGGCGAACAACAAAGATAAACTTAATGATGACGTTGTCGATCTAAACGAAGAACTACTTTGCGACGTGCTTGCCCTTAATTCTGGTTTTTATAGAATCAACGAAACTTTAAGTATCCAGAAAAGAGATTCAGAAGTAAGAAATTCGAGCGAACACTTTGAGATAGAAAATAACACGGAACCGCCCCTCAAAGTGCAAAAGTTAGAAACTGTCGTAGAGGAAGGTAACCAAAATATTACAAATTTATTTTAAAATATTACCAATATTGAATTAAATGTTTGTAAAAATTATTAAGCATTTTTTTTCTATATCTAACGGTCAATTCACACACACACGCGCGCGCATACAAAAACTACTATCTTTGATAAGAAACAACTTATATAATTCAAAATATTTTCGAAAAAATAAGAAATGAAAATTCTTTGATCTCCTGCATAACTTTGAAAGTAAATTTTTCAATATTCTGTATCTTCTGTTCTTTTAAATACCAATTTAAAACAAGACATCACAATCAGACAAAATATTTTATTTTAGAAGTTTTTATTTCTTAATAATATTATTGTACCATAGATTTTTACGTATTTTTTACATATATTGTACAACTTAATTTTAAAATTAAATATTTTTGAAAGGCAAAGAAAATGTAGAGGAAAGATTATCCAGTGGCTTTTCTGAAAGTTCGGATCTCAGTGTCTCAGATTTCTTAAATGAACGAAGAAGTGATACTACATCTGTTAATTGCCCAGAAGTTTTAAGTGCTCTTACACTTATGCCGAGGAACAATTCTTCCAGTCCAATAAACGATGTTTCAAAAGTTTTAAATTCGGGAGCCGAAGTTCAGACTATGGACAATCCTGGATTTCAGAAATTAAGCATCAATGTTTCATCAACTTCGAATTCTAGTTTTATGAAAGAATGCACATTTACAAAATTGGGGGAAAATTTTGACTCCAATTGTTCCGATGTTTTTACAAAGTTAAATGGTAATTATGATCAAACAAAAGAGGAAAATCTACAGCAAACATTTATAAAACTGGAACCATCAGAAGAAGGATTTATAAAACTGGGTAATAAAGTACTATTAATTAATTAAATATCTTACCTATCAGAATAATTATTTTCCGAGCTAGTACGTTAAGCAAGTAATTTTCAATTTGAAAAATTCGATTAAAAAACGTATAGTGAATATTTTTTTTTATCATTTAAATACTTAATATTTAAATAGATTTATATTAATAAATAAAAATATTTCATTTATTGTAAAATTATGAAATGTATTAAAATATTGGATTTTTTAATAATATAATAAGATTTCTGTTAATTTACAAACATTTTTTATAAAACTAATAATGATAAATTGGTAAAAACCAATCTTCACTCACGTTAATTTAATTTAAAAAAATATTTTTTAATTTTAAATAGGAAAAAGTATATATTATCTATGACTTTGGTATTTAAGAAAACATACTATTCTCTTATTGATTAGAAAATGGTGTACTCCGAGCTTTTCATCAGGAAGTTGAAGATTTTGGGAAAATACAAAATAACGGATTCCATTATGTATCCAGTGGTATTTCTGATAATTTTAACAGCAATAAGGGTTTCAGAAAACTAGTACCAAAAGCATTAACTACAATGATCTCTAGTGATAAGGAATTAAAGATGGTGAATGATAATGTATCTGAGATCGACGAGATTTCGGTTCAAATAACTACAAGCAGTAATACTAATAACACAGATTCCAATATTTTTGGAACAGCAGATAATTTAGATATCACAAAGATGAGTTATGATCATATGACACATCTGGATATTCTTAATAGCACTGGAGTAATTGGAAAAAATCTTATGATAGACGAGAAGCTTGTAGAGCATCTTGTGGATAATTCCAATATTGTAGATGAATTAGTATCCGAAAGACTGAAAAGTATAATGCCAGATAATTTGTTAGACAACAATTTATTACACGGAAATGCACATTTAGATACAGAGCTCGATTTTGAAGAATTGAGTGAGGAATTCAATAGAAATACTAGAAGTTGATAAAAAGGATTTTTAAATCCTTTTTACTTGTAAGAGGTAAAGTTATTGAGAATGAAGTTTTCTTGGAGATTTCTAATTTTTTGTACCAAATTTTCGACAAATTAAATTATGAAGCTGTGGAGTATTATAAAAATTTTTTGTGTAATTTGTATTTTCAAAACAAAAAGAAAACGATATTGAAACATAATATGTAAATACATGTTTCAAAATTTCATCTTTTTAGTTAAAAAAATAATTTTAAATTAATAATGTTTCTATTTTCTTTGACTACAAAAATATTTTTATGAATTTTGTTTTTGTTTAAATAAAATTGAATATAATTTGACACATATTTTCAAGAAAATAAATATAATAGTTTTATTAAGAGCTAATATAATTTTTAATGTTTTTTTTATTTTCATTACATTAAAGATGTTTTTCATTTTCTTTGTTTCTATTTAAATTTATTATTCAGAATCACAAAATAATTTTTAATATATTTTGATTCAACAATCACTGACTTTACCTCTCAACATTAATTTTCGTGTAATGTATAGTGTACAAAGAAACATTTGATATTTTATTACGAAATCGTGCAAGTGAAAAAGTTTATTTTTATTAAATATTTAATCCTATCTAACACAATTTGTATTTTATGATCTAAGCGTAGAAGTCTATGTGATTGAGATTCGTGCTATAAAGAGCAATTATATTTTTAATGTAAATTGACGGATCCAAGATTCTTATATATTAACAAATGTTGATGCCTTGTACATAAACATTTTGGTATACTTAAAAATTGATCAAAGCCTAAATATATGATAAGCTTGATTCAAGATAACTCTTTCAAAATAAAGAGTCATACTCTAGTCCGCATTAAATGTTTTTGAAAATTAACAAGAATTTTTGTAAATTAATACTGAATAGTTATATTTCTTCTTGATTATCAATATTCCGGAATGCTAAATGCGAGACAAGATGTCATACACGTTATTATTGTAAATATATAACTCATGTACATTCAAAAGTATGAATACAAATGAGAATGTATTATACTAGTGTAATTAATACAATAATTAATGTCGGTAATTGTTTATTGCAATATTTGTGAGACAAACGAAAATCCAATTTGTGGTAGATTATCCGTACCATGTGTTCTATATTACATAAATATATATGAAATAAATAATATAAAATACGTAAAATCTATAACTAAAATGGACAAACAAATTCAGAAGAAAAATAAGTAAAACTTTGTATAACTTCCATTTTCGTGAACGTATATTAATAACAAAAATAAAATATTTTGTGTATTACAATTTATGTTCACAAATACATTTAAGTAGCAAATGTAATTTAAAGCATTTAAAAAGGTTGAATTATTCAGCTGGTATAACATTTAAAATATAATTAAAAAAATGAAACAAATATATTAAATGACATTTTATACCTAGGTTCAAAAAAATCAAATGTTAACATTGAAAACTGTTAGTTTTTTTAAATGTCATTAAAAATTTTAAATATTTATAGTAATAAAGTTTCAAATGATAGATTATTCATTATCTAATGCATAAATTTTTCTGTATTATTAATTTGTTTTCGACTCAAGAATATATTTAACTTTGAATGTATATTTTTGCAAAGCTTGTCTAATTTTTAAATGAAGATAAAATAAAAAATTTTAATTGTAATAACTAGTAATGAAATTTATTTAATAACTTGGAAAATATACTTACAGTTTTTTCTTTTGATAAATGTAAGCTTAAAAATACATTATCTTAATTTAGTTTCTATTAGCATTGATTCAAAATTAATAATTATATTTTCAGGTATTTGAGTTTGATAAACCCATGCTGCAAGATGTAACATTTTCCAAGAATTCCTGTGATCATGTGCAACATTTTCTAAAATAATTCGTTTTACAATTGCCTCTTTTTGATACACAAGATATATCTTTTCTGTTGTAGAAGCTAAAATATTTTATTGTTTATAGTAGAGCTAATTTATAGTAATAGTCGTAAAAATATATTTAATGCAAAAACTCAATTAAATATTAATTATCTACGTCTCCTTCAAAAGTAAAAACTTGTATTTATAAATTATTATCAATTTAAATTTCACATTAAAATTTGTTTTAAAAAATTTAAAACAAATTATATGTTATTTTGTTTCTCATATAAAACAATTTTTTAAATAATATACTGAAGGTAATCAATTCAATCAAATGAATTCATTTAAAGTAATTTTGCACAAATATAAACATAATCTATAAATATATTATTACAACCTTGTAACACTAATTTATATTATATATTTATTTAATATCGTAATAGAATGCTTACCAAACTTTTCAATTGGCCACGTTGTAAACAAATTATTATCAATTTTATGTAATCCTATAATTGCCTTCATATTAGTTGATAATAATTTGAGATTATTAACAATTTTATCCTAAAATATTTAAAATTATAATCGTAAGTAACGATACTAAAAAAACATTTAACATATTTAATTAAAACAATTACAGCTTCATCACATATTTTCCCTAACTCTTCACATACTTCATTTAATTCTTTCGGATAGGACTTATCAACTTTTAAGCTAGTAATTATTTTGAGAAAAGAAATTCCATTTAGGTGAATTTCATTCCATTGTTGAATACAGGAATGTATATCAGCAGCTATATCACGAATAAGTCTTAGATTACCAGTAAGATTTTGTCCCGGAAGTATTTTAGATCCTGGAGATACTGTAATAAATATAATATGTCTAAGATATATTATATTTTAATATTCATAGAAATCTTTTTTTATTCTAAATGTATACGATGAATATAAAAATTTTTTTATAATGCTTTTTAACTGTTGTAACTAGTAAATGCAAAAAAAATAATTTTTTTATTACCATTGACACAAGAGAATCGAGATTGTTAAATGAATTTGGCATGTTGAAACGTTACAACTAAACACTGAAAAAACACGTATCTTTATTTCATTAAATTTTAATAATTATATTTTGAGGCTAAAAAATTTTTAAATAAAGGTTAGTAAAATCATGTTTTTAGTTTAAAGTAGTACTTCAGATTTAAATATATAATTCTATCTGATATCTGTAAAATAAGCCGTGTTTTCGAAAAAATATTGAAATTATATAAATTTCTTAAATAATTAACAAAAAATATTAATGTATATTATTATATTTATGTAAATCATAAGTTTGAGTTAATTAATTTTCAACGTAAACAACAAGCGTATTTACGTAATACACCGTAATGACAGATGAAATTAATAATTTACTAAATTTTATTTTCAGTCACTTAGAAATTTAGATATTAAATTTTTTGTTTTATATGAGTGTTTACACATAATAATGTGTACATGTCCATAGTTGTATGGGTTTCGATTTCACTGCCTGTACATAAATTGAGCATAGGCGATACATTTGGTCATACTTTCAATTATTAATAATTGAAAATAACAAAATAATTATAAAAAAATTATAATTATAATTATTTTAATTATTAGTATTATATTATTTTTACATATTTACATATTTTATATTATTTTACACAAAAAGGTATAATACTAATACTAATACTAATAATAACAACAACAACAACAACAACAACAACAATAATAATAATAACAATGATAATGATAATGATAATATTAATTGTACAAGAAGAGTATGGTATCCATGGTGATAACTGAAGCACCACGAATGCGCAAGCGCAATGATTTAGACTGAAGCTGATTAAGATGCCAAAGGAATTAACGACTAAAAGTATATATTAAGATTTAAGCATAAAGTTTTTAAAGAGGTCATTTTTTCAAGTGCTCGAACTATAGTACTGCCTGGATGTAGTTGTATGCGAGTCCAGATTTCCATCCACGAAGGTTCTACAATACTTCGACGAAATAAATTTTTTTTGAGCACTGATAAGCTGAATCAGTTAAGTGTCAGCTAATTAATTGATGCGACTAAATCAGCTAATTTATAAATATGTAAACTTATACATTAGATTAACGCAAAACAATGTTATACGATAAAGAGCATTGTGCGTGTTTGCAAAAACAAAGACACTGACTGTTTAAAAGTAATAATCTAATTAGAAAGTGGGCATTTCAGCAATGGTACGGGAGCATATCTTCTTCCTTGTTTGCTTTTAATTGTTCACAATATATAATAATAAAAGTGTAGTAATATCCAGAATTAATTTTAAACAACAAATTAGATTAAAAACTACATATTAAATTCAGGTGTGAAAAGGAAATCACTACCATTGATATTGTATAAGAGCATTTGATAATTCCTGAAGATTAAAACTAAATACGATAAGATGGATGTGCAAAAGTAATCAAGTTAAATCAAGGCTTTCTGTATGATTGCTAGTCTAATGACAAGATAAATCATAAGAACAAATGACTCGTTGCGGACAACATAGCTTGGCCTTCAGATGTATTATCAGTACTACGAAGATTATCCAATTGTTAATCTAATTTTTAAAGTGAAAATACTGTTAAAGACTACTACTCGCGATACATTTATACAGACATAATTTTCAAGAAGTATTGATACGTTTTAAGTAAAGTTCATATACACACATCCATTTCATCATAGAACGAACAGACAATCATCATTGACAAAAAATCGTTTACAAACTAGATAGATTTGAAATTACCAGCTGGAATTAGGATTGTTACTGATGCGAAGAACTTGTGTTAATTACGAACATCAAATATATCTCGATACTAGTGTGTGTCGACGGCTAGACGGCATTAATTATGATGCATAATATGAATATTTACTCTTAAAAGGTATGCAGATGTAAAAATTAATTGTAAAATAAAACTTGCAACACATAATTAAATCATGCTTGTACGGATCTGTGGGTATAATTGCACTCATGAGAGTGAAAAGTCTGATAGACTGCAAAAAAGAATGCCTCGTTGTATTAGACCTTAAATGAACTCAGTTGAAATATAAGGCCATTACGGTACAGCTTTCGCAAGAGCTACTAAAAATGGGTTTAATACAGGAACTTGCTAATAAAAAAAGAGTATGGAAGAATAAAGAGTCACTCTCTATCATTTAAATGGGAAAATAGTACAAAGAATTTAAGTAGGAATTCTTTGGTCACTTGAAACTTGACTATCATCTAAATAAAATAAAATATGATACAGTAACTTCATATAGAATGTGCAAGTTAGAGAAACCACAGAACATTTACTTTACTAATGTCTAGCTTTCTGCGAGATAAGACATGCATGATATAGATTTATTTTTTTTAAAACCAAGTATATTTTCCAGAGGTTTATTTGTTGAATGGTTAGAGAAATTGATAAAACATTCGCTCTAGGATCGATTTATCTAGAAAAATATATATCATTTGATATCGAAAAAATAAATTTGCATTAAAATCATCATTAGAAATGAAACGAGTTCATAATCAATAAAAAATTTTAAGAAAGTTTATTTTAATTAATAAAACTACATTAACTACAAATATAAATATTTTCACAAAATAACTACAATATTTTTTAACACTAAAACGCTTATTTTTCGATAAAAATTAAAAACTAAAAAAATACATGTACTTTTATATTTAAACATTTCTATTATATTTATTAAAAATTACATTAATACAAATTTAAATGCTTTGGAAATAAATAATATTCTGACCATTAATACTAAATGGAAAAAAAGGAAAGTAAATTATATCAAAATAATAATAATTAAAAAATTTGAATGATTTTTTTTTAGAAAATTCTGAAAGATTCGTTGTTTGCAATCTCTTAATTAATACAAGTTGTATCATTTATTGTAATATAAGTTATCTTAATTGTAACAAAGAATTATTTAAAAAAAATATCGAAAATTAAGTGAAAAATGAAATTTGGTGTACGAAGTAAAGTAATAAAAGTTAATTATTAAATAAGGTAATAATCTCTATTTTATGAATTTTTGTTTTCATAAATATAAATTTTATTTTAGCAGCTATAATACTACAGAATAATAGTTGTAAACGTAATAGAGATAAATTTGATGTGATATCGTTTTTTGTATATTAGTTACTGCCAGATAAATATAACGTTATATATTGTACATAATTACCTTAATAGAGACAAGCTAAAATTAGCATAAAACCGTCAACGATTTAATTAATTAATAAAGTTTTAATCTATTAAAAAATGAGATGAGAATACTTATATTGTTTTAACATACCTATCTAAATTTAAAATTAAGTTTATGAACCTATTTAATTCTTCTACAAATACAGTACTTACTACCGTATTAATATTTAGTTAATTATTTTATTATGCGGGCTAACATAATTTTACATGATAGTTAACAAAATTTGAGTCCTTATTTAATTGCTATCGAATTTATCAGAAAATAAGATAAAATTTGGTTTTCTAACCTGTTTCATCTACGTATTTGCTTCGTTGTATGAAGAACCATGCCCATACAACGAAAGTGTAAAAATTTGAACAAGTCCGTAGATCCACATCATCCGTTTAATGATTAAGAAATAATTGTTTGTTTCTTCAAAGTACTTAATTTATTTTTGATAATATTTCAGTTTATACCTCTTCTTATTATTTTCTAGAATATATTTTTTCAATTTAAACAACCATTTTTTATACAATTATATGTTTTAAAACAGATCGTACCTTTATTCGTATATTGTAAACTTTTAAAAGGTACTTTGTTTTCCATATTTTATTGGCAATAGACTAACGCTTTTTGGTCATATAAGATAGTAACTGTAGATATTGATAGTAAATGTACATTAAATCATAAATTATTCAGAAAAATTGAATATACCTTTCATTATTTTTTTTCAATGTTTAGAAAATGTTTTCTTATCTGGGGATGAATTAAATTTAAGATTTATTATATCTACATTTTTTAATTTACGAATTTAAACAAATACTATATTTTCCCAAGTTTTTAAAATCGAATAATATATGCAAAATAATAATACAATTTATTTATTAAACATGAAACATCAACAATAAATAATTGATAATTATACGAATAAGTTACGATGAATCGACTGTATTTATTATACTCTTCTAGTTTGTATATTGTTTTATTTCAATTCACTGAAACAAAACTTATGAATTGTAAAATATGAAGAAATAATTGATACGCAACGTTATACTCATTATGGAGAAATTACTTTATACTACATTGCTATAAGTTATTAATTTTTCGATCGATATTTCTGCAATGCTAATTTTTAAAATTAAACTAAAAGTTTTTTTAATTTGTGGTTTTAAAATGGAGTAAAATATAATTTAATTCTCAAAATATTTAGGGTTGATTCTCTTCTTATTAATAAATGCTTTACATCTTTTGTGATTTTAGTAAATAAAGAGAACGTATACCAAAATAATCTTTCAATATTTATGCTCTGCTTTATAGTTTTTATTTACTATTAATATAAAAACTTATGATAGAAATATTATGTAATTCAGTACACATACCTTAATATAAATTTGAACTAATTTGACGTGTATTAAAAATGTAATACAAAAGTTAAAATGTTAAATTATTTGTAAAAAATATTTTTCAAATTTTGACTGTATATTTAGATGAATCTTATCCTTAATTCATGGTATAATAAAAATTTTCGTCTACATTGCTAATGGTACAAATCAAGAAAATATGTGTAGAAACCATTGAGTAACGTAAAAAACAGATTAATTTACTTGAAAATGTTTATTGACTACGACAACTCCAGTACACACACTATACGCGACATTTATATACATATGTATATATATACATAATACGCGGAAGAGCGGGTGATTCTGTGTAGAAAATAGAGAAGCCACGAACGTACTTTCTCCAATGGCGGAGGAAATGTATGATATCGCGTTACTTACTTTCGCTTGTATCTGCTTAACTCCCTCCACCTCTTCTCACATTAGTTACTATTTCCACATAGCTGAACGATAACAAGCAACCTTTGACCACGATTTAATTCTGACTAAGTCGTTGTCCGATGTTCGTTGTGTTCGATGAAAACTTCAGATGTCAATAACGGTTCGACCCTCTGACTCACGTTTTCACTCACAGGGATTATTATATTATATTTTTATATTTATTTTATATAAGCTATACATCTGTGATTTTATACACCACTGATAGACAAAAACATCATCGGTTCACCTCATACATTTATATACGAACATATGATGATTAGCCATTAGATTTAAAGCCCAATGGATATAATAAGAAAATTAGTGTAACAGAACACTATCAATTATACACACACATACACACACGTAAATGCACGCACTTACGCAAATATATATATATACAATATTTTTGAATTAATCTATTACTGAGAAATTTACAACAAGATTCATATTTGATATACCTGACAGTATACTGGCCAATGTAAAGATTTTACATCTAAGTTACTTAAGGATGTAGTAAAATTATTCAAAATTTAACAAATTTAAACTACATCATGTCATTCCGTAATCAATAGAGCTTTAGAAAAAACTCATCAATCTCTAGTATATTTCTTGAAACATTATGTTAATAAGGAACAAAACTATTAGGATGAATATCCGGATTACTTTTCCTTCTTGTTTAATACTATACCGCAAAGCGCTACGCACCCAAAATCCGCTGAATTCAAATTCACATACGATGATTATTTAATGAAGTTACTGCTAACTAAGAAAAAGTAGGGAAATATCTAGAAATAGTATCATAAAATCGAAAGAGCGTAGTAAAACATATTATGATAGGATGCGCGCATGGGGATTGTGAAAAATAGTATTGTCGACACAATCAGCTCAAGTACAAGACAAAGTCAAATAAAACAAAAGGAAATTTTAGATGATAGCTTTCTCTTCGACCGCACTTCTTTCTGTCACTCTGTCTTTGGTAACTAGCCACGCTGCGCAGTGCAGGAGGTACGCTGCTCATATATATATATATATATATATATATCTCTTTTGTACTGTGCGTATGCCTCTCTCATGCTCTTTCTCTCCCTTTTTCGCTTTTGTTCCGCTTTGCACTTGATTCTAATATAAAAGGACCGTTCGCAGTTTAGACAGTGAGGAGCACCTTGCAAAAGTGTCTGAAATGATAAATCTGGACTGAAGCCTAGCAGGACTATCGTGTCTCGTCGCAGAACAAGTCGAGGCATGGAACAATTAATAATAGGTCGCCCGCACGAATTATAAGAAATTAATGGGGATTAAAGCGTATTGTATGATTATCAGTGTTTTCAAGGGTTCCATTAAGCAACCGTTTGGGACTATTAAGAATTTTCTGCGAATCCCTCGTTAAGGGATCGGACGAATCGATTCAGGTAGCACTTGGACGTGTATAAATTTGCCCCCGAAACGCGACATCACCAGCAGTAGCTTTGTGGATATTAGCAGCAGAAGTTTACCAATGGGTGAAGGCCCTTAACATAGTCACGGAAGACGTCGACGGGTAGGAACCCTCAATGCGACACTTGCTCGTAGATCCAGTAGTTCACCGATGAGAAAACAGCCTTAGCATACATGAGAAACACCGGAATGAGCAGAGTTCCTCAGCGTGAGGCTTTTCAACACCGCGAAGGTGATGGAAGCCCGTCGACAATCAAGAGTCTCGGCAATAGGAATCATCGGTGAGAATAGCTAATGTAACACATCGTATATCGTGCGATTCAAAACACCTTCAGATTTAATTCTTCCCGCTTCTGACCACCCATCCTTTGACAGCACCTTCAGAAGTAGCCAACGTTTATTAAAATTATATAAAAAAATTATTTAGAAATAATTTTATTTAACAATTTTTAATTATTAAAGTAAAAAATATTTTTTATATTATGTTAAACATAATATACTATTGAATAATACTGCTTTATACTAAATTTATAAATTTACGAATTTATTGTATCAAAATTTATTTTATGAAATTTTCAGTAGAAAGCTTTATGTCAATAGCATTTTAAATAAATAATTTATAAGATGTTTCTTTACAAAATAACATGATTGATATTAGTATTTCAATTGCCGAAAACGACAACTTTGGAAGTAAGCATGGAGGTAACAAGAATGGGGCCAACTATGGGTTCTTAGCACCTTCAAATATCTCAAACGTCTAGCCAAGGAACTGAATATATTATTGGATGAACGCAAGAACTGAATACTATGAGTGAGCATCAGATGAGGGGAATCGCGGGTAAATGATGGACCATGAAATTTGAATACTATTACGACACGTGCGAGAATTTTGCAAGGTGCTGACAGACGATTTTACCACCGCTCGTCTCCTCGTAAACTTGCAAACGGACCTCTGCAGAACTTTATAGACCAAGGTTGAAACCGCCATAAAATTTATAACTGAGTAGTTGCTCATCACTTGGAGACTCATCCCGATAGCACCAGAATCGGAAATGGTCCAAACCATCATTTCTATTCTCTTTACGATACCAGCTTGGGTGCCAGAACATGTCAGACACCAAAAAACTCGTCCACCTGGCAGTAAGTTAGAATCGATTAAGGCAAAGTCGCGACTATGTTCAGGGACAGAATTTATTGATGTAAGAAGAACACCAGACAAACACCCAGGCACAGCATGGGTATGCTGAGAATTCGACTTCTAAGGGCGCGATAGCCTTGACTTATCAGAGGTCAGCAACAATTTCCTTGAAGCTAGTCTGCAGTTATAAGAACTACCGCATGTCTTTCTTTCAGGTGCACACGGCTTTTCTGGCAAAGAAGGGAGTGACGTTCACAGTGATAGTTGAATACGCGCTATCGTGAACAGTAGATGACCTCACAGACTGATCCACCTTTCTATTAACACGAGGGCTCCGATATGACGCCATCTTTGGTTGCCGCAGACTGGAGGAGAATCATATCATCCAGGATCACTACCAAGGCCATATTTACTTCAGAACCGGAGAAAGCAAAAAGACCTTCCTCGTCTGGACTGGGAAACAAGATTCCCCGGAGCAGCAGGTAGCTTTATGACTATGAGCCAAAGCTCAGAAGTAACAAAACGCCTTCCGAATGCTCATCCGCCGGTATCGAGGAGTATTCGAGGGAAATGGCCCTCTCCGATAGACCTGTTTCATCGCTAACAATTAGTGGTTAACTATTGAGAAGCTATTCAGAATCATCAAGGCCACATCATCCCCATAATCACCATTTATAGCAGCCAAGAAGGATGGTAGATTCGCTTCTACATAGACTTCTACTGCTTGAATATTATGACGAAAAATTTCGCTGCTGTCAGTGATCCACAGGTATTAAAATGTCTCGGGAAGTTCACCATTTTTTCGATGTTGGTTCTGCGCAATAGCTACTGGCATATCATTAACGCAGTGATCAAATAAGTATATCGCTTTCGTGACCCTAAACGTGAACCTGGGTTACTGGGCGATGCTGGTGCGTTGTTTTGCCTTTAACGTGGAACACGTCTAGGATCACTAAAATCAGCTAATTCTCGGCATGCTCATTCTCGGCTTTTGGAACCGTAAAATCATCAGAGAGGATTCCGTCAACCGGAAAACCTTACTGTCTCCGAGGAAGTCTTTATCCTACCCGACACCGATGCGATTATATTAAAGGAGCATGTGGTGATCGGGCAAGTTAGTGACGATTGGTCGGTACAACGCCGAGCTGTGAAATCCTCAACCATAACCTAGATTTACAGGAGTACAGAGGGTACGTTTTTTAAAGTAATCATCTATACTAGCAGCCTGCTGTTCTATTGTACTTTTACAAGCACACCCTGGCCAGATAACAGGAAGCGAAGAAGATGGCGCGGTTCATCCATGAGCGTTTCTTGTCTGAAGACTGATACAAGATGCCACGTTGCAAGCTGCTGGAATTGCACCTTCGTAAAGACGTCCTATCCGCTGGCCAAAAGTAACAGACAGCTTAATAGACAGTGTTCTCAGGTCGAACCCAAACATTCCCTTTCTTTAGGGTGACAAGCAAGGCGATCCTAACGGATCCTGTGATTGCAGTTAGATGGTCACCTTTCAGTTGTGAGATACGGAGCCTCAAGCTAATGGTAGTGTGATAAGATCATCCTCGTAAAACTCTTTACCGTTTGAAAACGCCGCAATGAGATAACAAGACAATCCTGCTGGATTTACAAAAATTTGAATTCAGAAGAAATAAGGCAAATGAATATAATACATGTATTAAAAACGGCAATTAATGTACAAGTAAAGATATACTTGAGGGGAATAAGCATATTTTATAAATATAAAAGAAGAAAATCAAGTTTCAAAAAAGATTATAGTTTACATAAAAAAAGAATTATTTTAGAAGTAATGTAGAAAGAAGTTAAATTAAAAACAGTTAAACAGATTATGTAAATTTAAGAAGAAATGATGAATAGAATATAGTAATAGGGAAAGTATTAAATATTGCAGGAATATGATGTAGACTTCGAAATTGAATAATAATATTTGATGAGTTCATCTGTTTTAGATAAAAAATGAATTACTAGACAGATTGAAGTCTATGATTAGAAAGGCTTCGGAGAAATTGGAAAAGTTCAAAAGAAATATGTAATGAGTATTTTTCTTAAATTAAAGCACGCTAGAGCACATTATAATGTTGGGAATAAAGGAAGAAAACAGAACAATTACATTTGAAAACAAAGTTATAGATAAAAAATAAATAAGGAAAATGTGTCGACTCCTCGAGAAACGCGTAAATATAATAATTAAACAAAAAAAGTATTTAAAAACTTTAAAACTTCAGATTATGGAGTAAAAAAGAATAAGTTTAAGAAGTCTTTTTTAGAGATAGAGAAAAAAAATAGGCTAGCAACAAGTTTCGATACATAAATTAGAAACATTAAAATATGCGAGAAAGTTTAAACACATTAAAATAGACACAGTAAAAGGTAAAAACTGTGTAGAATAAGCAATAAGTAAAAAAAACAATAAAGCACATTTTGGAGAAGTACAATGTTACAAGGTTAAATGCAAAAAAATTCGAGAATATTATAAAAAGAAACAAGATAATTATATTATACAAGTTGCACACACACACCACACTTTATTGTATATTTATAATATATAGAAATTAGTACATACATATAATCATTTGAAAAGTAATAAAAGAAAAATGGAAAAAAAAACATAGCATAGTTAGACAGAATTAGGAATAAAAAGAAGAAAAGAAGTAGAAATAAATATTTAATTATTAATTAAAATTAGTTTAAAAATTAAGATTGTAAACTGAGTTAAGTATTAATTGAATATTTTATAAAGAAAAATTAGTGATACATACAAAATTTCAAATAAGGTATAAATTGTTTTTAAATAATAATAATAATAATTCATACAAATAATAAACTATAATTAAACAATTTTATTTATAAATAAAAATGGTTTTATATATACAAATATTAATTTCATATAAATTGATAATTTATACACTAACAATACTTCAATTAAATAAATTTTTTATAGATGCTTACACAAATGCATAAGCTTTTGAGGATTACCACCAGACAGCATTTTTAATTCTATTATACTTTTAGAATTAATATGCCTAATCCATTTCTTATATTTATAATATTCAATTATTGTAGAAAATTCATCTTCATTATAATTGTCAATATTAATTGGTAAAAATGGGTCTAAATGATCAAAGCCTTCTTTGGTAAGTAAGTAGCAAGGAAAATGAGATTTCTGACGATTCTGTAAATATAAATGTGAAATTATAATACTTTAGAATTATTTACATACTACAAATATTCAATGATATGATGAAATATATATAAAAAGTATACTAATTACCGTAGTATTTTTATTATCTACTGTGACAATAATTTGTCCATTACTCCAATCAGATTTTGTAATATTTAGAAAAGCTTGAGTCAAAGAAATTTCTGAAGTCAATGCAAATTTTTTATACCTATTTTTTATTTTTGTATAATTTGAAAAGAATATATTAAAATCATCAATTAATACCAAGACATTACATTTTCCTGCAGTACTAGCATGTTTTAATTCATCAATTAAAGCCAGTACCATATCACAAGCAAACCTTGCCCGACTAATTCCAAAATTAATTAAATCGATTAAAGGTGTGTTTTTTTCAAAATTGTATTGTAAATCTTGGACATAGCTTTTAGATATTTTTATCTACAATTTCACATGTGAATAGATTTGTTTATATACAATATTTATTAATATAATAGGAACATTAAATTCACTTACATCTAATTGAATAAGAATACTATTATTTAGAGTTCTAAACTTAGATAGCCAATCAGATGCATCAATTGGTAAATCCATAGAATTTGATATTATATCCGAAACTTTAACTTCTTTGGGTTTTGTAAACCATTTTTGTGCTAAACAATGATATAATCGTAAAAAAAAACATGTTTACATTTGATAGTAATATGAGGGAAATATATTTTACCCTGGTTCAAATATACAATAACTTTATTTGTAACATAACCATAATGTAACATGTGGTATAAGACTGATGATTTACCACACCCAAATTTACCATCTAAATAATTTATTAAGGTATTTAAATATTATAAATTAATTAAATTAAATATGTTTATACAATATACATAAATTAAAAAGGATACAGATAACATATTTATTAACAGGTCTAGTATAATCTGTTTTTTTTAAACAATCAAGCAGTTCAATTGAAGGTTTTCTGATTAAAAGACTAATTTCATTAAAAGCTTTAAACTGTATTTTATATTGTCTTGGTAAACCATAAGTAAATAAAGTGGGAATATATGCTGATGGAATGGTATAAATTTTTTGCAAATGAATATCATTGTGATTAGTCGGATTATTTTCATTTGTATAAAAAATTGGTGTTAGCTTTTCTGAAATATTCAGAGCATGTGCAACACTACTCAAATGTCTTAGATTTAATGATTTGCTGCTTTTTAAAGAAAAACCTGATGAAATTTTGAATGTGTTTATATATATATAAATACATACATACATACATACATACATGCGTATATATATATATTTATTAAATATAAAAATACACTAATATACTTACTAGTACGTAAATTCATTATCTACCAGATAAATGAAGATCGAAAAAAATGTTTAAAATACTCGATATTTTTTAACCTAAAATTCAATTTCTAAACAAAATTGATCATGGGTATAGTGTACAGTGTAGAAAGGTTATTGTATGTTTCCACTTATACAATACTTTGAAATGTACGAATAGTATCAAGTACTATCGCCTTTAATTTAATCAATAAAAGTGTTTAATTAGATAAGGTATATTATTAAAAAATTTGAATTTTACAAATTACAATAAATCTATAAAAAAATATTAATCTCTATAATTAATTCATATAAATGAAATTTTGTTTTTCAATTACAAAAAAATTCGTTTTTGGTATTTTTGTTAATGTTTGGTAAATTTAAAAATTTATAATATAAACTACGTGTATTTCAATAAATAAAAAAAAAACATTTTAATTAATTGAGAATTTTTTTATTATTGGATGATGTGCAGTTTAAAAGAAATAATAAAAATTATAACAAAAATTTTAATGTATTAATTTTTAATTTTAAACATTAATTAAAATTACAAAAAATGTTACAGAAAAATATTTTTCATGATTGATTCATATAATAAAAAATTACATTTTTTAGAGTTTTATACCATCTGTAAAGTACCAAAAATTCACATATTAAAATTCCAAGTATTAGCATCTAATTTTTTCTGATTACAAAATTATAAATATATCAACACTACTTGTATTGAAATATAAAGAAATATTGCAGATATTGTCTCCTTTTGTTTTTCTAAATTGAACTATTAGAACAAATTTTAAATGCTATTCAGTCAATAATGGATACATATATTTTTATTTTATAATTTATAAATAATAAAGAGTAAAAAATTATAATTCACGCAATATTATGTACGTTTTTCTGTACATTCTTGGTAATTTTAGTTTAATGAAAATAAGTAACTAGTAACATCATAGTAACAATTATATCTATCAGCCCTACCAAAATACATCATTTACTCAACAGAAAATTACTGGGTTTTGATGACATTCAAAATAGTATATTGTAAATTCTTCCGTGGAAATTCATTAAAGTTTATCTCAAATCCATTTCAGACTTTCTATTTATAACTTCTTTTCTGAATACTGATAAGGGCTACTATCTCATTGGCCCACTATAAATATTATACAGTTTCCTCCAGGAATGAGTATATCTTAGATCAAGAAATTTTAAGAGCTTGAGGTTATCAATCTTTTTCTGAGAATCTATAGAATTGGTAGTAAAGCACGCCTTCTTTGCAGTTCATCTTGACCCACGTTTCAAAACTTAAAAATGTGAGCAATCCCGGCCTTCTCTAAAATTTAATACTACAGTTGTATTTAAAAGAAAATAACATCTTATTCTACAGTGTAAGCTTTATCAGTGGTTTGTTTATGTGGTAAATTACTCTGCCTATTTGTTTCACCATAAACCTACTTCTTTCTGGTTCAGAAATTATATCCGACAAAATGTTCTCACAATGATATAGTGGATATAAAACATGCAGAAATTACTGAGATCTACATAAAACAATATATCATGGTTCCATAAAAATGTCCAAATTTTCTCCTCTGGAATGCAAATATTTCCGACGACGAACGCAATCCATTCGGCTCTATGCGGGTATAATCAAATGGTTATAACGTTTTTCGATTTTATTCACCCCCCCCCCCCTCGAGATAGTTTCTTTTTTACCATTCTACAAATCAATTCCGCAATGTCCCAACTCTAATCGTTACCTTTTAAACTTCTTTTAAATCCTATCTTCTCCTTCAAAACTTTTCATATTAATAGTATGACCATTCCACATTTGTTGTGAACATTCCAGAATTGTATTCTTCTCCCTTTACAATTAGCTTTCATATTTTTGTCTTCCTTTATAATTGTATTTTATTTTTTCCCAATTTCTAAATTTATTATTAAGAATTTTATTAATAATTTTATATTATTATTTATTAGTTTTATTTCATACGGAACTGCTCTTTTCGTGACTGTCTTTTTTTGTCTTTAGCATTATTATTGATTCTGATACATAGGATTTATTTTAAGAATTTTCTTTGTATTTTTCTATTTTATCATAACTTTTCATTCTATATGTTTCTACTTTTAAAAACACTTTAGGTTAATCTGTAAAGTATATAATCTTGTGTAAACTCTAATATAATCCAAGTTATATCAGATATTGGTATTGATCAATTAACTTTTTCTTAATAACTGAAAAACGCGAATATTCGTAATTTTATTTGTATTTGTGCTAAAATACTAAAACTCGGTGCTTTATTTTAAAATAATTGCATTTAGTTATTTGTTGTTAATTGATGTTAATTGCGAAAAACAAATCGATAATTAAAGTTATGTGCATTTACTTTAAATGTAAATACGATGGATTTCATAAAATTTTGTGTATTGTATAGAAGAAAACTCCCCTTCATGTTTTCTTCTAGGTATAGCCTCCACTCAGTCTCTCTCTCTTTCCCACGCTCTTTCTATGATAAATAAATGAGTTTATTGTATTTAAATGCATATTTGATTTTTTGTCAAGTTTCATTTTTCTCAAAGCATCAATCTCTAAGATTGACATACCTATACATCAATATACTATGCCCTTGATTCAGTGCCTAAAGGTGTAAATCAAGAATCATCCGTATAGGCTAATCGATTTGGTGAATTTAGAATATTTCATGATCGGTCAAGAGTGAGAACCAATTACAAACAAGTTTTTACTGTGTTAATCCAATACTACCGTATTAGTAAGGAACAAATTTTTTATTTAAGCATTTTAACGCGAGCTCGTACTTTCGCATGCGCATTAATATTTCTTGATCCACGTATTTACTCATTTTTCATAGTGAATAAAGTGCATTTATAACTGTATACTTATGATTTTGGAAGCCTCTACATTATTTCCTAGATCTGGTTAGAGTTACATATATAACATTTTCACAAAATATGCAATAAAAATTTATTTAATTAAAACAAAATATCACCAATTACATAATATTTTATACTTGTAATTAATGATATAATTTTTATAAATATTACATCTAGCAATTATATATGAGTAATTACTAAGTGTCAATTATATGTAAATTGTAAATGTATATGTAAATTATTATTTATAAATGCAAATGTATATTATTCAATAAATTAACTATTTAATAATTGTAATCTTTAATAAATCTACTTTTTAAAAACACCAATTAATAAATATTACTATTAATCTCATTATTAATGAATTTTTTTTTTTTTATTTAAATTTGTGTTTCTAAACGTTTTTGAAAGAGACAATTGTTCCAATTTTTCACAAATTGGTTAAATTAAAGTTTTTTATCCAATAGTAGCAATATAATTGTAAGTCATTATTCTATCTTATTATAATTTTATCCATTTTATAAATAATATCAAGTAGTTTTGAGAAAAATTTATAATAAATTCTGTGTATCCTTACTATTTAATAACTATATTTTTATGTAAATATTTCAGGTTAATCATTGTTTCAACTTAATATAATTTTTTTTATATTCTTAATAGTTTAATTTAAAAATTATTAAAAAAGAAAAACGATGTCATTTTTGGGTAAGGTTGTTTTAATCACGGGTGCTAGCTCTGGAATTGGTGCAGCTACTGCTGTATATTTTTCTCAATTAGGGGCTTCATTATCTCTTCATGGACGTAATATTGAGAAATTGCAAAAAGTTGCTGATCAATGTAAAGAACCTAAGCCCTTAATTATTACTGGTGAAATTACAAATGAAATTGATATAAAAAATATTCTTGATTCTACCTTGCAAAAATATGGTAAACTTGATGTTTTGGTAAACAGTGCAGGTATTTTAGAGTCTGGTACTATTGAAAATACTAGCTTGGAACAGTATGATAGGTAAAGTTGTAAATATATATAAAATTTAAGAAAAAGTATATAAATATTATTTCATGTGCAATATTTTTATTATTAATTAATTAATTTGTTATTATTAATAATTATTAATTAATTAATTTTTTTATATTAGATTTACTAAGTATTTGAATTTATTGATTAATATTAGTCAAAAGACTTTTACTATTGAACATAAATAAAAATATAATCGATAGTATAATTTTCAGAGTATTTAATATTAATGTAAGATCTGTTTATCACATAACAATGCTATCTGTACCACATTTAATAAAAACAAAAGGAAATATTATTAATGTATCAAGTGTAACTGGAATTAGAGCTTTTCCTGGAGTTTTATCTTATTGCATGAGTAAATCAGCTATTGACCAATTTACTAGATGTGTAGCATTAGAATTGGCTGATAAACAGGTATTTAATTTTATAAATCTGAAATCAAAACCTTAAGAAATATCAAGTCTTTATAAATTAAATTAAAATAAAATATTGATTCATATTGATAATCCAGTTGTTAAATATTTTTGATTAAAACAAATTCCTTTTTAAAAGTAAAAAACAATTAATACAATAAAAGAATAAAAAAAAATTAGGATTATAATTTTAGTGTTGCATTTAAAAACATTTGATTAAAGTTAGATTATTAAGTTTTGCAATAATTTTTATATTTAGATATAATGTTTTCATCATTTTTATGAAGTTATGTACATTAGAAAGTTTTACCAAATATGAATTGAAAATATTTTATAAAACATCTAATTTCTGAATTATTTCTTAGGTGCGTGTAAATGCTGTTAACCCAGGTGTAATTATAACAAATTTACATAGAGCGAGTGGTATGAATGAAGAACAGTTAAAAGCATTCTTTGAGCACAGTAAAACTACACATGCACTTGGACGCCCTGGAACTCCTGATGAAGTAGCTAAGACAATTGTATTTTTAGCTAGTAGTGATGCTAGTTTCATAACTGGTCAAACTCTAGCAATCGATGGCGGTCGAAGTATTATGTGTCCACGATAACGCAATAATATATTTTTTTAAATTGTACAATTTCAATAAAAATTGATACTAAAATGTTTAAAACAATTATATAATAATATGTTATTATTAAAATTTTTAAGTTTTTTATAAAGATTTTTTTAATTAAGGAGTCATTTTTAAATATTTAAATAATATATATTTTTTAATTATATTCAATATTAATATTTTTCATCGTATTTGACGAAAGTTATTAACAACTAGTTGTAATCAGCTGTTTTTATTGTATTAAGGTTATGTTTGTAATTCAAACTAATTTAAAAACGTGTTTTCTCGTGTTTGAAATAACTTTCATTATAAATGGTTTATGTTTTAATTAAATATTGCTATTAGTTTATGTTATGAAATAAAATGGATGAATTTCGAAAATTTGAAGAATATTTACTATTAAATATTCCACTACCAGATAGTAAGTGTAGTAAAGTATGGTAATTTAAATATTGATTTTTATTTTTATATGTTCCTAGGTCAAATTGGAATACTAAATAATGGAGCAGAAATATTAAATGGTCAATATGAAATATTACTTGACAATAAATTTATTTCATCAACCATTATTCCTGTAATTGATGAAAATATTGAAGAAAATATCAATATAAATAAATATAATTGCACAAATTGGTTTTACATTGCTGTAGCTTCACTTTTATATTTTATTCAAAATAATTGGACTGGACCTTTGCAAAAGAAAGAAATAGATTATTTATTAGCACTGAGGAAAATGGCATTTTCATATTTATCTTTACACGATCAGTATAATGAAAATGTTGTAAAACCTGAATTACTTTACTTTGCAAAAATAATATTTAATAATGATCAACTTCATGAAATTTTACCCAGTTCTACATGGTGGTTATTTAGGGCAAATTATATACATCAATTGATTTTAGAAGAATGTTCTGAAAATTTATTTGACAAATCAGAAAATTTAATAAAACAAATATTTGAATCAAATTTAATGAATAATGCTGATCTTAAAACATTATTTAATATTGAAGTGACTCAGTTTTATTTTTATTATAAAAGAGTTCAAACTTCAGAAAATTATTTGGAAACTGCTAGAACGATAGCAAAAATAAGTTTAAATCTTGAAGGTGCATTAGGCAAACGTACAAAATATCAACAACACGAAAAAGCACAATTATATTTAAAAACTAAAATAGATAAAGATCCTTTTTACTATAGAGCATGTGAAATACTACCAAAAGTGATTAATATAAGCGATGACTTACTTTTGGAAAAAATAGAATTTTCAAATAAAATAGAAAAGGTTGAGGTTGGAAGTATTGAAGAAACAATTATTATGGCAAAATTGTAAATAAATAAATATATATTTATATATACATACATATGTATAAATAAAATTAAACAATTTTAATACAGAAAAAATTAATTTTTTTATTTAGTTTTCAGTGCAAATTATCTCAACCGACAGATCAATTGACAGATGAAGAAATATTGCCTTATTTAAACGTAATAATCTTGTTGTTGTAGAAGTTTATTTTTCATTCTTTTTTTTTTACTTATTTAAGAATATTTATTTTAGTCTGTTATAGATAATACAAAAAATTGGCCCTTGAAAGTTTCAGCATTATTTCAACGTTGTATTTTAGAATCTAATAATAAAAGAACTATAGAACGTTCCTTATCTCAAATAGAATACTTAATTGAACATCTAAATAATTCAAAAACACCTAATTATTATAGATTGGATTTATTTTTTGCAACTGGTATGAAGCCAATATGGTTTCTTAAACAACATTTAGCAAATTTAATGCTAAGTATTGGATTAGTGAAAGGAGCATTAGATCATTATTTAAATCTTTCTTTATGGGATGATGTTATTGTATGTTATACAATTTTAGAAATGAGACACAAGGTAAATGTTTGATGAAAAATATATAAAATTTAATATATTAATATTTTTAAAAAAACTTCTGAATTTTCTATATATTTTGTTAATGTAATACCTTAAAAGATTTATGTTAGTAAAATTATTAAATTTTACCCAGTAAAAGTAAATTAACATAATAATTAAAAATTACAAACTAACCATATTTTAATAAATTTATTGTGATACTTTTTATTAAATTCTTTATACATTATGTTATAATATATTATAATATAATATATATTACATTTAAATAATTTAGGCTGCTGAAATTATAAAGCAGGAATTGACCAAAAAACCAACTGTGAAATTATGGTGTTTATTAGGTGATGCAACAGAAAAATTGAACATTATCAAACAGCATGGAAGCTTTCAGGAGAAAAAAGTAGTCGTGTTCAGCGTCATTGGGGTTTCTATTATATTCAAGGCAAAATGTAAGTCCTTAAAAATTATTGTTTAGTAAAAAAATTTTATATTATAAAAGTAATTTAATTTAAAAAAAACGTTTCTAAGTATTTTTTTATTTGTATTAGTATAAAGAAGCAATACCACATTTAAAACTTTCCACAGAACTGAATAATCTTCAAGAAAGTGTTTTAGTAAGACTTGGATTTGCTGCTTTACAAATTGAAGACTGGAAACTTGCTGCCTCTGCTTATAGAAAATATTGTGCTTTGGAAAACTCAGTTAATATCTAATATAATATTGTTATAAAATAAAAAAATTTTTTTTTATGAAAAATATTAAATTTAAAATTTCAGAGTTTTGAAGTATGGAATAATTTAGCAAAAGCATATATCAAATTGGGAGATAAACAAAGAGCTTGGCATTCCTTACAAGATGCCATTAAATGTCAATTTGATAAATGGGAAGTGTGGTATAATTTAATGATTGTCAGCACTGATTTAGGTCATTTTTCAGAAGTAAGTTTATTATTTAGGCAAAATAATATTTCTTATACCACCACAATACATATAGAGATTGAGTTAAAAAATTGCTTTATTTTTAGTTATAAATTTAATAAATTAATGAAAAACTGAGAAACTAACTAAAAAGTTTATTATTAGATTTAAAATCACTTTTTTAACGTATATGAATACATTTACACATTTATTTTTCTTTTATTATTTTTATGTATAAAATATATTTAATTCTAAATCTAAAGTTCGTGGAAATTTTATGTGCTAAAATTAATATTTCTTTAAATTACAAAATAATAATCTTAATAAAAATTCATCTTATTAGCTTTAGTTTACTCAGTAGGTTGATTAAAATTGAATATTTATCTTAAATTCATAAATTCCATTAATCTATGATATGAAAATAAACTTATCGTTGTACATTATATATATTGTAAATACTCACTATATTTGACCTTTAGGTTTTATTGTTACAAAATTGATGCAAAAAAAATTTAACTGAAATGTATTAGTTTCTCAATATTGATATCATATTTATTTTTATGAAAATTTAATATTAAAATATGTTTAATCTACTAAATACAGCACTTCCAAATTAAAGAAAATTAATATTTCATATTCAAAAAATAAATAATTAAATTATAAAAAGTAGTCTATTATACTTCATAATATTTAGTTAATAATAATAAAAAAATTTGATTATTTATGGTTATCCATACATAAAATAAGGTTTAGGTTATTTGAATAGTCAATCAATATTTAATATAATAATATAACACTATGCATGTTCTTAAAAGGTACTCGTTATTGGCCAATTTATTTTCAATTTCTTACAATGGTCAGATTACAATTATTATTATTTGATTATATATATTGTTTAAAACATAATCAGAAACATTTTAATTATAGAAAAAAAATAAATTTTTTAATTCAAAATTTTTATAAAAAGTATTTATTAAAAAATAAAAGTAGATAGATATTTTTATGGTAAGAGTTTTTATCAAAATCAACGTAAGTAAATTAGATGTGCAACTGAACACTATTAGTTATTTTATACAAAAATTCTGTAACATATTCAAAATTAAATTAAACTTTTTTTAGGTAATTCGTTGCTATCATCGTATTATAGATATAAAAGGAGCTTATGTAGATATTGAAGTTCTTAATATTTTATCAAAAGCCATAATTAACGATGTAAAAGATTCAGACGGAAACTCATCAAGGAAATATCTAAAAAATATTCTAGAACTTTTCGGTCGTTTAACTGCATCAGTCACAAATAATTCAGACATCTGGTGCTTGTATGCTGAGCTTACTTTATTGAAAAAGAATGATACAGATAACCAGAAGGCTGTACAATACTGTCAGCGAGCATATCAAACATCTATTTGCAATCCTAGGTAAAAAATTTTTATTCATAGCTACAAATACTTGATTTTTATATGATTAAATCAAAGTATTTAAATTATTAAAAAAAAAGTATTAATTATTTTTTAAATTGAGTGTTATTGTAAAAAATATGCTAATAATAATACTAATGTTACAATGAACTATATTCATCTTTTTTTATAAATAGTTAAATATTATATAAATCCAAATCACACATATGTTATAGGGATAATTATGTATAAAAATAAAAACCTAATATAATAAGAGTTAAATTAACAAATTTATAATTTTCAGTCATATTTATCACTTTTTGTTATTTTAAAAAAATTACAATAGATTTTAAAATAAATGCAAATAAATGAATGAAAAATGAATTTTGATTAATGTATAAATTATTTAAAATATCGTTTTATAAATTATTTTTATTCTAATTTTTATTAATTTATTTAATAATCTTTTTGTTAACAATAATATTAATATTTAAAGTATTTGATCAAACATATTTAATTTTTAAATTATCAAATTTAACATTCTGAAATTTTAATAATTAAATTGATATTGATTAATATTAAAAATAAGCATAAGTATCTTCAAATAATGTTAAGTTATTACTTTTCATTAATTAAATATTTTTTTAATTATACTTTACCATTAAAAAATGTTTTTTGAATTTTCATAACCATACCCTTTATTTATACCTAAATTTAATAATCATTAGTTCGTTAGTGTATAGATTCCTATTATGTATAATATACAAATTTTGAAAATAATTAATTAATAAATTTTTGTTTATTATTATTACATGAAATAACAGATGGTTTAAAACTATTGAAGATGCAAATAAAGTGCTCAAAATTTGTGTGAGATTGGCAGAAATATCTATAAGCTGTGCAACAAATTGCTCAATTGCATCAAAGAAAATCATTTTTAATAATGCTAAACTATGTCTTCAATCAGTCATTAAGAAAATAAAGGATCTAATGTGGAATGATCAATCAGGAATTGCAGATAATTTAATTAAAGTAGAGGAGTACTTAAAAATTGTGCTGGAAGAAATTAATATACTAAGAAATACAATAAATTAAGAAATATTCGATTTACTATGTGAAAAGAATTGATTTGACAGTTTTTTTTATTATTTTGTTAATATAATAAATATTTCTGCTACTTTTGAAATTTATTAAATATGTATATTAATACATGTTATTATTTAATATTGTTTGATAAGGAAAAAAAAATTATTCACTTTATTAATATTGGAAATTTGTTTTTATTTAACAAAAGTATATTTATGAAGTAAAAGTATTTATTATATTAAGTTGCAGTCTATTCTTATTTTGTAGAAATTAAAAAAAAGCAGCAAAATCATATAACATTTTTTAATATACATATATAAAATTAATTTATAAATATACATTTATGACTATACCTGTTTTGGATTATAATTGTAACTGATTTAGTAAGTATCTATACCTTTATCTTTAGCTAGATTTATAAAATTTATAGTGAAAGTACAATTAATGAATTAAGCATCCTTGACGTATATTTTTTCAAACTATATTTAAAATACAACACATTTTAGTCAATACTGTTCTATAAATTAGAATAAATAATAAAAAATTGAATTGTTTAATATTTTTTTATTATATAAAATTTTTCTCAAATATCAAGCTATAAATACTAGTTATATTATAGGATCATTATTATTTAAAACTATGGACAATTATTAAATTACATAAAAATTTCGAAAATTGAGGATTAATAATTTATTATATAAGAAAAAAAATCTTTCAGTTAAAATTTAATAATTAAACGACTATAAACTAGATCAAAACAGTTTTTAGTCAATTTTTAAATTTGATTTGTAGTCATTACTAGTTTTTTTAAATTAATTTTAATAAGTAAATTTATATAATAAAATGTTTCTAATTAATTTAAAAGAAAACATATGAATAGATGTTATATAAATTATAATTTAAACTCATTACTATACGTAGAGTTTGACAGCGGCGAGAAAATGCATTAAAATCATATCTGTAGTTAGATTTACCAATGCATAGTAAAAAAAGTAGCCTTCCGCTTTTGCTTTCTTCTAGACATTTTCTTCACTTTTCATTTTTCTTACTTCTACATACTAAGCCAAAATAATGAGGTCGTAAGTACTAGATAGTTTATTTTTATGATTATGCATTGCTTTTGGTTAAATGAGCCAATAAATCCTCAGTTAGTATACACCAATTAATTCAAGCCTTTCGGTTTTATAATTCTTAAATTCTCACATTGACTTATAATTCGGAGTGATTACACTTGCGAATCCGAGTATTATCAATTGTGTTTTTTAACCGGTAAAAGCCAATTGATATGAGTGATAAGTGTTTTAGAACGATCAAAAAGTGAAATACAACATATACGTGATAACATATGTGAGTGCATATCTAACAATACAACATATTTAACTGTTGCGCGAGAAACAGCATCAGCGCGTGAGTTAAAACGCGTTCTTTCAAACTTTACCGTGATAAATGACCCTAGTATGACTGCAAAATTGAATAAAATTCGATCTATAATGCTGTGTCACCATTGACATCAGACACAGGGCTTAAGTCGGTGTCACGATTATAGTAATCAGCTACAAAGGCTAGCTATATGATGATAGTGTTCCCAAGTTTATGAATGGGCAACAGAGGCATCACGAAGTTCATGATGCAGTAATTAAACCATTTAAAGATTTCCTGAAAGACTATCAGTACCACCACTGCATTTCTAAGAGCAAATTATTGTTTTTTTTTTAACGTATTTCTGCCACTATAAAAATATGATCGAAATTGTATGTTGGTATTCAATTTTTATGGAGCAAAACTCCAACTTTAACCATCTACTGTATTGATTCCGTATTCGAATTAATTTTAATACATAATTTAAGTTAAGTTTTTAAAATAAAAGATTAAATTTTTTCTTATATTTATAAATACAATTGTAAATTTTAAGAAATATTCATTATTTAGTAATTATATAACTATTACGAAATAAAATAATTTAAAACAATATGAGGTAAATTTTTTACTAAATTAAAACGAATAGAATTTATTAATCATATAAGAATTGTTATTTAATAAATATACTCAAATAAAACTTAAAAATATTTTCACCCATTTGAAATTCTTTTAACAATGTAATAGCTAATTATTAGTTGTTTATATTACGAGATATTTCTTATTATATATACTATCAAGTAAAATATCGTTAGATAAAATAAAAAAAATAAAAAAATTTTGTTGCACTAGAAAATAATAATCTTAAAAATTTTTAGTTTTAATAATTATTAAAATATAAAAAAAACTTTTCTTAATGTTGTATCAAAGTATTTTTTAAAACTTGTTGAAGAAATTAATTAATTTAACATTTTGTACTTTAATAGGTTATATTTTTTAATTTATTTTCTAATATCAATTTATAAATAAAATTTTTAATTTTTACATTTCAATTAGTTTATAAATATTAATACTAATTTTATTACAAATGTATAAAATCTTTAAAACTATAATGATTAAGTAATTTAGTAAATTTTTTGGTATACAATTAATAACAAATTAAAAAAAATTTTAATCTTCAAATTAAATATTCATCTATTAAATAATGGAAGATAATCAAATCATTACTGAAGCTGTTAAGATTAAACTTAAAGAAATGTATATATCAGTAAGAAAGTTATTAGATGAAGATAGTAAAAATGATTCTGAATCTGAACCATATAAAAGCAAATATACAGCAATGGAAACATTGAAAAATATGCAAAATCTTTTATTGAATTCTGTTGATAATGCAAAACAACAAGAAGATGAAATAACTTCTATGCTTGCTTGTGTGTATTTAAATCAAGGTATAATTGCTGTTGAAACAGAAGAATTAAAAGCAGGTCAAGATTACCTTGTTAATTGTATCGAAATATTAAACAAAAATGAAATGAAATCAAACACAATTTTGATTATGATAAGTGCTTTAAATCAGTTAGGAATACTGTGGTCTAAACGAGATGAAGCAGGTAAAGCAAAGGAATATTTAGAACTTGCTGAGAAAGCATTTAATGATTACAAAAATTTGAAAAAATACAGTTCTAATACTTGTAGTATGTCTAGTTTATTTGGTATTAAAGATCTGAAAGAACCAAAAGCAACAGAAATTATTGAGAAACTTCATACTCTAACACTTTATTACTTGGCACAAATATATGGTAGTTTAGATGATTCTATTAAATCTGCAGTTTATTGTCACATGACGTTAAGAAGACAATTAGAGATGAATGATTTTGATAATATTGATTGGGCATTAAACGCTGCAACATTATCTCAATTTTTTATGGGAAAGGGAGGTTTTCATCAGGCTAGGCATCATCTTGCTGCTGCAACTTATATCCTAGAAAAATATGAGAATAACTTAAAGAATATGAGGTAATCATTCAATTTATATACGATAAAAACAAATGAAATTTTTAGTATGATATAAAAATTTTTTTTGATATAAAATTTTTTTTGATATAAAATTTTTTAGTTGCATATTAAATAATTTAAATTTCATAATTTTTAAATAATTTAAATTTCATAATTTTTAAATAAAAGCAATTAAATATTATTAAGTAGAATTAAAAATATTTAATTTTATTCATTTCAAATTAGTTTTAATTTGTTAATATTTATTTGAAATTATGAGAATAATTATTATAAAATAAAATAGATTTTTTTAAATAATATCAATATTATATAATTATTAAAAGATTGATTATATATTTAAGACATTAATTTTTTAATTATATTGTGTTAAGTTTAAAAACGCCACTGAAAGATAATGAAAATGAAATTTTGGAATCAAAATGGGAAAATTTTAAACACAGAAGTGCTGATATTTCTCGATGTTGGGCCAAGTATGGGATTTTACTTATGAGTATGTCAAGAGAACGTTTGATATCAAAAAATGAAAATATAAAAAATAATAAATCTATTTCAAACAGTGAAAGTATTGAAACCACGAAAGAATTTAACACTAAGCAAGAATATTTTAACAATTTAAAATTTAAAACTATAGAGAATGATTTTAAACATATTTCTAATAAGATTACAGACAAATATTTATTAGATTTTAATGATGCCAAGGAAGTATTTTTGAACGTACAAAAATGGCTTGATAATGCAAAATCATTTTTTACTTTAGAAACTCAAGCATCTGATTATGTGCAAATTATTCAGGATATGTCTCAACTTTATAAATATCTTGCATTTTTTGAAGAGGATGACAATCGACAAGCTAAAATGCATAAGAGAAGGGTTGATTTATTGGAAGGCATAGCAAAAGAATTAAATGAGAAATATTACCAATCTATTTGTCAACAAATTTGGATTGAACTTGGAGAAATATATTCAGAGATTTTGGATATAAAGTTGGATCATTTAAAAGCAATTGATGAAAGACCAACTCCGCATATGATAACTAAAATTAATCATTTAACAAAATCTGCAATAGATAATTTTACAAAATTTTTGAATTCTGTAAAGAAATCTGATAAAGATAAATTTTCAGAAGAAATGATTAGACCTGCTTTATGTGCATATTTTCACAAAGGTAGACTCTATAACAAATTCATTACTTCAAATAAAGAAGAGCAATTTAAAAATACAAAAATGAGTTTAGATGCTTATACATTTTTAGTTAATTATTGTGAAAAGGATTTGAAGGCTGCTGAACACATGTCAGTAGAACTTAATATTTGCAAAGATTTTGTTAAAGTTTTACCTATAAAAATGAATAAGTTGATGCAAGAACTTTCAAATCCTTTAATGTAATTATAAAAAATAAATTATTAGTTACATTTAAATTTAACATCAATAATGTTTCTATATAAAACTTTGTTTACTTTAAACAAGAAAAAAAAATTTTCATCATTGTAATGTTATATTTACAAAATAACTTATTTTTATAAAGTAATATTTAAAAAATATAATTGAATATACATATTTTTCATAATTTAATAATAATTTAAAAATTTTTAATGCTTGTATCCAATTTTTATTTTTTTTAAATTATTAAAGGTAAAAAATAAATAATGTGTGTAATTTTTAATTTTTTTAGGCTACTTTGGAAAAACTTAATTTTTATTCAGATTTATATACATACATTATATTTTAAAATAACAAAAAATCTAAAGTTAATCTAACGGAAACGTTTTTATATGTAATAACTTACACACTTTTTTTTTTTATTCGTTTTTACATATAATTTATTTATTTATGTATATAATTTACATTGTGTACATAAATATTGATTATTATTTTATTAAATAAAAATATGTAACAACGTATATTTGACATATATACTTTTGGAGTAAAAATAATCTATACTTTTAATACAGAAAATTGTAACAGTTTCATTTTTTGAGGAATGTATTATTATTTGTCATCAATTTATTAGTAATAAAAAAATGTTTAATTATAATAAATTGTTAAATTTTTATTAAAACTTTATTTTATTATTATTAAATGATGATTAGAAATAAGGTTTCAGATGTTTAGAACTTATAAATGTTGTCTTGCTTACTTTTATTCAGATCCATTTTATTTATCAACTTTTTTATTTATCAACTCCTCATTACAATACGAATTATTAAAAAAAATAAATATTGCTACACTACGCATAACATTGTATCATAAAGTTTAGAAACAAACATAATATATAACAATAGCGAAGTGTCTGTTGCTTTCGCTTATTCTTTTCTTTTTTTAATTATCTCTGATCTTATAAGACTAGGTCATATCAAATTTATTTCTAAATTCTATTGAGATAGAAATAGATTTGAAATTCCATTTATTTATTTATAATTTTAAAATATATAGATTTGATTATCAAAGTATTTGTTTAAAATTAAAAAAAAAATATAAAATAAAATTTATTTTACAACTAATCATAATTTAAACTGCGATTAAAGAAATTTATACTTTAAAAGGGTTGTGTAACTATTGATTTTAATGGATTAAATATTTCAAAATTTATTTCGTACCGTATTTTATACAAAAAAGAATTATATTTAAAAATAATATTATTTTATTTTCAATAAACTAAAACAAAATTATTTTTATTTTGCCCGATATTTACTTATAAATTATTAACATACAACAAATAATAATTCAATGGAATTTTTTGGTAATACATTAAAATAATTTATGTTTACTTTGATAAAATTTGCATTTTTCATTTCATTCTGTAGTTGTTCTCAAATATTAGTTATATACATTTACACAAATTCTTTAATAATATTACAATTGTGTATAATACTTTGGATATAAGTTTTTTTGAAAAATGTGCTTTGAATAGTTCACTTTTGTATTCTTTCTTCCCTCCTTAATTGTATTACATTAGTATATCAATACTTAGTCATAATACTGTAAAAGTTTATACTGAATAATATATTATAAATTTTTTCAAATGAATATATTTATATTTTATGTTAGAATATTATTTTTATATAATATAAAAATCTTTATAATAAAGAAATAATTCTGTCAAATATAATATATATATAAATATGGTATAAAATATTTATAACAAATTACTTTTAGCATGAATAAAAATTTGACAAATAAATTTCTCTTGATATAAGGTAGCACATCTTTCTCATAAATTTATTTTAAGTACTTGTAACACCTTTGCGAGCTACTAATAAATTTAACACTGGATGCTTTCTGATATATCCCACTGCTTTTTTATGAGTCACCATTGTAAAATCGTAGCCATTGCATTGTAATATTTTATCGTGCATTCTTAAACCACTTTTTGCTGCTGGAGATCCTTCGTGTACTTCTGTAACATATATTCCCTATAAAAATAACCAAAAACATATATATTAATAGCTTAACAGTAAAAATTTGAAATAAAAATTTTATATTTTGACTAGTTAAATTTAGATATTTTTTATTCAATTGAATTAAAAATGTAAAATAATATATATATATACTTATTAATCAAAAATTTATTTTTAAAATTACTTTTATAGTAAACAAAAATAGAAATATTATAAAATCTTAAAACGTTATATTTTACATTGTCTGTGTAACCTTGAGGGCTTTTTTTGTAATCTTGATCAATACCTCCTCCTATTTTAAAACCGCACTTCATTATTTCTTCACCATTTGTATTTATTTCTGTCTCTTTGTGAAGTGTAATTGGAATCTAAAAATTTCATTATAAAAAATAATAGAAATTACTAAATAAATTATATTGCTTAATGTTTTATTTTTTTATTTTGAATTTTTATTTATAAATTATTTGTTTATTTATATCATTACTTATATCATTATTAAGAACAAAGTTATATTGATAATAAAAATTCTTGATTTGTAATATTTCTTAAAATTATTTAAGTGTTTTAGATATGTGTGTGTATGTATATAAATACGAGTAAATATATATATACACATATATATAGATGATACTTTTTTTATTAATTTATTATATGTACAATTGATTATTATGGTGAATGTTTTTATTTTTTAAAAATGTAATAAAATAAAAATGCCTTATGTTAGATAAAATTGCCTAGAATTATCTTTAATTTTCGAATTATTATACTTATAAATTATTGGTAACATTATAGAAGTTAGAGTTTTTAATTGAATTAATTTTTCTAATTAAATAAAAACAATCAGCCATAATTAATCAAGATTATTTTATTAAGAAATAAATTTATAATAAAATTAACATTACTTGGTAAGATTGATCAAATATTATTAAATAGATAAAAAATTAGGAAGGTAATTATAATATTAAAATCTTACAATTTTATGTTTGTTAATTTGAAATAAGACAATTATAACAAAACTAAGACGAGTAATATACGATGATTTTAATAATTATTTTAATATTCATTTAAAATGTATGAAAACTAAAAAAGGTGATGTTTGAAATAAATCTGTTCTACCTCAAAAATTTAAATCTTTCTACTTTAGAAATAAATATTATAAGATAAATCATAATTAAAAAAATTTAAAAAAATAAAAAAAATCTGTTAAGTAATAAAACAAAAGCAGTAGAAAACTGTTACCACCGGTTCTGAAATAGTGAATTTACTTACGCTAAGGCATTCCATGGCTGTGCCAGCTTGATGCTGGAAAGCCATTTTCGCGCACATCTTGACTGTTTATAAATTAACAAATTGGTAATAGTAAACAAATTTCTGAAAATTTAACTATTAAGTCAGGTTTTTTTTACACATACTACGAGTCACGACGATATACAACAGGCGGATAGACCGCGTTTTAATTGTGATTGACCAAATTTTGATCACTAGAATTCGTCAGTAACGCAAATCACTGTACACTTGTACAAATCATATATATGTGAAAATTCACGCCCGATGTAACATGATATATATAGTCACACATCTCTTCTGAAGTTTGCAGGAGTACCGATCGATCTGGGTTAGTCGATGTAAAGTCGAGGTTTTAAAATCCACGAAATGTATTTCAGAAATCGTGTGTTTTAATAACTTTTTAACATACATAATATATTTTAATTGTATTATAATAATTATTCGTAAATAATTAATAAAAACTATTAATTTTTAAGCTTACTAATATTAATTCAATTTTTATATTTCCTCAGATTTTGAAAACGCAGTATCAGAATATTAGATATTCAATTAAATATATATATATATATAAATAATTGACATTTGTATATTTACATAATATGTATTTATTTACTTATTTAAGAAAAATAAAGAAATAATATTATTAATTAGTAATTATATAAAGACTGAAATAATCTGAGAATTTCCATCGCATGAAGAATAAAGGATTATCATAAATTTAAAATAACAATTCAAATTAAATTTAATTTATAGCTAATAAATATATCGTTTAATAATTAGAAGGAAGTAAAATTATTTAATAAGGATTCTAATATAATTTAGTAAATTCATATTTACCAAAAATATACTCATATTTTTTAAATAATACAACATATACTTTATTCAATTGTTAATATAAATCAAATGTGGTAAAACTTATTAATAATTCCTTAAAATTGATAAAACATCTAATTTCTAAATGTGGTATTTTATGTACTTTCATCTTATAAAGGTTTTTTAATTATTCTAAATTTTTCTAGAGTATTTATAATGAATTGGGAATAGAAATCACTATAATAATTAGATATTAGATACATAATAGAATATTCATAGATATTTTAGAATAATTTATTCAATATGTATAAAAGAACAATTAATTTTTAGTATCAAAATACGAAATATTATTATGTAATGATTTACTCATTCAATTGATCAGTATGTAATTAAATATTTATTTGGAATATTATAATTTAAAAAATATATAAATATACAAGATTAATTATTTTTATTCATATAATTAAAATAGTAATACAGTTTAAATTGTTGAATAAGTTATTATATTCATCAAGCATTACTACTGCAGTAGCTAAGTTAAAACTTAGTTGTTATTAATATTTTCAATCACATAGATTATATAAATAAAAATTATAATATAATTAGTTATTATTTTTTAAAATAGGTTTTTTGGTACTAAAAGAATAAAAACTAAATAATATTATTTATTGAATTAAGAAATAAAAATATTTTAAATTAATTTTAATAAATTAAATTGAGCACGATAGACTTTAAGGTTCTTCATAAATTTTTTTGGAACTTTTTCAGATCTTTCATAATAAATGTTTATTTATTGAAACGAAAATTAAAATTTATTGTTTATGGTGTTAAATAATTAGTTGCATGATGTTGTGGAATGTTTCAGTTAGTACACTAAGAGGATTTCATACACGCGTTTTTTTTTTTAGATTTGCTCCGTGTTTCTCTCACTCTCACGGTTTACGATAAAATAATGAGTTTATTATAAGTTCGTAGTTGATTTTTTGTTAGCTACCTCTTCTCATAATATATCATTATTAGTGATACACCTATACATATGAGTTACAGACCTTCATTACACGCCTGCTATACTATCAACACAATTAGCGATTAAGAACAACAAATGCGAATCGAGATTTAATTAACCGTGTCACGCAACTGGTGTCATGTAAAGGTTATTTAACAGATTATTTTCGAATTAACTAAGAATTTAGATAAAGAACATTCACGTTTTATTCGGTAGTGAACTAAATAGTAAAACATATGTAAGTAAAAATGTTACTGCATAAGTACACAAAATAATTAGCGCTTGTTCAAAATTATCGCAATGCAAAAAAGCTATGTTAATTCACGTGTGATGATCATCACGTATATCTTTGAAGTTCCCAAAATCTCAGCTTAACAGAATTTGCAAGCCTTAAGAATGCATCATATTTATGGCCGTAAGGGGCGAATTTTAAGGCTATGTCACGTCTGTTAAACTTTGCTTATGTGCATTAAAAGCATTTTTCAAACATGCGTTGTCATATAATAAAGACAATATTTATGTAAATGTAAGAGATTATATTTATGCAAAGCTTACGCTTTTTATATTACATATTAAAGTTTGTTACTTACACATTTTTATTTACGAATAAACAAGTCATAATTGTATTCTTGTGAATTATTTTAATGTAGTGAAAGATCTCTGCCGTAATTCTTGTTTGCTTCTATAATGGAATAAAATATAGTTAACATGTTCATTTTTAATGTAGAAAGGTAAGACAATTAAGAAACAAATGATATAAAATGTAATTAATAATATATTTAGAAATATCTGAATCAATATTATACAATACTTAAGTATTGTTCAATATTTTGTAGGTCATGTAGTAAATATATCAATACAACAATAATTCAAATAATAAATGCACTTTTGTGTAATGGAAAAAATATATTTAATACAAAGAATACTTTATAGAGATAAAATATTATAATTTTATTATTATCAATGTAATCTATCGAGTGTTCGATTTTTAAGTTTCGATTTTTTCATTCTTTATATTAGGTATTAAATGTTACTAATGAATTATTGTATGATAAAATTTATTTTTGTATGATTTTAAGTTTCTATTAATCAATAAACTGCTTTCAATCAATAATTGTTGCTTTTAATCAATAAAATAAATACATATATTAACTTTATTAAATACGGAATTTTATCGACTAAGATTTTGTTATAAACCCATCTTGTTTTTTTTCCTTTAAGTAATTTATGTAATTATTTACTATTTTCTATGTATTTTATTACAATATTCGGTGGGGAATTTATATTGGTGTCGAAATATTTTATTTCATCTAAATATTGAGGTATATTTAAATTATTGTATTTTAGTTAATAAAAATGAAATACTATTACAATTTGATTCTCTAACAAGGCAGAATATCAGATTCAGTCGTCAAATTTTATTCTGAATATTGCAGATATGCACAAGAAATGGATCTACAATAATGCGTGTTTTATAAGAAAAATTAAAAGTTTGTAAATAAAAATCATAATCGCAGTTTTGTAGTTCAAGTATGCTAGGTAAAAGAGAAGTATGTTCATTCCTAGATTTCATGGATAAAATTAGTGTAGTTTGTAATGTATTTTATCTAATTATCCCGTTAGAGACCAGATCAGAGAATTTCTATAAGTGGATAAAAATATTTTTGATCGAAATTAAGACCGGTGATCTAAACTTTTTCTAACTATAATTACGTGGAATTTTTCCAATATAAAATACTGAAAAATAGGTATATTTGTAACTATATCTAAAAAATAAAAAAAGAAAAAATTAATTACAGGGATATAAAATTAATGAATATTGATTACAATATCTTACATACCTAAATACATTTTCTTAAATCAACAAATACGTAAAAAGTAACAACAAATACAGTTTCAATATGATTCAATTTGATTTTTTGAAATGAAAAGAAATAATAGATATAATATAAATATTAAAAATTGTTATATTTACCTATCATAAAATAAGTAAAAATGATGTACGGAGATATTAAAATAAACAAAAAGAAAGAACAAAGTGAAATTTTCGTAACCAAAAAGAAGGATACTATATCTAGATTACTAGTAAATGTTAGGCAAACATATAAGCTTTCATGATTTAGGGAGGCGTCCTAACTTTTGATGTACTTACATAATTGAGAACACAATCGTTATTGATAATTATGTCTCTGCTATTACTATAAATATATCTGCAAGCTGCTACGTATTATTAAAATGGAAAATAAAAGATTACAAAAAATAATATAAGTATAAAGTTTTTAAAAGCTATGAAAATTGGAGATAATAAATAATTTTTTATGTAAATAAAAGAAAGATTGAAAGAAATAAAAGAATTAAAAAAGTTCGTATTTAGTATATATGTATTTGTATTTAAATCAATAAAAATAAAACTAATGTTTTATATATTTTAAAATATTTTAATGCATAAAATTTTGTTTTTATTACATTATTGCACGAACGTTGCACCACGTTTGATATAATAATTAAGCTTATAGGAGATTAATTAATTTACATATTTTCTTATTATTATTTATTTGCAAAAATCTCATAATTTATTATTATTATTTTAATCATTATTTATAAAATTATACGTTGCTGAGCTCTAGGTTAAATTTTAGAATAGTGGCATTGCTTAATTTTTTATAGTCTCTTACACGTATTTAGCATTTATTTGTATTTTCTGTTTTCTCAACTCTTAGCGTTGCCTTAATAAAGGCATGCATTATATTTCTTTCTCTTTCTTGTTTTATTCTCTTCTGCTTTAATAAAGATTATATAAATCTTGTAGATATCTTTTTTCTTTTTTCATAATATTGTTCCGTTTATTTGCATTTGCCCTTCATACTATTACAATTACATATCATTGTAATCTTGGATAATATGTTTAGTTTTTTCCTTTTTCTTATTATATAATTATAGGATTATTTTCTTCTCTGTAAATTGAGTTTATTGTTTCTTTTTTCAATCAGCTATTATAAATTTGACTATTATTTTCGTTTCAACTTCCCTTTTTCTTCATTTTTTTTCATATTTTTTTTACATTTACTATTTTACTAGGTTTAATTATTTTATGCATTTATCCAAACTTATTATTCTTGGCCTACTTTTATTTTATACCATATTTTTTGCCTTCCTTCTAATTTCACTCACCAGTAACAATTTTTTCATGCAATATGCCAAAAGCTTATATTTTTTATCACACAATTTCCTATTTTACTTTTTACTTACTCTTTTCTAATCTAATTTTTAAATACTTTTTTGAAAATACCTATTTCTTCACTATTTATTAATTTATCTTAAAACTTAATTACCATTTTCAAGTTATACTTTTTTGCTCTATTTTTGCCCAATATCATTATATACTCAAGAGTTTATTTATTAATTTTAACCATTAATTTCATTTACTTAATTACATCTTTTTTATTATTAAATAGGTTCCCATCTTCACTTTTGGCTTCATATACCATTACTTTTTCTAGTAATCCATCCAAATCTTCATTTTCTTTTTAGTATTTTCTTTAAACTATCTTTTGCAATGACTCATACTCTTTATCATATTTACTCTTTCAGCTATAAATGGTGTATTATAACATATAAATGTTCTTAATGCTTTTTACTCAATATATGTAAGTACATCGAGTATAAATTAATTAATTTTTTCTATTTTCTTTCCGTTACTTGTAATTTCAAACATTTTTTACTTTCCTTGACTTATAAATTTCATTAATTTTGCCTTATCTACATTTAGCTCTTGACTTTTCTTTCTAAGTAGTTCTTAAATATTTTAAAAAGTTCATTAAATTTACTTTGGTTCTTTATCAATATAAACATGTCATCTGTATATCAACGATCTTATTCTTTTTTCTATAATTTTATCGCTCAATTTGTAGATTTTTAACTTTTTAAGATTTATCATCAATACTTTAACAACGTTTATCTTATTGAACAATCATGTCTTATTTACCCACTTGTTTCACTGTCTATCTTGACGTTCATGTTGGTTCCTCCATAAATTTTCTCCATGCAAATTCGATAAAATACTTTTTTATATTTATTCTTTTCGAGTCATACCTGGTACTTTTCCTTTATATTTACACATTTCATTTGTGGCCTTATTTCGTGCCGTGCTTTTACCACTTTATATTATTTATTTTTTGATACAATATTTTCCTTTATCCTCTTATTATCTTTTTTTCTTGTTGATCATCTTCTAATTCATTTCTCATTTTGCTTATTGTATTCTTGTGTATATCGTTAAAATGCATTATTGCTGATAGCCGATCAGATTATGTTACTCAGTTATTGTGGAGATCAAAGCAGGTAAAAAAATAATAAAATGTTTTCTTCTTTTTTTTACTGTTCTTTATTTTGTGGTATCACTGCACATAGTGATTCTAAAAGAGAGAAAATATCGTACTACGCGAGAGAAATAAGGCAACATAATATTATATATAACATTACGTTGAAATACAATTAAAAATTGAAAAGTTAAAAAATGAAAACACGATGAAATAATACTCGTGTATACGCAATGAATACTTTCCAAACGTAACTGAAGTGTAATTACTCGAAAATAGCTGAAATTAAATTACTTGACCTTTTATTCTTCTCTAAGCTTATATAAAAAACTATATATAAGTTTTTCTTTCTTATCTTTGTTCTTCTTTCATTTTTAAATATATTTACATTATTTTCGTTTTGTGAACAATGTTTTTTATCTTAATATACAGATTAATCTTATTTTTTATGTATTTATCTACCTGTCATCTCCTTTCATCTTTTTTATTACTATGTTCTTGTTTATTTTTTACCTTTGCTTCTATTCTAATATTTATCTGATTTCTTTCCCTTTTTGCTTTCTCCAATTTCAAGCTTTCTTTCTATTTTTTTCTAGTTTATCTTCTTCAATATAGTTCTTTATTTGATTCACTTTTCTTTTATTATTTTCCTTATTATGTCTTATTTTTTGTTTTTTCTCAGGTAACTGTTCGATTCCATTCTCTCATTTTTCAGTTTACAGACCGTAAGTCTGCATATTTCTCCTGTATTTTTTTTAAACATCTTTTATGTGCATTTATATAAAATTTTATAAACAATAAATAACCTAAATTTTGTTTACTTTTTCCTTTTCTTAATTAAAATTAAAAATTAACAAGTTTTAATTTTCCCTCCACTCTCTTCTTATCATCTTTTTAATATCTTTATCCTTGTTTCTATTTTTCTGTAAGCCTTTCTATGGGTTTGTTTTGTATGGTCAATCTAACCCTTGTAGCCTTTCTTATTACTCTCATATAAATTTACATATATAAGTTTAAATTTAATTTTAATTACTAAATTTTTCAAATAATTTAGTTAATTTAAAAATTTTTAAGAATTAAAATTATAAAATGAAACCAATTTTGTTCAATTCATATTCATTACACGAAATAATTTTTTTTAGTTCTTAAAATAGTTAACAATTATATAAACATTATTTTAAAATATTTATAAATCATGCTTTATTAATTTAAAAAAATTGTGTTTAATTACAAGTTAATATATTTATATTTTTCAAGTATATTTTACCCTTAATACGTTAATATGTTGGGTATAAGTACTGAAGTATTAAGTTCTTGGCATATGTAAAAATAAGATTGCTTTATTTGTTGGCTAGAATACTAATAAAGACCTAGAAATTATTCAATATATTTGTTTGTACATTATCATGATTGAAGACAATATCAAAGTGAAAGGAGTTCTTTATTCCGTACATTTTTATCAATAAATTTCACCTTAAAGTCAGTTTAAAATTGACATGATTATTATAAACTATTTTATATTGTTATTTATAAAGTATTAAATAATTGAAAACTTTTGTGTTTATGTGAAATAATGCACAGCAAAATATTTGAACATAAAATAATTGAATATATTTAATTATATAATTGCATATTTTGATTCATATCAGTTATGATACCAATTATTTTATATTTTAATATATATATTTTAATACATATGCCATAATGTATATTTTGTCAATGAAAACTTGTATTTGTATTTTAAGTTTAGATTTAAAGATAGTTCAGATTTGTTAAATTTGTTCAATCATAAACAAATTTGTAAATATTACAAAATAATGGAATATCTTATAATATAGATATCATTAGCACTTAATATACTGTTTTCTTATTTTTTCATTTTATGGATCAGGCGATAATATACTAGATTTTTAGAAATATCTTCATTGTAATTTTAAGAATATAATTTATAATATGTTCAATATAACATATTATTAATTTTTGAAAATTAAATTAATATGAAACTTATTTAAAAAATTACATATAAAGATTCTGTATGCTGAAAAGTTAGTTTGTAAAGATTTTGTTCTTTTGTATATAGTTATAGAAATAAATGTTAAAAATGATTTTTTTATTAATAAATAAATATTTAAGGTGCAATGGTAAATAAAACATATGCATATAAATATATTAACAGAGTTTAAAAGTTATAAATAATAATGTATTTAATAAAATATATCGACTAACATTATAAGAATTATTCATTTATTTAAGTTCACAATTTTATACTGTACATCATCAATATTAACTTTAATAAAATTTCAATGAAGTTTAAACATTCTTATATAAATTATTTTGTTGAAAATTTGAATAATTTTTTAAAGTAATATAAAATAGTATAATTGATTATTTATGTATATATTTCAAAGTCAATTATCTACATATTTATTCTTTCCATCAAAATAAATTCAAATTTTAAAATCAATTTCACAAATTTTCAATAAAAATAAAAAGTATTTAAGTTATTACTTACGATTTATTTAAGTCATGTTCATTAAATTTAAACTTAGTTTATGTTAATAATTTTAAGAATATTTATTAATTTTAATAATTTATTTTTCAAATAAAAGTTATGTGGTCAATATATTATATTGAATAATTTATTATTTATTTATTGGATTTAAATATTTTTTTGGCAAAATATTAATATCTTGGAAAATTAAAATAACTGTATACTTACAATAAAGTAGTTAATAATGTAAATTAATATTTATGAATATTCAGTACATATACATTAAAAATTAATGAGAACTCTGTTTAAGTATTTATATTACTTATATTATTATTCTAGAAAATTAAAAAATATTTTAATTATTGCTAATTGTATTACTTGTTTAGAATTTGTATATGCGTAAGTATTTAAATTATTGTTAAATTAACTTTTCACTATCAATGTTTATAAGCAGAGAGACCCTATACATAAATGTATACAAACTATTAAATCATAAATAATTATAATTATATTAATATTCTATAATATTATTTATTAATATATTATATTCATTGTATTATTGTTATTAATATATAGATTACATTAATAATATATTCAATTATTTTATGTTCTGATTTTTACTGTTAAAAAATATTAAATTCTTTATATAAGAAATAATGAAAAGATATATCAACTATTTTAAATAGGTATTTTATTAAATTTATTTATGTTGTATGTAATGTTTAAAAAATATATAACAATTTAAATCAGATAAGTTAGTTTACATTTCGTTTTTAAAAAATTTTTATAATTTAAAAAATCATATACAATAAATAAATATTGTTAAAAAATTGTTGATAAATAATTAATGGAAAGAAATAATAAGAAAAATAATAATTATATGAAATAATAATAATAATAGTAGTAATTATTATTATAGTTATAATAATTTTTACTTTAAATTAAAACTTGCGCCAAATTATGATATTCAATGACAGTACTTATTCGCAAATCCCAAATTTGTTGAACGGTTCAGGTAACCTGTACAAATTTACGATTAATTTGCTATTCCGTAGTTCTAGTCCCATATCATTTTCAATATTGTATTTTCATTGTCACTGTATAAATATGAAGTTACGTTTACGAGCGTATGTAATATCATATCAAAATTGAGGCAAACACTCAAAACGGACAGTTAGGTAAGCACTGCAGTTGTGTTAAAACGTTCCGAGAATTGTTTGGCACTTTTGATAGTACGAAGCTAACGAGAGACGAGAAAATATGTAGGAAGAGGAAAATATTCAGAGCAGAAGAGTGTAGTCCTTTGACGTGTGACCATGAATGCTTGTGTACGCGTATGTTTTGAAATTTTCGATTACGACGCGACAACGTTTAATGATTGAATGGTTGAATTCATTGGGCTGAATTGGGTTCTGTGGCTTTTGCTGCAACAAAGGTATATAAATACAGATATAAGGATATTAACTCTTACAACGCTTGTCACAAGATACATTTGCCATTGTTTACAAAGGAAAATGTGATAAAAATGTTGCGTCGAGGAAAAACAAGAGGAGGAAGGTATATTCAAGACTTTCATACGTCACTCAAAGTGAATGTTTTGGAATTCTTCGATACACGCATATGATTAAAAATATTATTTTTTACGCGTTTCGTAATTGCGTAATGTTGCATAATTAAAGCGTATTTGTAGTTTTAAAAAGAAAACATAAATAAAAAAAGTAGTTTATACGCTTATAAATTGTATTACCACTGTGTATAGTTCCGCATGAAAATTCGATACCGAGTGAAAGTCAGTTTTTTTCTACTTGTATAATTCATCTCTAAAGTTACCTTTTTTATATTATTTGTAACCTTGCTTTGACTCTTCTACTTTTGATTCAGCAAAATGAGTAAGTTTGGCAAAAATTCAGAAAAAATGTATATAATATTAGACAACGATAATACATTTTATAGGTTATGTTTTTAATCTTACTAGTTTTTCTTTATTGTTGAAGGTTAGATTTTATATCATATATAATTCATTTAAAAACGACTTTAATTTTGATTCATTTATACTAATATTTTTGTAAAATAATTTATATTATGGTAGTCATTTTTAAGAATAGTTTCATGTTTAGTAAAACTAGTTGTCACACACATATGTTAATTGCCTATTTTATTTAATTATAGACTGAATCGAATAGATTTATTTTTTTATAATTGTAAATTGTGCTATGAATCCAGTACAATTGAATATAGAGTTAAAAGCATATAATTTACAATTTTCAAATTTAAAGAATGTCAAAAACAATTTTTTATTAATAATTTTAGGTAACCTCACAGTCTTAATTTTTTGTTGAATTATAACAAAATTTGTTTTTAAAATAAATTATTTTGGTAGAAATTGAAAATATTTAAATTGATTTAAAAAATGTTTTAAATGTTTTATGAAAATTAATTACCAATAAACAAATATTATTATCAATTAATCTTTTAAAATTTTTATGCAAATTTTTAAATATGAAATATTTAATTTAATTTTTATATTTTAATATTTAAATAAAATGATATTTTTTTAAAATTACATTAAAATATTAATTATTTTTATTAACTTAAATAATTATATAAAATCTTACAATATGTTAAAAATTTTTTCTTATAATTGTAAAATATTATCATTATTGTTTTTTTAATTATTTTATAGGAATTTTCTAAAACAATTATATGGAAATGTTCAGCCATAACACGGAATGCTCAATTGCAAGAAGAATTTTCATCAATTTGAAAAGTTTTGATAAGTGAATTATTATTTTGGTTGTAATAGTTATAAAAATAACTGTATAAAGATGCCGCAAATAGACGTTGCTACTGTACCATTGCTTAACAATCAAAATGTTACATTGGCAGATAATAATCACAATTTGGCAGAGGCAATTGGTCCTGCTTTAAGTAATAATAATGTAAATAGAGCAAGGACTAATAATCAAAACCCACTATTTAATGTACGAGATAGATTATTTCATGCTCTGTTTATTAAATCTGCTTTATTCTATGCCAGAACCTTTCCAAGACCAGTCAGACGAATGATAGAATTTGTTGTTTTATTGAAGGTTAGAATCAACAATTTTTATACACTTACTAGTATATATTTTTTTAATCTGATCACACATAACAAGTAGTAAATAAGTTTAAATTTATAATATGTATAGTTAGCAGTTTTTAATTAATTTAATATTAAAACATGTGCATCACAAAAAAATTTTTTTTTATATTTTTAGTTGATTTAGTGCACTTATACTTTACAAGAAAAATTATTTTCTAATGTTTGTTTTAGGCAATTATGGCTTTTTTTGTGTTGGTTTATATACACGTAGTATTTTCACGTACACCAGCTAATTGTTTGGAACATGTGAGAGATGAATGGCCACGAGATGGTATACTTAGAGTGGAAATTTTAAGAAATGCTGGAGATGATTATAGCATAGAAAAAAGCTATGCTAAAGAGGAGAAGCTACGTCAAGAAAAAGTTGAAGATTTCAGTAGTGTTTTAGGAATATTATCTGGAGATGGGTTAGTAATTATTTAAACACCAAAGTTTTTTATTATAAATTGTTATAATACTTAATTATTTATTATTCATTATTAGATTTATAAATATAGAGCCATCTGCAGTTAATGATCATCAAGTTACTCATATCTCTGATGAAGGGTTACAAAATTTAACCATGTCTGATATACAGTTAAATTTAGAAAGTGCTACTGTAGATAATATACAAAATTTTAGTGCTTCAAATGCAGCTATTAGTCCTTTTTTATCAACAAAACTTTGGAGTAGTTATACTAATGATCATTCAGATGTATATTTTTCTTAATTATTATTCTTTATAATTTTAATGTTTTCTCACACTTATTTTTGATAATTTTAGGTACTAATACCTGCAACTATAAAGGCATTAAATAATATAACAAATGAAGAAAGAAATGAAGCACCCATTAGAGATAATATTATTCAACCTTTGAAAAATAAAGTTTCAGAAGTTGAAAAAATAGTTAAAGCAGGTAAAGATTATATACTTAATTAACTGTAAAATATTTTATGTTGTGAAATTTTGAGATATTAAATATTTTTCAGTTTTTCCAGAAGATGAGTACATTGTTGAATACTCTTTAGAGTATGGATTTTTACGTCTATCGCCAGAAAGACGTCAAAAATTAAACATTCCAGTGAAAATTGTTACTTTGGATCCTCTGAATGATAAATGCTTTGGAGATGCTTTTTCAAGATTGATTCTTGATGAATTTTTAGGTTATGATAATTTATTAATGGCTAGTATCAAAACACTTGCAGAGCATGAAGATAACAAAGGTTTTTTACGGTGATTAGTTTTTATTTTACATTATTTAAAAAATATATATGTGTATATATATATATATATATATACAAGTTATTTATATTTAGTTTATTTATATTAGATACTACTTTTACTACTTTATCAGCTATCAATATAATAATAATTATTTTTATACATATAATTTTATATAATATATAAAAATTTAATTAGGCTTCTGTATTATATTGTATTATTTAATAATATATATAGCCAATGTTAAAGATTTTTTTTTTCATAAGAATTTCAATAAAAATTAACACATTAAATACATCTTGTTTATAATACAAAAAGAAATAAATAGTAAGTCCTAATTTAAGTTTATTGTTTTTGTTAATCAAAATTCTACTTTATTTAAAATAATTAGCTTTAAATTGTAATAAATATGAAAGTCTTATTCAATCTGAGATTTTGCAATTCATTAACATGAATTTGAATTAATTTACTCAATGTACTTATTTATTTACAATCATTGTTAAAGTATTAAGAGAAAAAAATAAAATAAAAAATAAAGTTAAAAACTGTTAATTATGTTTCGTGTATATTGAAAAAATATTAATATTAATTGTTTTTAAATATATATATATATTTTATATTTTTTAATAATTTATAATTATTTATTATTTTAAAAATAACTGTTCTTAAAAAATGAAGTTTAATTGAATTTTAAATTAAGAGAATCACGAAATAAATTTAATATTCAATATATTAAAAAAATAATAGATGAAGAGTTTTGTGGTATTGAATTAAGATATTATTTTAACCAATATAAATGAAAGTTCTTTTTATTCTTAAAATAAAACCTCATTTTATTAAATATTTTTTCTTAATACTAATATTGTTTATAAGTATTTATGAAAATATTAATTTTTATTTTAATTTACGTTTTACTTAATAAAAAAGTTTCTTTAATGAGATTTTATATTTTAAACAGGAATGTTGTAACTGGAGAGCATTATCGTTTTGTTAGTATGTGGATGTCAAGATCGTCGTATATAGCTGCTTTTTTCATCATGCTTGTTTTTGTGAGTAACTTATATCTTAAATATTAACAGATATAGTTTCATGAATGAGATAATTACTTTTTTTGTAGGTGTTTATACTTTTATATACAGACAATATGATAATTAGTATTAACTCGCGCATATTATGGTTTATTTAATAATTTAAAAATTCTAAACTCTTCTAGAAATAATTATAGCATTCTAATTTTTGAATGCAATATTTTAAAATATAAAATATTAATATATGTGTTTTATATATAGATAGAAAATTTTAGTTAAGAATTTAAAGTAACAAAATTAAATCATTAAAACAAAGGCAAAAATTTTAATTGTCATTTTAATAACAGTAGTTTTATTATTAATAGCCAAAAATTTCTTTTATCAATAATCATTCTATTTCAGAATTAATTGTACTAAACATCAATTAGATTATGTTTACAAATTATGTACTGAAAATTAATTTTGACTCAATATTTTTTATATATTGATTTTTAAAAAGTTTTTAAGATATTTTTTTTTAAATTTGATTATAGATTAATACTTAATTGAAAAACTTAGCTTAATAATTTTCTGTAAAGTATTTCAAGATAATTTATGTTAAGATTTTCATTTGTTTGATACATCATGTTTAAGTATAAATATATGTTCAAGAAATAATAAAATTTTACATTGAATAAAAAGTGCGATGAGTTTAGCCACTGAATATCATATAAATATGTATATTCTACTATAAGTACAAATTGTAAAGCACGTTAATAAATAACAGTAATTGAGAATGATAGCATACTGTTCAAGGAATAAATTTCTTAGAGCTTCTATATAAGAAACTCTACAGTGTAATGTATGTATAACAGAAACCAGGCAGAGTTATAGAAACTCTAAATAAATCTATATTATCACAATCAATAATATTGCATTGTCTACTCACGATAATGATCAATATAATAATAACTGAGCTTATATAATTAAAGTTTCTTTTGTAGAAGCTTTGAGGAATTCATAATTCAGCAATACTCTGTAATTCTTTATTATTGTTATTTATAACAACCTAGAGTGCAGTATACCTAGTAATTTAATTTTCAATTGCCAATTTATTCTTGCTTATTTTTTATATATTCAAAACTTCATTTATACAATATTTTGTATGCATAAAAAGATTTAAGAAATCTTGAAAAAGTTGTTTTAAAAAAATGGTTTATATTTTGAAAAAGATAAATGTATTCTTAATAAAGAGTCATACAATTTTTTCAACAAAATAAAAAATTGTTTATTAAAATAAAGTAATAATAAAAAAACTATGGTCTTTCTACAAATAATATTATTTTGAATTCATAATGAAAATTTCCCGTAAATTGATAAAGATTTATTAAAGTTAAATTTCTAGTTGGTTAAAAATAAAAAGTTTTGAGAAAAATATTTCTAAAGTTCTGAATCGATCTAATGAGCGTAATGAGATATTTCCACAAAATTAAAAATAAGAGATGAAAAGATCTTATCTTGTATTATTGTAATCATATTGTATCCACATTGCATGCAATTAAGTATCTTAAGGTACAAACAAAAAGGTGATTTTTGACAATTCTAACCTATATTATTCTTAAATACTTTTATTCGTTCAAAATACTTTCATTTAAAAAGAGAATAAAGTAGTTATTTTTTATTTTAAATTTATTCATTAATGTATAGCATATTTATGTAAGTTTATTATAACTTATTTATACCAAACAATATAATTTATATGAAACATATTATTATATTTTAATTTCTATATTTACCAAGTTTACAACTTTTTACATCAAAATATTTCTGATAATGATTATTAAACATATCGATATTAAAATGGTTAAACAATAATAAATTCATGTACGTTCGAATAATTGAAAATATTATTCATAAATCAGCATGAATCTCAAAGTAATTTTTACGATGTGATTTTATATTCCTTTTTAGGTCCTAGAGAAAACTGACTTGATTAGAAATGTGAAACTAATTATATTTTATTAACTTGAGAAAGATGATACTTTAATTTTTGTTTTTAGGTATCCTACACATTTTTAATATATGTACGTATGGAATAAAATAATTTCTTCTATAGTATAGTTTCGTTTTTATATTCTAAACAAATCTTACGCGTTAAAAAAAGTTATATCTTGTTAATCAGATAATAAGAGAATTAAAAAATATTAATAAAATGTAGTTTTTAATAATATTATTATACGTATCATTAAACTTTTTTCTTAAGTAAGTACAAAATTTTGTATATTATTTGTCAATTAGTTTATTATTTTTTCATATCATAAATTTGAAATATTCAGGGAATATTTAGCAAAATTATTCATATAATTTTATTAACATTTTATTAATTTATGTAAAACAAAATATCATATAATATAATAATTGATTAATTATAAAAAATCATAATTCGAAATTTTAATTATTTTTCACTTAAAAGATCAATCAAATATATATTTAATAATAGATTATAGTCAAAATAAACAATTAAATTCATAAATATATAATTTTAATTTGTAGTTTATTGAATAATAAAGTAATGAATATTATCCATGAAAATTATAGATATAGTAACTGAGTTTTTATTTATAATCATTTAAAATAGACTACAAATGTGATTGTTGGAAAATATTTTGTTTTATCTAATTTTGCTATATATTTTTTGTTACCTACATAAATGAGTTATTATCAGACTGCTTTTAAACTGTATTGTACTTATTAAACTTTTGGTACAGATAATGATTAAATTTGCATAAATAATTGTATTCAATAGGTATTTACTCAATTTGTAAAAAAAAAAATTATAAAAAAAGTAAACATTTTTTGTTTTTACCATTTTAAAATAAGAAGCAATTACTATGATTTTAATTTAAAAATTATAATAATAAATGCTCCAATTTGTACTAATAAAAATTTATAAAAAATGAAAAAGTATCTGTTAAAATAAAAAAAAAATTTAGGTAGACAATATCATTAGGAATACTAATAGTAACATTTTACGTAAAATGATACGGGAAATTCATTTTTACCAACTGCTCTGTTTCAAACACGAGAGAAACAAATACGAGTATACATTAAATATATGAAAAATCGAAGATGAATCGAGTTTGAGAACAAGGACACCCTTCGGGCCTAATCTGACATCCTATAAATCAGCGTTATTAGAAGCATCATATTCGGTCGTAACAGTCTCTATATACCGATCGTTTCGTAGCAAATTATCCACAGTTATAAAGACGAGGCGGATCTTCAATTTCTCGTTAAACTTTCCCAGTGTTTATATGTTCATCATATACTTGTTTATGTGGTATTTTGAACGTTTTCAAATTTCTGCTTGTTTTGAAAGTAACTGAAAGTTAAGAAACTTTCGTATGCGAGCATGAGAAAGTAATGAAATAATATATTTTACTATTATAATAAAAAAAAATTTGCAATTTGAAAAATTATAGAGTATGTAATTTAAATTTTAATTTGTTTGATTATTAATTTAAAATTTTGTTTAATTATTAATTACATATATAATTAAATTATATCTGTAAGAAGTATAGATTATAATTATAATTGTCATTTCAATTTCGATATTTGAAAAAAATAAGTAAGATAAAAAAAAACTATATTAGTTGAGACTAAAAATTTTTATAATATGTAATATGTTTTAAAATTAATTTTTAATTTAAACATATGCATTATCAAGTATTTTTATATTACAAATAATGTATTTGATCAAGGTAAAATATCGATTTAATATTAAGATTTAAATAATGGAATATCACTTAATAGTTGGTGTTATTTATTATTAGTTAAAATAATGAAAATTTTCAACAAGTATAAATATTTATAAGTACAAAATTTATGAAAATAATATGTATTTGTGTAATAAATAAATTTTATAAAACATTTAATAAGTATCAAATGGCTTATAAATTATTGAAAATTTTAAAATCACTTAAATAAAATAATATTTATTATTATTATATTAATATTTAATGTTATTGCCTTCGCCGATTATATGTTTCATGTATATATATTTTGATTTAAAAAATTTAAGAAATATGAAAAAATGTTTTTAAAATATTTCACGCGAATAGATTTAAATTAAAAGGTTGGTTTATTTTTTATGGAAGAATATATATTTGAGATAAAATTATTTCATATTATATTGTATATAATAAAATTTTTTGTACTACGACGTATTTTCTTAAGTAAAATAAACAAATTTATGATTGATAAATAATTTTGTATAACTTATATACAAATTTTAATTTAGTTATGTATAATCACTTAAATATTTAAATATTATATAATACAATTAAATAAAATTATATATACATGTATAAAAGTAATGAATAATCGGATATAATTTTCGGTAAAAACTTTCGCCTAAGGTCTATGTACGTGTATGCTTAATTCTTTAAAATTTGAAGAAACGATTTTAGGTAAGTTTTTTATCTCTTGTTCTAAAAAGAAGAATATAGTTGTATATTTGTTATCCACTAAGTACATAGAATTTGCAAATCTAAAATGAAAAATTATTTAAAAATTTTTCATAATTATTTATTTTTTTATTTGATTCGTATAAAATTTTTACATTTTATTATTTCTTAGTAAATAAAATCGTAAAAATACTAATATATATTATTTAATATAATAATAGAAAACAATTAGAATACAATAATAGAAAAAATGAAAAATTTTTAAATAATTATTCATATCACTTTATTCTTTGATTTAATTTGTATAAAATTTTAATATTTTATTATTTCTTAATAAATAAAATCGTAAAGATACTAATATATTATTTAAATATAATAATAGAAAAAATTTAGGTTTTTTTTAAGATAGTTTTGTTAAATCTTTAACTTATCTGCGTATATTATAAATAAATTTATTATTAATTCAATATATAAATATATAAATTTTGTAAGTAAATATTAAACTAAATTGATACAAACATTTTTAATTTTCTCTTTGTGTTAAGAATATCAGACAGTAAACATAAAATTTCGAATTTTTATAATGAAAGCCATAAAATCTTTTTATTGTTGTTCAATATATATGTTCTCACATATATTTATTTAAATGTTTATGATCGTTTTTATGTTTTCTATTAAACTTAAATTTAATAAGTTAACGTATTAAGTTTAGTTCAATATAAATATTGAAGTTAATATTACAAAATAAGTTTGCATTAAGTATAAAAAATATTTGCATAAAATATATAATTGTTTATATATTTTTAATAATATATATTTAAAATTATATTTTAATTTACTCAATTATATAATTTCTTTAAATTTTACCATGTAATTTTAAGAAACATCAAGTAAGATTATTTGAAAATTCTAAAAATTATTGTAAATTTTTGTATAAACAATATAAAAATTTAAATGATTTTTAAACATTATATATTCACACATTTATTCTATTACAGTAAACAATTTATTTATTCACATTAAATTAATTAACAGAATTTTGAGGATAGTTTATTTAAACAACTTTCATATTAAATATTTAGTTTAAAAAAATTAATATTAATATTGTTTTATAAACGATAATATGATTGTATCTATATAAATAAGCAGACTTCAGACTTAAAATTTAATAAAATAAACTTTTGATTGTGTAACATTAATAATCTTAAATTATTTGATATTGTATCATTAATTATAATGTTATTATATTGATGGATAAAAAATTGTAACCATGTAAAAAAATTTTTGTGACGTAAAAACTGATTTTTAAATTATTACAATCACGTTAATGAATTTTTAAGAATAGTTATAATATTGCCCTTTTTAAAACACTTAACATAAAAAATGGGTGACTATTTTTTAGTATTTTATAACATCAATAAATAAGTAAATAGATAAAAATAATATTAGTATATTGATTTACTATTAATATTTGAGAATTTTTTAATGATAAAATTTTTTTTGTGCAAATCTTGCGACAATATTTAAAATTTTCAATATTATAGATATTTTTTTTTAACCTGATACCATTGTTAAAAGGTGAGGGAGAGGGGTAAAAAATATTGGTAATTCCCTTGATCAAGATGAAGCTATTTCAATATTTTAACTATATGACTAATAATTATCCATGTTACACATCTAAGAGTTTATGCAATTAAAAATTTTTAGCTTTTATTTTATATGGAAATACTAGAGTGATTTTCAAACATATTAAAAAATTGTTTATTTACAACTAATTTATTAACTATCATACGTGATATTTTATAGTTAAGTTTTTAATTAACAATAAAAAAATATTAAAAAATTAGTAAATATAATATCGATAAAATTATTGAAGTGTATTATACAGAATTGAAATATTTTTAGAAATATAGTTTGGAATATTAAAAAGTTCAAAATAAGATTAATATATAATCATTAACTATTATAAAATTTGTATAATGTTTATTAATTTTTTAATTTTTTTTTTTTGAAATGTAAGGGTTTATTCAAAATGAATAATATACTATAATCGGAAATTAAATTAATTGTTTTTTAATAGTATACGTTTTGTAAAATTTTACGAAGGGAAATATAAAGTATTTCAATTTTAAAGTTTATAATATAAGATCAATTCCAAGTATTGTTTGTTATGATTAACGAATTACTTGCAAACAGTTAGTTATGTGATTCAATTTACTATTCAATCATATTATTTTCCTTTAAATGGAGAAGTAAAATGAGTCCTCTTTGTAGTTTTCCAGACAATTCTATGTAAGTGAGAGAGGTGAAGTAAAGCTTTGATTGAATTCGATCATAAAAGATTTTTTGGGCTTGCAAAATTTTTGTAATTAAAAAAAAGTATTAGATAAAATAATGAATGAAACGATGAATAAAAAAAGTAATTATTTTGAACTATTAAAAGGGTAAACATTATTAAATAATACTTATTTTTAAGTATTTAGGTGAATATTATTGGTAGATTTATTAGTGTATTATGTTTTGAGTATATATTACATGTATTGAAATAAATACTGAAATTCATTTCATTCTTTATTTACAGTTTATAATTATTTATTACTTATTTAACTCATATATTGTTCTTAAAAAAATATTTGGATGAAGGAAATACATTGAATAAATGTTATTTCAATAACATGTTAAAGAATTAATAACTTGAATTTATTCATACATTTGTTAAAAAATAATAGTAATTTTTACGAAAAATTACAAAATTTATTTTATATTATTTACAGAATATACATTTAAATAAAAATTGTATATCTATTATTGATTTAGTCGAAATAGAAATTACTTGCGCGCGCGCACGCAAGCACGCACGCACAAACACACCTTCAAACAATGTACATATACGTTGAAAAATTTTGAAAAGAATGTTGTTTAACATTAATTTGTACTTACATTAAAATCAAGAAATTAAAAACTAAAGCTTTTAAGTGCTCATTCATAATGATTATATATTTAATTTATTGATATGCATTAAAAAAATATTGAAAAAGGGTTTTGATATTGTTTTTTTATTTTAGACGGTGTCCATTTCAATGCTTCTACGCTATTCTCATCATCAAATATTTGTATTTATTGGTAAGTATACATTTTTTTATCTTATTATAAATGTTATACAATTTCATAAATATTTTTTATTTATTTTCAATAACTAAAACACAAGAATATATAATAAAGAATTTAATTCTTGAATCCTAAAAATTACCATAAACATTTATTCAAAATTAATTGTATTTATAGTTTTATTAAAGTAATTAAAAATTATTTTTTCACTTAATTAGATTGATAATCCATGTAATTTTTATAATAATAATCGCTTATTTTGTTATTAAATATATTCAAATTATTCATTATTTATATAAAAATACATATAATATTTATGTCTTCCGATATAATTAGAAGAATGATACTTAATAATTTATAAACTACTAAACAAAAATAATAAATATTCAGATTTTTTTAATTATAATATAAAAAGAGGGTTTTGGTTGATCCATATTCTATCCATTATAATATAATTATATATTTATTTATTTTATAGTTGTGTTATAATATAATAAATCAAATTATTTATAAAGGAAAACATTTAAATAACTATTTTAAAAAATGTTAATAAAAATATGAAAGTAATGTTAAGTGGTTTTAAATTAATCGGGAACAAAATTATAAATAAGTTTTTAAAGGTATGTTTAATAATGTTATAAAATTTATATTTTTTTACTATTAATATGTTATATACGTAATATATATATAATTTATGGTATGTATTTAATAATAAAGTAAAATAGTAATATTGTAAAAACAATATTTATTTTGATAATATTTAAATAGTTTAATAAATTTAAAATAAATTTAATATTGGAAAATTGTTATTTTATTTTTATGATAATAAAGAGAAAATTTAAAGCTTTAAATTTATTTAAATTAAATAAATTTTTAATTTCTAACGAAAACATATTTATAGTTTTATTTTGAATAATATATAAGGTTTTTAAAAAAGTTGTAAATTAAATTAATAAATATTTATAAAAATACTTGGTAACTGTAACATTTATTAATAAATTTATCTATACAGTTCGATGAAAAATTTGTCTAGCAGTTATTTCAAATTTTTATTATGATTTTTTAAATAATTATAAATAATAGTGTAAGCTGTTTATAGATAAATTATATAAAATACAAAAATGATTTAAGCAATACTTCGTTTCGATTATTAATTAACAAAATGGATTTGGATAGTAATTAATAATATGAATGATATGTATAAGTTTTAATTATTTAGATTGGTTTAAAAATGCCTTTTCTTATAATATATTATAAAAATATTATTGAATTATTCTTTCAAATTACGTTTTATTTGTATGTTATATATTCTATATTTTTATATTGAACTTTGTCATTATATATATATATATGTATTTTTATCTACTATAAATTATGAAGATATAGTTTTTTAATTCGATTTAGTATATCTTAAGAAGATATAGCTTTTAATTTCTATTTAATTAAAAAAATATATACAATAAAAATTAGTATCTATATTTCAATTGAATTAATTCTGGTTAAGTATCTAATTAATTTGTGTTTAACTTAATTAATTTTTTTCTTCTGATTTAATATAATAGTAGTCAATATTTATAAAATATTTTGAAATTAATGTTTTTATATTTTCCCAAGTTAAATTTTGAAATCCAAATTATAAATTTAATAATTGTATTTGTCATAAGTTATTGAAATCGTAAAATAATTATATAATTATTACTATTATTGAATACAGATATAAAGTTTACATAGATTGTATTGATATATCCATACTCGATATATTTTGGTGAATTGTATAGAGTTGCATTAAAATTAGTTTTCTAAATGATATTTTAATTTAATTTTAATAACTATTTTGAAAACTGATCTTTCATTTAAATAAAATAAAAAAATAAATTTATATGAAAAAATGAAGAAGTGTATATATTATTTATTATTAGTTATGATATAGTATAATAATGCATATAATTAAAATAAGCTTACTACCTTATGTTATTTATTAATTATGATTATAATAATAATTTAATTAAAATTATACATTTTAGTTTGATTGGGTTCAACTAGTTTGTTTCTTGGAAAATATGGTTCAATATAGAACAATTATAATATTAATTTATACGTTCATTTTTTATTAAACATTTACGTATGTATTCTCATATTAAAATCTACTCCTATACAGTTTTTCTAGTATTTTTGTTTAAACTTTAACACTTTTTCTTATATTTAACGCTTTGGTAATAATTTTCCTCTAAATTAATAAAGTTTCACTACGTATAAAATATTTACAGTGATATTACACTTCACGCATTGTACATGTGACTTTTAATTAATTTTAGTTAATACATATATCTAAATAATTTTCCTTCATTTAAATATTTTGACAGTTTAACAATTTTATATTTTTTATTTAAAATACTTTATTTATTATTTAGAATATTTTATCAAAGCGAATTTAAATTTAAAATACTGAACAAGTACAAAATAAGATAAAAATAATGATAGTACAAATTACGATTGATTTCATGCATCTTAGATATACGTAATTTTTGTTTATTTATTTATTAAATATTACATAAATTTTTATATTATGATCTGGATATGTGCATATGAGAAAGATATTTTTCATAAAGATTTTTTAAATTGTATAAATTTTTAATTAACTTTTTTTAATTTACAAACTTACAGATTTTGCTAAATAATAAAATAAAAACTATTTTTAAAGAATTTAGAGCGTTAAAAGAGAAAATTTTTGTATACGGAAAAGTGTTATCGATAATTAAGGTGTGCCATCTGTGCCCCACCAAGTTACGGTACTGCCTGACGTAGAGCTGTGCGTTTAAATGTATTGCGTATTTATGTATGTGACCATAATCATTAGCGTCATCTATTGTAACCATTATCTATTTCCTTTATATCTTTGTTTCTTACGTAGAATAAATTGAGATGTAAGTTTTTTTTTATACATATTACGGTACAACATATTTCAGTGTCAACGCTAATCAGAAGCATGACAAATATTCAGAGGTGGGAGAATCTGCACAATAACTGTCCTGCAATATGTACGGGAGTATGGTGTGACGCAATTTGCTAACTTGTTTTTAATAATACTGTGTGTGGGAAGATATTGCTACGCAGTTTCAGTCCTCGTTCGGGCGAGTCAACAGATGAAACTATACCATTCTTTACAGTTCAAAAGTAATGGAAATAAAAAAACATATCGTCAAATTACAAGAAGAATAAGAAAAAATTAAACGAGATCGGTGATTTTAAAATTCGAATACGTAATTATATTTTATTTATAGAGCTAAATGAGAAACGAAATTTATATCAACGCAGATTAATACAGTTTATATATTTGGTTCTAATATAATATATATATATATATATATACACATAATAGTATACTAGTATATATAACATTTTTATATGCTTGCATATACATTATTCTATATATTGCTATAAATTGTTTATTAAAATTATACATTATAATAATTTTATACGATTTTATACAAATGACGTTTTTTACATTGTCGGTGATCTGTATTTCTATATCAGGATTCCTTTTTATAATTGTTTCAACTTTTTATAATTTTACGTATTGGAAGCGTCGAAGACTTCTTCATTTAGAAGTAATGCCAGTGTTAGGTAAAAATGCGCCAATATTTTTTCGACGTATTTCATTTCCTCAACACTCACAGTATCTGTATGATGTATATCCTCGAGCCCGGTATTATGGTACTTTTGACTTCAATACACCTGTACTCATTATTAAGGATCCAGATCTTATTCGTGAAATCTGTGTTAAGAATTTTGATAACTTTATAAATCGTCGAAGTTTCGTCACGGAAGATATGGATCCCATTGTAGGTAGGAATATTTTTTCTTTGAAGGATCAACGATGGAAGGAAGTTAGAAGCACTTTAAGTCCTAGTTTTTCAGTAAATAAGATGAAGATCATGTTTCAATTAATTACCGAATGTGCTACAGATTTTGTTCAGTATTTTACGGACCACTTGGATGTTGCTATGAGTTTTGAGGCTAAAGATGCATTTACAAGATATACAAATGATGTAATTGCTACAACAGCTTTTGGAATTCATGTAAATTCTATGAGAGATTGTAAAAATGAATTTTACATACATGGAAAGGATGCTACTTCTTTTTCAAGCCCGTTGAGACTGATAAAGTTTATACTATTTCGAGGTTTTCCTAAATTATTACGTTTGACCGGAGAGAGATTTATGTCTAGATCCACGAATCGATTTTTTAATCAATTAATTACGACCACAGTAAAAACGAGGGAAGCTAATGGAATAATACGACCTGATATGATTCAGTTATTGATCCAGGCTAAACATAAAAGTAGTGGTATTCAAGTCACTATTGATGATATAATTGGTCAAGCTTTTATTTTTTTTTTAGCTGGTTTCGATACCTCTTCTACTTTAATGTGTTTTACTGCATATGAATTGGCTGCTCATGCAGATATTCAAGAAAAAGTAAGACAAGAAATTGATGAAGAATTGCATAAACAGAATGGCAAAGTAACTTATGAGTCTCTACGAAAGATGAAGTATCTTGATATGGTGATTAATGAAATTTTGAGACTATATCCACCTGCACCAATGATAGAGAGAGTTTGTACTAAAGAATTGCTTATACCAGCTTCTATGAAAGGGTATCCAGAATATCGAGTAGAAGTTGGTACTAATGTGATAATGCCCATTTTTGGATTACATCATGATTCAAAATATTTTCCCGATCCAAATAAATTCATGCCTGAACGATTTTCTGAAGAGAACAAGAATAAAATTAATCCATATTATATGCCTTTTGGTCTTGGACCTCGAAAATGCATTGGTAACCGTTTTGCTATGTTAGAGACTAAGGTCTTACTTGTTTATATACTACAAAAATTTGTAATCAAATTCACTGAAAAATCGAGATATCCTGTTGTATTTTGTAAGAAAACTTTTAATTTATCAGTTGAAGGTGGTTTCTGGATTAAATTTGAAGAAAGAAAAAAATAGTTGTTACAAAAAATAAGTTTATGCAATAGTGTTGTTATTATAGCGTTCATAATTCATCGTGTTTATTATAACAAAATTATTACTTAAAGATAATAATTGTAAACAGAGATTTTTGTTGTAAATATTTTTGCGATTACTTTTATAATACGTTATATTATATTTTTTTACTCTATTTTAATTTATAATTTTTAAGTTGTAATTTATAAAATGAATAAGTAGTATAAGACTAATTTTTAAAGACTAATAATAATACCAATAAAAATGTAGTATTAAAATCTCTAATAAATATTAATTATTTTCTAATTATATAAAAAAAATAATATTATTTTAAATAAGTATATTAATATCAAATCTAAAATTATTGAAATAAAACATATTGAATGTATTTTATTTTTTTTAATTAAATATTTTGTCTGTAAAAAATTAAAGTTTTTATTAATTATTTTAAACTAATAATTAGTTGAGAAATGTATGGCTCACGTAAATTATAAAAAATATATTAACATATATTTTTAAAAATCTTTAGTTTTGTATCGCCTGGTTTTATTATATAAATAGAAATATTTATAAAGTATATAATATATGTTTATATAGAATAATGTTATTTTTTCTTTTTACAATTTTTTTTGTAAAGTTTCAAGCATAACAATATATTATTTCATTAAACCTGTTTTAGAAATCTTTGATAATTATTCTGATTAATATAAAAATTTTACTATAAATTTGTAAGTTTGTTGATTAGTTTTAAAGGTTAATCGATAGTTTATGGAATATTTTTTATTATTACAACTCATAATCATTCTTTTTTTCAGTCCATATAAGGATTGTCGGTAAAATCGACGAAAGTGGTTGTAATTATAACCTTCATTAATTTATCTCTCTCGTATATTATATTTGCAAATTTATGGGATATTATAACAACATTCTGTAGTTGTAGATTAATATTTTACTAACGATGGTGATCTTTATAGTAGTGAGTTTTATGAATGATGTGCCTATCCCCACGATTTGATTTGAAGTTTTTTATACACCGACGAGTCACAGTTATCGCGAAATACGATGCAGCATACATTCATTAAAAAAGGAGTAGACATTTTTTGAAGACCGTAATCGACTATAAATAATATATTTTGTAGTTTGTGCTTTAATTTAAAGAAAGAAAATAAATTTGAGTTTGTTTTGTATCAATTTTTTATATTTAATTTTCTATTTTTCTATTTATTTTTGTATATTTTAAAAAATTACATATTTATAAGTTTTTATTTTATTGCTTTTCATTATTGCTTCTTACGAATATAACAATTTAATAATATGAAAATTATTAATTCAATATTAACAAGTAATAAATTAAAAACAGTAATAATACAAAATTCTAAATAATTAATTTACTTTACAGAATATTTTTATTTTAAATGTATATATATATACTTATATATTATTTAGAATATTGGACTATTGGAAATCTTTGCGTAGTAACTATGGAGCAACGTAGAAGAATTTTGACAGTTGCAAAAGAAAAAATTGGTAAAGAAGTATATTAAGAATGGTTGGATAATAAATAACTATATAAAACTTTATTTATATTAAAAAATTTAAGTAAATTAGGGAGAAAATCAAATGATATAAGAAAGCATTAAAAAAAATATAAATCTTTTTCCTGCAGAAATAGAAAAAATGAAACTGTGGAAGAGAAAAATATATAAGAAAATAAGAAGGATACAGAAAATACAGAAGTTAAGAAACTATGAATGTATGAAAAGATTTCTGAAAAATTGGAAAAGAGGATGAAATAAACGAATGAGAATATATAGTAGAAGAAGGACTATAACAAACAGAAAAAGAAAGAAATCATTTTCATTTTGGAGGATAGGGAAAACAGATCACAATATTGTACTAATAGGTATAGTAACAATCAGAATTTAATAAGAAAGAAAGTAAAGAATTAGATTAGAGCTAATTTGAATTTGAATGTTAAAATATAGTACGTAAATAGAAAAGATAAATAAGAGAATGTTCAATGTAAAAATTGAAAGAAAAGAGAATGAAAGGAAAATATTAAATCAAAATAGTATATTGAAGGAGGGATAGGATATATAAAGGGAGACCTATAATATAATATAGGGATAGGATATATAAACGGAGACCTATAATATAATATATAATGCAAGTAGGGATTTATAATTAAAAAAATTGGGAGGTGAAACATAAGACCGGGAAGGCAAGATTATTTGGAGCGGGAAAATGAGAGCTATGTTTTAGAGGTGAAAAAAAATCGATGTTTTAGAGCGAAGTGAAAGAGAAACGATATGTATAAAAAATCAAAAAAGAGATTATATAATAATTAGATTTTGAAACGTGAGCGAACTAGTGATACTAGGATATGCAAGGATGAAAACGCTTAAGTCGTTAGGATATTATAAGATCAAGGGAAACATGGGTAAAGCGTTAAAAGCGAAATTTTATTAGGACAGATTTTAGAGTAAAACCAAGTTTTGTATTAAGGAAAAAAAGAGAAAGAGAGAAAAGGGGAGTGGTATTAGTTATAAGAAATTAAAAAAAGAAAAAATTGTAGAAGTAAATTGCGAATAGATAAGTTGATCAATACTAAAATGTCGATTAAGGAAAAGTAATATAGTTGTAGTATGACATAAGGTAAAAGTAAAGAAAACTTGTAGAAAAGTACATAAATAGAATGTAAGATCGAAATCGAATTGAAATATTGAATGAATTAAAAAAGAATGTTAAAGGAGCTACTGCAAAAGAGTAGTGTTATATATAGGGGATCAGATAAATGAGAATAATATATAGATGTAGATAGAGGAAAAACATTAAAGAAAGAATATATAGAGAATTACTGGAAGATCAAAAGAGAAAAGTAAAAAAATAAATAAATGAAGAAAACAACGATAGAGAAAATATTCTGAAAGCTAATTAACAAAGAAAGCAAAGATACGTAAATATTAGATAGAAATGTATTCAAAGAAGAGTAGTGGAAAGATTTCAAGGGTATGTACAATGAAAAAAGAGCGATAATAAGAATATGAAATATAAAATAAGAGAAGTATCAACAGGAGATCAAGGAGAAATGAAAGGTTTCAGAGTAGAGGTATGGAATGTAGTAAATAATATGACATATAATAAAGTTCAGAATAAGACGAAATCACGAATGAAATTTAGAAGCACAGAAGAAAGACACTAATAAAATGAGAAAAGGAGGGCAGATAATATTTTCAAGGAGTGAAGAAATGGTATAGTATAATTATATAGTACATTCAATGCTCAAAAGAAATAAATTCTATGGGTATTTAATTTGACTTAAATAAAAATATTCTAGTGCACATTACAATGTTGAAAATATAGATATAAAATATTGAGATAAACTTAGAAAACAGAACAATTAAATTTGAGAGCAAAATAATAAATAAATGAAACCCGTCAATTATCAAAGAGTATATAACAATAGGAATTAAAAATAGAATTAAATACGGAATGGATAATAAAATGAGAGAGGAAAACACTGACTGATAAAGAAAGATAGTATTTGTAGGAGAGAAAAAGATATGTGTAAATACTAAATAAATAAATGTATCGAATAAGAAATAAACAATGTAAATATATTATAATAATAATAGGCACTATACAAAATTATAAAAAAAATTATATATAAATTTTCGAAAATAAATCATTACAATAATAATTATTTTTATAAATCTATAACTTTATTTGATTGTGTTTTTAAATATTTTCAATAAATTATTATATTTTAATTTATGATTAGCCTTACAAATTTTTTTATGAATACAAATTTATAAATAAAAAATATTAAATACTATAATACCAAATTGAAAATAGTAAACAAGATTAGTAAACTATATTTAAACATATTTTTAAATTAAATTTAAGATTGTAATGATACTATATGATTAAATGATACTCTTAGGACAGAAATTTATCTTAAATTTTTTAATTTTGTGTTTCATTGAATGTTACTTTAAATTTAAGAATCATAAAAAAATCGCAACCCAAAAAATTATTGAATAGAATTTATTTACTTTTCAAATTTATATTTATTCTTTATATTTTTCAAAAAGTATGTAAATAAATATTTATTTGCTTATTGACAAAAATAATCCAATTTAAGAAGAAAAATTAAAAAAAGTATGCCTATTTAAATAATAAAAAGCTTGACGTTAGAGAAGGCTGAGTAGTTTTCTGACTATAATCATTCCAAATACATACTTGCATAGAAAATATAATTTTAAAGTGTATAGTACACTTGCTATTGTTATTTTTTTAAAATAGTTAGTATTTTCACAAAGTTTTAGCTCAAAGGCTAGATCAAAAGTTTATACGTTACCTTAATACAGTACAGTACAGTAACACCGCAAGCTGATCAGCTTCGTTACGATGCAACGACAGAGAAAGAGGCGAATATATGAAGGAGAAAAATAAGTTTTAATTTAATCTTTTTCTATTGAATCATTTGAATTCAAATGTTGAGGTAGTTAAGTAAGATACGGATGGGATATACGTACATAATGGAAGAAGGAGAGACAAGAAAACGTAATTTACATACAGTGGTTAGCTGGAGCCTAGGTAATAGCTTACATCATATCAAATGGCGATATTGAGTTCATAGAGAAAATATGAGAGGAGGATTCGACATACTCGAACCGCGAACTACTGTACGTGAAATTTGACATAACAAGAGATAAGAAATTGAAGGAAGAAAAAATAAGACGGTACTGATGGACTGATGAGTCAATAAGAAAATACCAGGATGGGATGCAATGTCTTGAAAAATAAAAAACGTTAAATGATCTAATCAGGGCGCAGAAGATAGCGGTAGAGGGAGCAGAAAAAAGAGGTATAAGAAGGAAAGTGGATGAAGAGTGCTAAAGAGTAGTCGTCAGTTAAGGGTACTGTCCAACAGTTGAAAAGAAAAAATAAAGAAGTCAGATTAGATTATGTTAGATCAAGAAAAAAATCATAAAAATCTAATACCAAATAAAAATAAAAAATTTAGAAAAATAAATAGAAGAGAATAGCAAGGATATAAGTGGAAAAGCATTCTGGAACCTGGTAAACAGAGGGCAAAAAACAAATAAGGAATAGCGGGCAGAATTTTAAAAGATAATTGGCTAGTTCACTTCAAAGAAATATTTGCTAAAGAAAAATAAAAAGAGAAAAAAGTATAGAAAAGAAAAGATTGAAGAGAAAGGGATAAGGACTAAAGCAGAAACTACAGGAGACTATCGTGAATCTAAAGGCAAACAAATCTCCGGGACAGGATAATGTAACAAATGAGCTTTGGAAGTATATAGGCGACTCAAGAGCTTGTGAAGCAGTTCAATAAATTCTTAAAACAAGAGAGCATATCTGTTCTGGAAAAGTAGCATCTTAATAATTAATAATTAATGGCATCAAAATATAAAATTTACACAAGTAATTACGAAATAGAATAATCAAATACATGTAGGACAATAACCAAGTCAATGATGCACAATTCAGCTTTAAACATAAAAGAGGGACGATAAATTCCGTATATGTTCTAAAAACGACAATAGAAATACAGCTAAACAAGATCAAAGGTAATTTTCTCATCTACTTCATCGATTTGAGAGCTGACTTCGACAAATTATGTAGGAAGATCATCTGGGAAAGCATGAAAAAGTAGGAATCGCCATCGATGCTATCAAAAGTACAAAAGAGATCTACAAATATTAAAGTATTATAATAAGGATTCTCAAAAAAGTCGAAAGATAATTCGAAACGAATAAAAGAGGTTAGATAAGGTTATCCATTAAGTTTTAAGCTATTGAACATAGGTTTGGTAGATTTTGAAGAAAAATTAAAAAAAAGCGAGGATATCAGGTATTAATATCGACAGCAAGAAGATTAGATCAATTTGATACGCATATGACACTAACTCTAGTCAAATCCAAAAATGATCTTAGGCAAATTATTAAATTATCTAAGAATTATTAATAGGTTGATGCAGAGCAAAGAATTAGAGTTCAACGTAGAAAAAATTATAGTTAACATAATGAAATCAAATTTAACATCAGAAATTAAAGTTACAATTAAAAAAGGAGTAGAAAGTGATAAGAGCATCTACGAAATGAAGGGAGTAGAGAGGCAAAAAGTTCTGAAAATTCTAGAAAGATTCAGAATGGGAAACGAAGCAAGAACGAACAGGTATTAGTTACGCAGGAGGAAAAAAGATGAAGGTTATGTAAGAAAAAACCAGAGACAACAAACACAGTCCAAAGAATTTCAAGGTTACAGGAGAATCTAAAAGAGAAGGTAGACACGCTTAAAGGGGAAAGAAACAATATCTGCGAATTGTATAACCAAATTGAGAGAAAAATACAAGGCCGAGGACTTAAGAGATATGTAAGAAGTCTGAAAAAAATAGACAGGCGTAGATCTAATAAAATAACTCAGAGTAATAAGACAGATATAAATAACATGTGCATAAGTCGCTATGTATATATAGTATTAGTTTTGTATTGAACAATATATTACAATATTTAATTGTACATTTTTCTTTCAAATAAGCACATAATTTATCTATTCGCATCTTATCATTTACGCATTGACATTTTTGTACCAGTTAATTGGACAATACTTCAAAATTGTGATTATACATTGCATACAAAATTTGTGTCTTACAATATTTATATTTTCTTTAGATACACATTCATACATATTTGTTTTATTATCCTCTTATATACTATACATATGAATTCTCTGTCTTTCAATGTACTTTGTACAAAAGACTTATATCCTTTTTTTCTATCATTACCTCTTATCCAATTGTCTGTATTTTTTCAATTTCTCTACATTCTTGTAATATGTGTTTCAATATTTCACTTTTTTTTACATAATCTGTAAATTTGTTCTTCCTTCGGCATCCAGTGCTTGTTTTCTTTGTTTTCAATTCTTATTCCAAATCTTGCTAAGATTTTCATAACGAATTTTTTTTCTTCCTTTTTTATATATGCATTCTTTTATATTTTATATCCTTTATATTTTTTAATACTATCTACTTCCATTTCTTGGTATATATGAAGTTTTCTACATGACTAAACCATAGTTGCCTTTATTGTCCTAATTTTATATTTTTTTACCTCGTCTCATAATTTGTCAATGTTCTCTGCTTTTTTCTTCCAAATACTCAAAGACCATCCTAAATCCTATTAGGAAAACATTCTTTCTGATGTATAACTCTTTTCTTTTTCACCTTTTATTCTACAATATTTTAGTAATCTTCTCTTATATCTTTCTTTTTATACACTCTTTAGAAATTTCCATTCCTCCTTGTTTGAAATTTTATTTTCAAAGGTGATTGCTCTCTTTACTGCTTTTATTTCAATTTTATTTCTTTTGGTTTTTAACATCAAAAGACTGCCCGGAATATTTCTGTCTAAACCTAAATCACATTTTATAAATTTTTGTTGTATTTTTTATATTATCATACCATTTCTACTTCCTTACTTTCGCATCATGTAACAGCACAGTTTCAACTAATGTGTCAAAAATTTTCATTTTGATTTTAAAAGCTTTTTTGAAAAAATTTTCAGAAATACTCCAGACTTTCCCTAATACTAAATTTGCCCTTTTTTATTAGTTTTCTTATTAAATTAAATTTTTTATTAAAACTAATTAAATTAAATTTTCTTATTGGTTTCGTCCCTATTACGTTGGGTGAATGTATATCCTAGATATAAAAACTGCTTCGCAGTTTCGATGGTGTTTCTATTTGAGCACAGTTTTTTTCTACATGCACCAATTTTTCTGCAGTGCATAATATGTGTGTTATCGATTTTTAGATCTTGTCCTTTTTTTTTTAAATACTGTTTCAAAATTCTCATCTTTTCTTTTCTATATATCGTTTACGATAGAATAATCCGTCGGTGCTCAGCATGCACCGGAATACGTCTGAGCGGCTAGGACGATCGTGGTAAAATAAATTGAACGATTCTCGGTAACCAGCCGATTAAAAACTGTATCCGTTCAGTTAGGTTTATTAGTTAGGTTTATGATGAGCAATAATAATGTGCGTGAGCGGGTTTATTATATACCAAGAAGAGAATGACTCTTTCTCTAACCTAGCAATTAGGTTTATTACTCGTGCAATGTTTTTTGAAATTAAACTGAAATGAGAATCGCCGCATGGGTGGAGACTAAACGAGTTGAAGATTAACACAAATGCTAAGAAAAATTATGAATTGTTATAATAATACATTTGTAAAGGAAAAGGGAAGAAGAAGGAAGCCGGCATGAAAAGTATAAAAGCTCGACGTAAGAAACATTTCCACCTTTGCTTCGCTCCATTGCGACGAAGAAGCTTACAGGCCTTCATCTTCCTTTTTTTTTTTATAATTTTTACCTTTTTTTAATTATTAAATATTTCTTCAAAAAACTTACTTCAATTTTAATTTAAAAAAGAAAAAATTTATAATAGTTTATAAATTTCATAAATAAATGATTCATTAATTATAAAAGCTATAAAATTGATCTTTAAAAATTAGACAGAACCTCTCTTTAAAATTTATATTCAAAAGAAAATCAACATTTTTCATCTATTATCTGACTGCGAAGTCGTCAAATTTTTACTTGTATTAGACAAACGACTCCTAAGATTATTCATTCTTTGGGTTACCCGAGTATCAAAATATTGTAATTTTTGTTAGATTTTTCTATCTCCCCATGTTGAATTAAGTTTATCTGTAATATTTTGATATATATATATATAGTCATATCATTTGATATATATACACACGTATTCAATAGACGAAGTAATGACTTCACATGATATTAATAAAACAAAGTATTATTTAAATATAATCGGTACAATAATCTTCATTTTAAGATTAAGAAAATTTAGATATTCTAAAACGTAATTAAAAAATTTTTTTTTTAATTTATTTTTTATTCGAAATATAAAAATATTCCTTATTGAATTATAAATTAAAAATGGAAATTATTATTTCTTTACATTTTTTAAAATTAACTTGAGAAAATTACGTTATAATTTAGTATATATATTTGAAAAAATTTCAACAATTTTTTAAAATAAAGTTGTGATTTTCACAAGCCTTTATAACTTTAAATGTTGACTTCGATAATAAAATTTAAAAAGTTATTAATTTTTAATCTTTAATACCAAATGTTTTCGATAATTAAGTATTTAGATTATCAATCAAATTTTTTTTAGTTATTAAAATTGTAGTAGTACGAAGTATATTTTAATTAATTTTTAAATATTTTAAAATAAGTAAAAAATTTGATAATTTTAAATGGTTTTATTTTTAAAATAATTTTTTAAAAACTTTATTTAAAATAATTTATAAATTTTATTAAAGATATTTATAAATAACAGAATCATAATTATTTTTTAAAGTAACGATTTATTTATTTATTAATTTTTGTGCATTACTAAATTAAAATATTTTTTTTGTTTTGAAATAATTGTATAAATATTTGATAACTTGTAGACTTTTATTTCTTTATTTCAGTTGATCTTTTGCAAATGTTGGAGTTTAACGCCACTGTCACTTTCCCAGCTGCTTCTCTTCTCACTGTGATATTAGCACTTGTGGGTAAGTTTAGTTTAATAAATTTATTGAATTATAAGTACGTTAAAAATTTTTATAATTTTTAATTAGTAGAATAAGAAAAAGTACTAAATCTTAATTTTGTAATAATTTTAACTTCAATTAGGATATCACTAATTCATCACAAGGTTTTATTGTAAGAATTTTATGAGGCTATAAGTATAATGTGCTATTGTTTTATGCTTGTGTAAATATCTGTAGTGGGTTTACGCTCTAAGTACTGTATATTTAATTAAGCTAGAGATCAAAGATCTGTGTGTGAAGAGAGATTGTGATTTCGGCAAGTGAAGGGAGTTTTGTATATGATATAAGTTCTAATAAACTTGGAGAGACTGTATGTTGGTATAGGTGTAGTCACCGTGAGAGGCGAGATACACTGTTGTAATTCTACGAAGCGTAGAGAATATTTTATGTAATGCTGTTAATTTACTAACGTAGCGAGCTATATATGCTATCCAAATATTTAAGTGTTCCTATTATATTAATACATATAGAACCTAATCGTGAATTTTTCATTTCACTTTTGGAACTTAAATCTTTGTACTATTTCACACTTTTCTGATTTGGTGTACATTGCCCACAAGTGTAAGGAGTAACGTCATTCCCACCATACTCTTGTTTTGGCAAACGCCCCTTAGCGACATAGTGCGTAACGCGTGTAAATACAAGTGTGTGTACTATTACTGTGTCAGCCACCATAAATATATAGTATTATGGTCTATGAATGTATACATAGCTAGTCAATATTAATTACAATTTTAAATATATTTTAAAAAATTCAAGAATTTTAAACATGAACAAAGCTTATATTCGTTAGATACAGGTAAAATGATTCAGTGATAAAAAAATTTAGAAGTTTAGTAAATTTAAGACGTTCAATATTTTAATAAAATTGTTTGGAAATTATCAACATTTTTTTATATGAATTTTAAATTACTTTATAAACTTAAAAGAATTATGCAATAAAAAAATATTTATAATATTAATAAATATTGTAAAAAGAATATGCAAAAAATTAATTAAAGAACGAAAAGCAGATAGTAGTACAGTACAAGTAGTGTACCACGGACGTTTTCACTAGCGTGTATTTGCATATTGTGCCGTGTACTATATAATTTTTACCTTTTTGCGTTAATTTAGTAACTGTAGAAACCTGAATTCAGCCTGAAGGTAAAAACTTTATGTAGATATTTTTAAAAGCTCTTAGCTAAATTAATAACAATTGCGATAATCTTGCCACATTTATTATTTGCAAACGTGTATTAGAAGATATAATTTCAGATATTATATCCTTGAAATTAAGTTGTTAAAAGCATTTGTAATAAATTTTTTAAAATTTTTCTATTAGAAGTTATTTACACATCTGCAGAAATACTACTTTGTGAGTATGTGTATTTAGAGTTCAGAGTTCAGAAGCCATATGATAATTTAATTTCAGTGTTAAATGCAATATATCATTTTATTAAAAATAGAGTTCGTAGTACATAATATAAATATCGTTATAATTTTTTAACCACTTTATATTTTTGATATCAAATGTGAATTATCTTTTAGTATAAATAGATATATTTAGTAAATGTATAATACGTGTATACAGTTATTTGTACTTTAAATTTGTTGTAGAATTTTAAAATATATAGTGATATCTTGTTAAATATTTGCTATTTATGTATATGTTCGTGGGTATATATATATATATATGTATTTCCACTCACATTAGTCGAACATATACTTATAATTTAATTAAAACATATCTAAACATTTGTATAAAAAATATTTTAATAATTAGTTTACTTCTATATTTGTCAAAAATATATTTGATGAAATTAATTAATTTAATAAAATATCAAAATTACAAGATGAAAATTTTATTTCAGTTAAGTAAAAATTAAAAGAATACTTTAATTTGAGGATAAAGTTTTTATAAGTGAACTGTAGAAAGTAAAATAGTAGTATAAAAAATGATAAGATGGGGAGTACAAGCGAATTTCGAATGCCAGAATTTGTAATTCTACATCATTTTATGATGAAGGCGTAAAAATTGGATATTTTCAAAAGAAGTTTTTCATATGTCTTTTTTTTTATTTAATTTAAATTGCTATCAAAATTAAATTCTTAAAATCATATTTAAAGTTATACGATTAAATGAATTTTGAAATCTTGAATTTTTATACATTTAGTTTTAGTGTGATAAAAAAACTCATTCTTAATACTATGTATAATTGAAAAGAAATTAATACCATAAAAAAAAATTTAAATTTAATAAAAATCTTTGGTCTTATTGTATTCTTTTTCATATAAATATTACTGTTTATTTTTTAGAGAGATCGACTCCAGCAGTTTTAACAATAAAACTCTCATAACAGTTTCGTAACAATAAAAATCTGTTTAAATTTTAAATAATTTTCTTGGGTTTCAATTATCTATTATACGCTATTTATTATAAGCTATTTAAATTTTTGCTTTGTTCTTTTCTAATCCTTGGCTTTTATTTTCATTTTTTTTTAACATTATTCACATTTTTTAATAACGATTACAAAAATAAAAGAATTTCAAACAATGGAAATAATTTTTTTTTTAATTTTTATATCTCCTTCGATTAGTTAAGTTTCTTTTATAATAATTGATTGGTGAATTATCTCGTGTTATTTTTTTTACAGTTCAGTAATTAGATTTTGTATCTTTTTGATTTTCGTGAATCGATTTTGTATCTAAACTCTAATTCATCTCAGCAAATAAATGTTTTTAAAATAACTCATATTCGGATACGGATAAGTAGTAACAATTAGTAACCCACCTGTGTTTGAATCCCAAACAGATTTTATTTTATATTAGTTTATATATTCTTATAATTTGATATAGAATCCTTTCTGTAACAATATTATTTTTATTTTAGGAATAAAATATGTTTTTAAAATGTAAAATTGTAATTTTGGCTGGTTCTCCTAACAAGTTTTGTCTTGAATAATTTAAAAAAAGGAGAAATAAAGTTAATTTACTAAATTAAAATTTTTAATATTTTATTTTGTGCAAGAAATAATAATAATAAGAAATTTATGTGAAAGAAGTAAAATTTATTTTCTATTTTTATTTATTAATTTTGGCAATTGAAAGTATAACACAACATTACTTTTACATTTAATTTGAAAACATATTTATAGTGTATAATTAATTATTTTGCATTGAATATTTCATAAAAATATAAAATTAAAATTAGTTTCTAATTTTTGTGGTGGTTATTATTATTTTTATTATATAAATACAATATCAGTAAATATTCCCGCTACATTGATGAATTGAAATCGAAGAGTAATAACATTGAAATATTAAATACACTAGATAAGAATTATCAAATAAAAAGTTTGTAATAACGGTATTACTGATCGTAAGCAAGTGAACATTGAAGGACTCGAAAATTATTATTTTAAATAACGAAGTTTTCATTACCAGGCTTACTTCCTTTACTTCAAGTGCTTTCACAAGAAGAGATGATTTAACATCGTAAACGAGTAACGCAAGTTCTATTGGTGTTTAATTAAGATCCAGAAATTTACAACTTCTTTTTCCATTATTTTTTATTTTTTGTTATTTTATTTGTGTAATCGATATTAAAAAATAAAACATCTCAGCAGGCAATTGGTTTAGTGAGGTGATATAAATTTAACTCAATATGTTCGATAATGTCGCGAAATGTTTGGATACTTTGTTCTTTTTTCTAACATATATTTGATATTAGCTGTGAGAGACAACATTACAGTTTTAAATAACACCACTGTATCTTTTTTATTTTTACTTTTAATTTTTTTAAACATATTTATCCTCTTTTCTAAACAATAAACAGAATATACAGACATATGTGAGCGTGAATACTCGATAAAATTGATATATTAATATATTTTATTTGTTTGATAAAATCATTTTTAATACTAATTCAACTATTAATATTAGAAAGGAAAACTTAACTTACATTTTATAGTTTTTGTATAGTAAACAAAAGTTGTCATACACTCACTTCTATACTTTTTGTACTTTAAAACTTTTTTAATAAAAATAGAAATTTCATTTAGCCTATGATATATCATGCATGTAATACATATATACACACACACACACATATATATATATATATATTTACATAAAAAGTATTTATTAATTGTAAATACTAAAATAGGATTTATCGATAATTTTATATTATAAAATTAATAAATTCAATTTTGATTTCAATTTTGTTTCCTGAAATTTTGTTTGATAATTATGAGGTTAAGGATATAAACGGATATGAGAGAGAGACAGAGAGAGAGAGAGAGAGAAAGGAAGGAAGAAATAAAATATAAATGTTGTATTTATACTTATATATATAGTATGATAAAAAATAGTTGAAATTCAGATATCCCTATATATATATATTACACACACACACACACACACACAACACACACACACACGGGGATATCTGAATTTTAACTATTTTTTATCATACTTGACTAAATTTCTTTATGTTGTACATCATTTATTAAGTCTATGATTCGCATTAAATCTTCCACGTGTTATTCACATATAATCTGAAAAGCAGTCGTTCACCCTAGGTTATAAATTATATTATACAAGCAAGTGTGTAACATGATGCGTCATGACGCCTGTATCTATCATTAACGCTTGATCGCGTATTTAATAGGATGTAAGGTAATTTTTGTTATACGTTAACGCGGTCTAGCGTTTGTAAACCCTATCGTCAGCTTCCATCCTTTAATCAGTTTTCCCGTATCTTTTTTTCATTTCTAGTATTTGTCTTCTTGATCCTCTTTTTCGTGCATTTATTAATTCAAGTATTAATTCAATTATTATGTATATATAATGAAAAATGAAATGTATTTTTGACATTTTATATGACATTTTGACTTTATATGTTTAGAAGACTTTAAAACTGAGCATCTAAATATAAAAAAAATTTAACTTTTTTGAAATTAAAACCTAAAGTAATTTTTTATTATTTACTTCAACGTGCATATGTTCGACCGATTCGAGCGTACATTATCTTATTTTTATACCTTGGCGCATATAGGCTAAAATAGCGAAGATTAGTCGATGCCTTTAATCACGTTAAGCCCTTCTCCTATTGATCGAGGGATCTACTGGTTTGAAACGATGACTAAAGATTAATCAACTATTCAGTTCGACGTATCAGTGGTTCATGGAAAAACTTGTCTGATATTGCCAAGTAGCGGAGATAAAAGAGGTTTCCTGTCCCACTATCACGGAAGGAAGAATATGAAGAGGGTAACCACTACAGCATAGGGCGGCATAGGGAGGCAGTCACAACTGAAGGTGACAAATCCCTCGCGAATGGAAGTCTATAGAGGACCAGTAATTCTGTCCTATCGTGAGCGCCGATCTATCGGTCGATGTCTCCCCCCTGCTGTACTCTACAAAAATTAAACATAATGTAATGAATTTATTTCAACCCTCAACTTTCTTTTCATCGTTTATGACGCACATCTGCTTTTATTAGTGCGACGCTTTATTTCACATTGAAGGAGAGCGGCGACTCCCCTTGACCTCTTCGTTTTGATAATGCCTAAACCGCTCTTTTGGCCGTTTACATCAATATTGTTAGGTTATTGAGTTTTTATTGTTTTTTATTGCTTATAGTAAATGAAACAATGAAATAGTTATAATAATAACTTAAAATAATAATTTTTATCGTATCTCTTAAATGCAAAATATGTTCTTCCTTAATTACGGAGAAATTTTGATGTGTTTGCATTATAAATTTTGTATTATCTAAATTTAATATTTTTTATGAAAGATCACTGTAATTTGTATTTAAATAAATTATAATAAATAAAAATTCAGGTATAAAACTATTAATGCCAGATAATTAACTTATGTCGGATTTTTTTATGTTAATACAAGTAATATGTAATTACAGGTTAATTATTAGAAAAAAGTTAATATGCACATGATTCAACTTCGTATGACTTGATATCCATTCTTATATGCGCGTTATTGATTACAAGAGACTTCATAACATATTTCTATAAAATTTCTTGAATATTACATTTTTGTCGTATAAAGCATTTGATAAATGTTTTAGAAAATAGTTATCTTAATATATTTATCAAGTGATGAAATCGAATATTAATGTTTCTATCAATTTACACAAGTTTTAAAAAAATTTAATATTTTATTTTTAGCGAAGATAATACTTTCTTTTGCAAGTGTGTTTACAGATTCTTATGCAGCATACGAACATACATATGTAAATACACTCATATATATATATATATATCACATATTGATCGAGAAGTTTTGTCACTCGTTTTGCATCCGATTCCAGTATAGCGGTTGCGTGAGATGAAACGTTACGTAAGTCAAGTAGTGGTTGCCGTAGGTATTGTCAATATTCGTTATTAACGTACCCAAGATGTCATCTCCAATTACTTTCGTTCTCTTTTTCTTTTCTCTTAATCCTTAGTCACAGTCATCTTCTTTTTGCATTCTATTTGGTTCACAACATACATAATACATATTTGAGACTTTATTATAAAGTTTGAAAATGTAATCCGAGCTTACTGATATATTCACTTCAATTAAAGTATACAGATTGTTAAGCAATTGGCTTAAAAAATATTAGAATAGATTTTATACAATTAAAAAATTATTCTTTATTTTTATAATTGATCATTACTGTTGTTGCTATCATATTATAATTGAAATTGAAAAGATAAATAAATGATTTGAAGATACTGATTACTTTTTTATTATATAATTTTTAAATATCCTTACATTAAAAAATGAAAAATGTATTTTTTATTGTTCACGTAAAAAATTAGTTCTCTCATAAATTATTTTTGAGAATCAAAGTATTTAAAACGAATATTGAGTTTTTTCATATTTAAATTTTTTGCTAATAATTAATTGTATTTTAACTTATTAATTTTTGATTACAGAAATTTGTATCCATGTATCAATAAAAAAGAAAATTCAATAAGAATAGTTTACTGCATATTTACATTAGAATGTCAATATAATTGGGCGAATATTACTTATATTATTTTTTATTATGATATATTGTGATATTTCCTAGTAAATTCAATAAGAAAATAAACGTTTGAACATATTTTAACATATCACCAGGCCAGAATGTAAATTTTTAAATTAAATCTGAAATGTATTAAAATAAATTATATTTAATTAAACTTTATTTATTTATTTAAAATTTATATAGCTATAGAATATAATACTATGAATACAAAAGAGGAATTTAGATATTATATAGTATATTCCTTTACAAGAAGAATACTAAATATTTTTAGATATTTATACCGAAAATAATATAAATTGTAGGTATGTATAAATATTATATGTAAAACTTTTGTTTTACCTTTTTTTGAAATTCGTATTTGCGATATTTAAATTGCATCTGTTTTCATATGTTTAGAATAGTGTTAATATTGGTTAGTCAATTAGTCAAATTTGAATATTTACTGTACCATGTAGGTTACAATGTCATATATTGTGTATTAATAGTAATAGTGTACATACATAAAACCTTTTTAAAAAATTCTAACGTATCAATAGATAATGCTAACATTTTTGTACCTTGAATAGAATATAAAAGCGTACAAACTAAAAATTTATGAATTTATTTTTCACATATGAGCTCTTAGATAATTTGAGCATAAACGTTCTTAGACATCGTTCATGACAAGTTGATATTTAGTAAAGTGTAATATTTAATCATTTTAATATTTAATTTTATATATTTCATCATTTTCTCAGGTGCAAGTTAAAAAAATGAATGGAAAATTTTTTTCAAACAGCTAGCAACTTTAATGTTTGACATAAAATGAAGATTATTATTACATTTTAGAGAATTAGTATCTGATATTTTAACGTCTTTATAAGAGATATCGCGCTTTATGTATTCGACCGATGGTAGCTACAGTATGCATTTAAACTGGTGCATTATCCACGAATTTGCGTTAACTTTTTCACCCGGGGTGATTCATGAGTTTATTTGGTAATTTGGATTCTAAACAAATTTTATTTACTTATCTAATAATTCCCACAATAAACTAGTTATTATTTTTATTAATTATTTATTATTCTTATAAGAATGAATGTTTAGAAAAAGTCTTTATTATATCGAAATCGAAAAGTGTATACTAAAATATATTATTTAAAGATAATTTCATCAGTGCTCAATGCATATTGTGCAATACAAGTGAAATACGCATCGATAATATATTATATATTGCATATAAGCTAATATATAACATAATATCTTATTATTATATCCAAATGGAGTATGCATACTTAAATAAGAAGTAAATTATATTAGTGATGTTTAATTTTTCATTTTTTCAGTCAACAAAAATAAACAATGGAAATTAATTAAATCACTATATGGATATTTTTTATGTATATGTTAGTTTTATTTTGTACTTCAGTAAATATTATTACATCGCATAAACTAATTTATATTAGAATAAATATATATCGCGATACCGTACAATTATAATTTTTCCGGGTATATTATTTACATACTTTTATTTCTAGACTATTCTGAACACGTTAAAATATTTAAATAATTTCATTATATGAAAGTTTTTTAAATGTTATTTTGATACTAACGGATTTTCTTGAAAATTTTCAATTATAAGTCAAATTTAATGTAAAAAATTCTTTTTATAATGCACATCATAATTTTTAATAAATAAATTTATATAAAGTTGATTTGGAAATTTAGAACTAGATTTAGAAATATATTTTATGATAAAAACAGGTTTTTTTTTTAATTCATTTTTACAAGTTTAAAGTGAATTGAAAATACGTGTATACACTTGAATATACTATAATTCGTGTTTTACATTAAATTCCGTTAAATCAAAATAAATTTTTTTTTAATTTTTTTTTTAATTATTATTTCGAAAATTATAATCTAGAAAAATGGGATTTTATTTTAAATAAGGTTAACTTGATATTAGTAAATTTAAACAAATTTAAAAAAAAAAATTTTTTTTTTTAAATTTGAGTGATTACTTGCTTTAATTTCTACTTTCTAGCTAAAAAATTACTTTTTAAAGAAAATATATTTAGTGTAGAACATAAATTTTACACTCATATTACACATATAATTGTAATGAAATCTATGTAAGATCATATTCTTAAAATAATAAGAGTAAATAATAATAGGAGTACAAACATGAGGGCTTATTTCAAAAGTTGCTAATTTACATTAATGGTATGTAAGAATCAGTTTAAGCTATATTTATTTTATACTTTATTTATGAACGTACCGAGAACAGATGTATTAAGGTTGCTTATAAAGAAAGTTTGCACCAAGTTAATGTGAATTAATTATAATGATATATTAATTAATTATATTGATATATTGCACTAAATATCTATATTGAATATTTTATTACAAATAGAGGTTAGATTATTTCTTTATATTCTATTATATTTATATCATATTTTATACGTACACAAATGGTGTATATATAGGTATACAACATCAATTATGTTGTTGTAATCTAGACCTTAGCAGTGAATATCACGTGGAGAAATGTATATATGAAAAATTTGATCTTTCTCAAACATAATTTATTCTGTTTGCCTCTTTTTTTGCTAACTTAAATATTTATTTTAGTAGTCACAGCCTAAATAATTACATTTTCTCTTTTTACTTTAATCTGACTATGTATGTTTTAATTTGTTTTATCTATATTTTTTTTATGTATATTTTTTATTTTTTATATATAGTCAAGAGATATTTTATTTTTTAAATTTGTATAATTTTTTGTTTTCTTATATACCCTAATAATTGTGTCATTGATATTTATTATAATATTTTATACATTTATAATGTTACCGATTAGTATTGTATATACCGATATTGTATATTAATCATTACATTCATTTTGTACCTTCATAGCAATATTTATAGTTTTAGACTTATGATATTGATTATTACATAATATATATTAATTTTAATTAATTCTCTTTAATATACCAAATATAAGTCTATGTAACCGACGACGATTATATATATTTATATGTATATATATCAATTATAGATTTTGAGTAAATATGTTTTCTCTAATTTAATTAGTATGATGTAGACTTGTGTATAAGTAATTGAGCTGCATATTTTATTAAAGTTCAAAATAATATAACTGAGAACTACAGAAGCTTTTTCAGCATAAAAAAATATATCACTTATCTCAAATAAAAAAGAAAATTATCATCCAAAAGATGAATGTACATCAATTGAAACATGAATTATTAATTATAATCTTAATCTATTAAAATAATTAAAAGTAATTTTTTTAATCAAATAATATATTAGCTTAAGTACTGCATACGATAATGAACAAAATTTTTATTTTTATTTAGTTTCATCAGTAAAATGTATCCGTTACAATAAAAAAATACTAAAAATTGTATATATAAATTATAGAATTTTTAAATCATTAATTTTATTTAAATGATTTATATTTAAATCTATAAAAATGTTTTATTTTTAAAATATTTTTGATATAAATCTAAAGATACAAATTTCGTAATTGTCAAAAAGTATAGCAATATATGTATAATAAATATATAATAATTAAATTATTTAAATAATAAATGAAAAACTTTTTATTTCAAAGACAATTCCTAATAGTAATAATAAAGTCATAGAGCACAGAATTTTTTCTTCTTCAAAATACTTTTCTATTTTTTATTTCTTGTACATCACAATTTTAATAAATATTTTTATAAGACTTTGTGTATATATATCTTCCATTTTTTTGCTATACTCTTTTAACTTTTTTCTTATTTAGGATTAATGCATATGTGCAGCACATTTTCTTTGTGGAGTTTATTTAGAAATTCAATTATCCGTAATTAAAAGAAGTAGATTATCGGGACCTTACGATGGTGGTTTGATGACCGTTCGAGAAAAACCTTTTCTATCGACTTTTTTTGCAATTAAGTGTGTAACTCGATGATCGTTAATAACAAAAATTAAAAAGGGTTTAAAAAAATTGTTAGATCTTATATTGACATAAAATAGTTTCTTAATATTACTTTGATTCATGTTATTAGTTTTAAATTAAAAATTTTCAATTAGTATTGTGAAAAATAAAATTAATTTAATTACATATGTATAATTTTCTTGTTTTTTATTAGTTTAAAACTGAAATAATTATTTTATCTTATTTCTAAAATATTTTTTATAAAACAAAATGTGAAAGTAGCCTTTAACAAAATGTATTTTTATTATTGCTGTAGACATTATATATGAAATTGAAATTAAAACAACTATCTCATAAAATATAAATGCATTCAAATTGTTTATAAATTTTTAAGGGTCGATTAAAATTTATTAAAAGTACTTTTTAGAAGCATACAAATTCAATACAGATCACACATTCGTAAAAATATATTGTTTACTACAACAATTAATTTTTAAGTTTAAAATTTTTTTAATTAATTAGGCATTTTTTTAAAATTAATTTATATTTATTAACAAAAATTTTTAAATAAACTTATAAATAAAAGTAAAGAATCATAAAATAGTATTATTTATTCTTTAACTAGAAACTTATATTTTACATTCATTAAATAAGTAATTTCTCGTAAGTATTTTTTTAATCTGTAATATTTTTTACTAAAAGTTCGATTTAAAACTGATATTACCTTTAACAATATGTATTAATAAAGAATGTGTATTATATAAAAAATTATGTTATTTAATCAACTATGCTTAGAAAATTTGGTAATTATTTTAATATAATTTTGTAATCATCGTGTATATATTTATTTAATTAACTAATTTTCATCATGATTTCTTGTATTAGATAGTAGAGAGGTTATTTTTTCTTGGAGATGACCGGTAATGTAATTGACTCATATGTTGCTAACTATTTTACTTCACGGATCAGTGTCATAAGGGAAATTTTATGACCTCAGAATTAAGTGAATATAGTATACAGTAATATGTAAATAAATGAATAATATTAAAACATTTATTATATTATAACAAAAGTAATATCAAGGTTATTATATCAATTTCAAAGGCATTCATTTTAATAAATAAATAGTTAACGTATTACACAAGTAAGTTCATACACAATAAATGGTCAACGATATAAATGATTCAGGTAATTTTTTATCGTTGGTATAAAAAAAGAAATATTTTTTTATAGTACTGTAGACATTATCTGTTGGAACAGACGAATAGTAATTATTAAATGCCTCTTTTCCCCTTATCTTGCGGTTCCTCTTTACTGCGTTGTCCTTTCTGCAGTCTAGAGTATACGATATTTTTGTGTAAATTATTTATAGTTTCCATTAAGATCGTTATATATTAAAATTATATTAATATTATAATGTATTGAAATGTCGGCTATTAAATCTTGATACAATTTTTTTTAACAAATAGAGGTTGATTTCTATCATCATTAGTTAGAAGTATAGTTTCAAAAATAGTAAAACTAATAAAACAATTTATAGAAAAAATATCTTCATTTTTTAAATCTATTTTCTATTAAATCTATACATTTTCCAGTGATGTTCAATAGCTTCAATATCTTGATTTTATCGAGAACCATTATTCTCTTAAAAATAGACATCATTCCTAGACTTCAATTTTATTATTAATCAATCTTTTACAATAGAGCCGTTTTTACTAGTTGAATAGAGATAACAATCTCTTTCAAAATAATGAAATCTAACAAATAAAGTGTGACGAGATCACTTCATCGCGGAAAACACGTCAGGTTTGTTGAAGAGAGTTGAATTAAAACTACGGATTATTTACGAAAATTAACGAATACGCGGGCGTGGCCGAAGGGTTTCTGCTGTTCCGGATATTTTTCGGAGCTGTTTTATATGCTAGAAGCGCGATGTTCTTTTCGCAGCCTCTAACCATTGTCGATTTTAAGAAATCTCAACGGCATCGAGACTTCCCGAAACGTCAACGGCAATAGGCTTCTCTAAATCCCAACGGCACCGGGGTTCCGAAAAACCTCGGCTATCGCTGCTTTATCAAAATGTTTATCAAAATGCGTGTGCGAGGATTTTTTTTTAAACCTGTGCTAGCACGTTGCCGACGAGCACCGCGCGATAAGTGTATGAGATAATAAGTCGAATTTCAACTCATTTATCTTAGCTACTGTGATATAAAATGTGGGAAATGTTGAATTATCTTGTTAAAATAACATTTTTGTTCGCCAAATCTGGCATTTATCTTAATTTCATTACTTAATCGTTGTTAATTGTTTCTTTTTATGATAATTAATGAAAATTATCCGATACGTGTCTAAAAATTGATACCATGGATCTTGTCAGATAATTGAACTGGTTTCTCCACCTTTGGAATTGATTCTATCATTTTAGTTTAATGTTTTGAATATTTTTTCGTTTAAGATGTGAAGTATAGAATTGTAATAGTTATGTTCTATTTACGGTTCTGATTCAACGTAAAAATTTGACTTGATTGTTGTAAAGTATTGACAAAAACTTGATTGAAATATCTCGACGATAATCTTTTTGTTTCATTTAAACAAACATGGCAACTATTTCTTGGCATAATTTTATTGTGTTCAAATTTTCAATCGACATGTATTGTGCAGTATTTTAAAAAATATTTTCCGTACCTATTGTCAGATTACATACTTTCAAACGATGATTGATGAATTTCATTCTATGGATGATCACCATTTTTACGGTGTTGCTGCTACACTTGCTCACTATTCTGTTGTTGACGCAGAAACTTGCACTCTTTGTTTAAAGTTTCACATCTAATTTGATGTATATGAAAGAGCAGATTCTGTAAAGTAAAATATAGTTCGATTGTGATACTAGTTCTACTAAAACGTTTGTTCAGCGTTTCTTTATTTATTAAAATTTACTCATAGCATTTACTTTTTTTTTTTATTGATGAAATAAATACTAAACAAAGTATCGTCTTTAAAAATTAAATTTAAACATCTTAAAATTAATAGTTTCACTATAATAATTTTTTCAAAAAACAACTATCATCTACATTTCAGATTGAGTACCTTTAATATCTCTCTGAGTACCAATAAATAATTTTTCATAAAATTTATAATTTAAAGAACTAATATTCTGTAATAGAAATCACTTTTATTACAGATGCGTATAGGATCAGCTAATACATTAAACAGAATATAATAGACATATTCTGGTGATGCTTCTAATAAATATGAATTTCAGAAGTTGCTATGACTAAGATTGGATAAATTGTTTATATAGAAAAATCAGATTGAAACTCCAGTTGTTAAAAAATTACGTGATGTAAGAATTAGTAAATTTACAGCATAAATTATAATTATAGGTAACAGTATAAAAAATTATGCAAAAGGAGTAAGAATTTAAATCATATAAATTTTATCAAAAGTTTTAATAAAAATTTGAATTACAAACTTATGCTAAGAAAGTTAAATGTCTTTGTTATAGGAAAAATCACGCTTGGTATAATGAATTTAGGTGATTGCAAAAATAGCTATTACAGTAACAAAAAGAAACTCGGCATAGTACAAGACAGCAACCAATATTTATAATTTTCAATATTTAATAGATTACAATTTAAACTATAAGAGAAAGCTATGATAGTATTTAAGTAGATCAGCCAGTTAAACCATGTACAGGGACTTTTTGAAAAATATTAGATACTTTATAGCGAATGTTTGATAATGAACAAGGTTTGGATGTCATTTTAAAGAAAACTACGGAATATGAAGAAATGAAGAAAGCAGTTCCATCAATAAATTAACAAGATGAAGAGTTATCTAAATATCTATCCATATTTAAGCTATGTGGCAACGTTTATACAAGAATAATCCCATGAAATCTATTGAAAAGATTCTCGCTGTCGTAAGCGCTTATCATAAAGTGTATTAAAGAAGAAGACAATCATCGAGCAGAATAATCTGAATAAAAATAACTGAATAAAATAAGTATCATTGAAAGAGATATTTTGAACAATATTTTTAGCTAGAGTCGATAGACAATTTTCAATTTTCAACGAACAAACCCGATTTAAAGGTGAATGTTTAGAGAAAATAATTATAATGGCAGCAAGAAAGATGTTCTCTGCAACAAATAATAAAAGATCCATAGATTAGAGAAATCATAAGACTGTTCACAGAACTAATATAAACTTAAAAGTTTACTCAAATTTTGTAGGGGTGTCAGAAATTTGAGTAGTTAAACACGAACAGGGTTAAAATGGGGTTGATATATGTTTTTGTGTTCATGGTTTAGTCAACTTTTTTTTAACTTTTTTTTTAACGATGTTAAAAAATAAGCCTTTCGTGTCAAACGCGATTGATTAACTACTTGTCAAGCAAATAATATGACGGTATTATTTATTTTACGGATGAAATTATGGATGACGTATTTTATAGCACGAATGAGGTTATGTATAGTTCCGTGAAATTTTTACATACCATATTGGAAATGAAACACGAACAGATGTATTTAACGTGAAATGATAGAGACAGCATTATGTAACTGGTTCGAGTAACTTGTTAAAATAACTACGAAGGCTAATAATCCTATGACTTAACGGAGAGGAATGTTGTTTTACCTGTGGAAGCCACATTACAGAATAGACTTCCAGATTGTGGACAATTATTTCAGACGCATGATGAATTTGATTGTGATCGACTTAAAGAATTTAATCAGGAGAATTTTTAATAGTCCACGAATTCCGTCTTTGCACTGAGCTTTCTTAATAGATATAGCGCGAGTAATAAGGAATTTTAAGAAAATAAGTTATTTACAGTGGATTTATCGTGTATTAAAACAATTACTAAAAGGAATAGGTAAAAGGGACAGCAACGCAAATGCAACAAAAACAAGGAATTAGCGTGATTATAATCTGATTTAAGGAAGGATGTATATTTTTTGCTATTTTTTGCTAATTTTTGCTAAGTTTTGTTATGAATCATTTTTCTGATTTTAAGGTAGAGTGGATCGTGTCGAACTACCTTAAGCAGACATTTGTTAGAAACAAGACTTCTTCAATAATAGAAATGTGGTTATAATTTAGATCGGTTTCATCAATAAATTTCGAATCGGAGGTATATATAGGGAAGAGACTTCGGGTTATAAAAGAGTGTAGCCATTAAAAATTTGGATTTTGTTGTCAATTAAATTTGAACTGAATAAAATGTTGAATAATACAAATAAGTGGTTGGAGGAAAGGGCGTTGATAGCTCGATGGTTATCTGCGACTTTGTCATTTTTGGTTATAAAAATATCCAAATGTTAAAAGAAACGATGGCAATAATTGGAGGTGAGATTACTTCGATGTTTCACTGAAACAAGACACATGTTCTGAGAAGAGATTTTTCTTTAGTGTTGCAGGATAGACAATTCAATGAGGAATGTTTGAAACTCAGTTTGTTGACTAAAATTAGAGATGTATCGGAAAAGAAAAAAGCATAAATTTTTTCTAAATTTACATTCTTAATAGGAGGTGAATAAAATACAAAAATTTGGATGGTACCGTAGGAAGTTTTGAGTTTCGATTTTAAGTAATTCACTGATTACTGGAATTTAATGTAATGGATGTGTAAAGTATTTTACACTGAATATTATTACATAAATATTATTATTATTACATTACCCACATGAGTTGAATAGAGGCATATAGAGATTTTTATTTGAAAAAAGATGAGTTTCAAAGGTGCAGCATAATTGCATTTTTTCACTCATTTGGAACTGATGGAATTCGAACGATTTGTAACGCCACAGACATTTCTGATTAATATAAAGAGTATATTAAAATTAGTTTGAGAATTTGTTTGAAATGCCACCCGCAGTGAAAGCATTAAAAATTGAAATCGAAGTAGCAAGCATTTAGTTTATTTAAAAATAAAATATAAAATATTTGATAAGTAAAAATCTAAATTGGTATTGCATCAAACGTGCTTCATTTAATATTGAATACACTTCCTGAAAAACTATCTATGTAGTTTCTATATTAAATAAATAGGAACTGTTTGTAATAGACATTGTTAAAATAAATTGTGTTTGAATATTAAGAAGAATTTAAGAAAATTTCATAAAGCTGTATGTGTACAAATTTAAAATAAAAAATATAGACTAATATTTCTATTTATATTATATTATAAAAATTAAATAAGCTATAAACTATATTAGATATATTAATACATCACTCAATATGATAGAATTTTATTAATATAAAAAATGCTTAATTAATATAACTAATTCAAAGAATTTTATTTGTCATATTCTTATGTCATACATGCACTCGCTTTTTTCTTTATTTATATTATTATATTTTTTTTATATTATTTCTTATTCGTTATTTATATTTATTTCCGGTTTTAAATACCACTTTTTACTCATAACCACTTTAGTCTCTTCTTTTATAAATTCAATTTAGTTTTAATATAATGAGACATGAAAATTTAAAGTATTTTTCTACGTATAAGTTTGTCGTTGAATTTTGTTGGGTTGAATTTTCATTCCTATATATCTTTAGACTATTGTAAAATAAAAATAGAGGAAATTATTTACATTTAAATATAAATTTAATGGCCCTATTTATGTTACATATATTCAGTAAAAAATATAGAGATAATTGTTCAATTTATTTTTGTATGATGTGATATGAAAGTTTGAAATACTTTTCTACAAATATCTAATAAATATACGTTATTATGTGCATGTTTTTAGCTATTAAATGTATAAAATATTTTTTTTTTAAATCTTTATTGAAACAACGATTTACCGACAAATCTATTCATTAATTTTATTATATGATAATATTTTTTTTTTAATAATTTATTTAAAATTATATACAAAATTCTTTTAAGACAAATTAAATTTATTTTTACTTTTTATTAATAAAATAAGAATTATAATTTCGAAGAGGACTATCTTATAGTTTAAATATATTTAAATAGAAGAATCTGGTAAAGGCATAAGAAGCTTTGTCCATTTAGGTAGTTGAAAGGTCTATCTTTGACTGAGTGACGAATGAATGGTTAATTAGATTTTGAATTTCAAACTATAATGTAGTTGTATTTTTAATTTATAAATTATGAAGAGTAATTAATATACCCCTGCTACTGGTTTTACATTTTTACTGTTTGTATGCTCACTTTTTCTTACACACACTTACAATCATATATTTGTTTGTTTGTAATGTGTTACAATTACATTTGAAGATGAGTAAAGATTTGCTTATTAAAAGTTTTAATATTCTTTATAAAAACTGTTTATACTATTTATTAAAAATACCTGATAAGTAATTATAGAAGAGAACAAAAAAAATTCAATGTACTACTAAGAAAAAAAATTAATTGTTGATAATTATGCAGGTGTGTGAGTAGTGTGTGAGGTAGTATGTATGTGACCTGTATGGCTGAGTATGTATAGATGTACATTAATGAGTTACAGAGAGAGAGAGAGAGAGAGAGAGAGAGAGAGAGATAGCACGTGAGCATGTGTGCCCAATGAGCGGCAGGGATGAAGGGCGGTGCGAGCGAAGGAACGCCCCCAGCGGGCCCGTCAGTTTAGGAAGAGGCCTCTCTGACTCACATGTGCTAATAATTACTAAGATTAACTGGTGTAACCGATTAGTATAATTGATGTATTAATAAACTGCAATAGAAGTGCTTGCATTGGTTTTCTTCAACCATTTTTCCTCACTGGATTCCACAATTATATATTTCTATACGATCTGAGATTTATTAAGTTATTAAAAATAAAAAATTCATTTTTAAGTATATATCGTGTTAAATATATTTGCTTTTCTTTTATTATTATTACATATATTAATTTGTATATTCATATTTTTTCATCTTCAGGAATGGAAGCTATAATGTCTGAATTTTTTAATGATACGACGACTGCATTTTATATAATGCTAATTGTTTTTATTGCTGATCAGTACGATGCTGTTTGTTGTCATACGCCAATAACTAAGAGACATTGGTTGCGGTAAGTTAAATAATTTTCCAGAGATATTTATTTACATTTTATATATATTTTGTATTACTATATATTATGATATTCTACCTTATTATTGGATTGTTAAAATAAATTTTATTCCATTTTTGTAATCTTAAAGATTTCTAGGTATTATCTGACAATCGAATACAATTTATAAATACTTCTAATTGGACTCATCTATGTTTATTATACATTTTATTTATTTTAATGTAGGGAAGAGTAGGTTCAAATACGAAATGTAAATAAATAGGTGTTTAATTACAGTATAAATAGAAGGTTTAATGTACAAAAAGGTAATGGCAATACAATATATATACGGCACGACTATGTACGTGTTCTAGTTCGTGACCAGTATAGTACTGATGCACCGAAGTGCATCGGCGCGTAACGGTACTTGTAGCGCTGAGCTGCTATGGTGGCGCGTTACTATGCTGCAGCGTAGTACCACCCACGCTACCATTGCGCATCACTATTGTGAGGCGGCGCATTGGCCGGGTGTTTTGTGCATCGGCTTCTCTCCGGTGGCCTTTACCCTCCCACATTAATATACATAATTAAATTTTATAAGACTCGCAGAAAAACTTAAAATTAGTTGGAAAAAGTTAGCTGCTCAATCATTAAATAAAACAAGTAATATTTTGCTTTAATTTTTAGAATACACACATAATTATTTAGTAAGATTATTATAATGTTATACAAATTATTTTATATTTAGTTTATTCGACAAATAATATTCTATTCATTTCATAATGTATACTTTCAATGCAGAAGATTGCGATAGTATAAAAAAACTAAAAAGCACTTCAATCTCCTTTGCAATATATACTATGAATTTTGTAACTTTAAAAAAATTTAATATGTTTTTTTTACTAGTAAGGTTTATTTTAAATACTCTTTATTTAATGATAAAAAATATATGGTATTGTACAATATATAAATTTAAAAAATACAAATATAGTTTACAGAATACGAATAAATATGTTTATTTTTGCGTAAATATAAGCATTTTCTGTAAATTTTAAAATATTTTAATAATTGGACAATTTAAAAGAAATATTTCCATATTTAGAAAGAAATTTTTTATATGATCATGTTCTTTTCTGAATTAAATTTATGTTCTATAGTACATACTTTTATGGTAGAATATTCAATCCATGCTAAAACTGGAGTAGTCGTTTCCCTTTTTAATTTACAATCTTACAATATTCTTTAAAAAATATAAATATGTAAAAAAAATATTAGATATAAATATAATGTATGAAGATGTATAAAATAATAAAAACAAAATGTATGAACATGCATAAATTTATATTCTCATATAAAAATATAATTTTTATATATAAAGACTTAAAATAAAAATAATGAATGATTAATACTAGAATATAACTAGATAATATAAATAATATATATATATATATATATATATATATATTGACAAGGTCCGGCTCCCTCTTGGTGTCGGTGTCAATGAGTAGGTGGATAGGTACGTGGTTCAAATAAAGGTGGACGCTCGTTCTATACTACTACTTGGTGATACAAACCATTGCTCTCGAGGCAATAGGTTTCGCTCGTCGAGGCGCGACGTGGCTACGCCGAGAATATACGCCCGTCAGAGATGCTTCGATGTTTGGACACTCTGGTGTTGGTTTTTATCCTTGAGCTAATATTCTGGTGCTATTGCGTGTATTATCTCTGCATTTATATCCGTAAAATCTCAACGACTATTCGAGATTTCGTTAAAACTCAAAAACCATTAAAAGTAATTCGATCTAAGAAACTGTAAATAATTATACGTATGTGACGATGTTTCGTTTAACCGACACTTATAGGTGGCGCACGACTATATACATAATATATGTTTAATTATTTATTTTATTATAAGTGAAGTAAAATACGAAATAAAAATTTCAAGATATTTAGCTACTAATAGTAAAGGAATTTTACGTATTAAATAATGAGTAAGATTGTTAATTTATTGTACAATCTGTTAAATTATAAAAATATGCAAAAAATTGACAATTGAAAGTATTCCAAGTAAGTGAATGTGTAGTATTACTTTAGATATACAGTTAGTTGTTATATATTTAAGAAAAAAATCGAATTTTTAATCTATTGTCAAAATAATTTATTATTAAAAAATGATTGAATTTTCATTTTTACACATTATTAGACTATTATAAAATAAAAATAGAGAGAATTATACCAAATTAACCAACTCGTGCATCAAAAACGCGCACTGTTATCTAACACGCGCACTGTTATCTAACACGCGCACTAATATCTAACACGCGCCCCAATCTGTTCACGGTCATATTTAATTCACCGAAAACTCGATTTCACTTGTATAATTTGTTAAAATTATTAAATGTCTAATAATTGTATAAGTTTACAAAAGTTTACAGTGTTTTTAATTTTCGACAAGATTTAGTTTTAAAATTAAGTGTTACATAAATCAGTGTTTGATTTCGTTTGAATCTAAGTCTGATCTGCTCTTTTCGGGAGCAGAAGGATTTTTATATGATCTGATTTACAATAATGTGCGAGCAATTAACCTTCGGTGAGATAACATATTAAATTCGAGTCAGGTAAATAGTTAGTTGTAAAACATGTGAAAAGTAAATGGGAAATGCTGCAAAATAGTGTTTCGGTAAGATTTTTCGCGTAGTGATTAGTCGGTGCATAAGAACAGAGATGATTGAGTTTTCGTTAAAATAAATAAAGCGGTGAACTAATTTGGGCGCATGCTAGATACCAGAGCGCGTTTTTGGTATAATAGTTGCAGTTACACATTTTCTAAATGTATAGTTTATTTCGTGTGAATATTACAGGTAAGAGGAGTTTATTCGGTAGAGCGGAAAACGAATCAACACCTAATAGACGGATGCATGCGACAGATTAAACGCGTACGCTTTGTATGTGCGATTAGTGTAGAAGTATGCCAGTACGTTACATATTTTACATTAAAATATAAATTTAATGGCTCTATATACATTCCATATATTCAGTACAAAAATATTTTCTACAAATATGTAATAAATACACATTTATTATGTGCGTGTTTTTAGTTAATAAGATTATAAAGTATCATTCTTTTTAAATATTTATTGAAACATAATGATTTATCGACAAATCTATTCACTAATTTTATTATATGAAGAAATTGTTTCTTTTATTGATTCATTTATAATTATGTAACAAATTTTATTACAATAATTAAAATTATTTTTAATATTTATTAATATAATATGTATCAATATTGTTTTATATTACTTTTATATTAAATAATATATAATATATCTGATTAAATGTAATGCGGGTCTATCAGTAAAATAATTAAAATTATCACAATTAGAATAAAAAATTAACAAAATTAAATCGGTTTAATTTATCCGAAACGAAACTAAATAGTTTTAATTAAAATAAATGGTTGTTGTCGATATTGCTTATAAGATAAAAACTAACAATTGATAATTTGTTTTATTTATGTTTTGATAATTTGTGAATTCGTTAGTATGATAATTTGTAAAGGTTGATGATATATACATAGCTAAATAATTTGATCGAAAATTGAAAAGCTGGTATATGAATTTAAGTAATACTTATTGTTCACATAAAAAATTTGTATTGTAAATAATTACAAAAACACTATGTTAATTGTTAAAATTCTTAAAAATAAATAAGCATAAGGCTGAGGCTAATACAAAGTAATCTATTATATTTTCCATACTTCTTTGTAATCGATTTTATAACTTATATAATATCTTATAAATATTTTCATTATCTTGAACTTTAGAAAACTTGGAACGCAGGTATATAGTTTTTCGTCCTTCTGTAAAAGGTTTAACTAAAGTTTTATTTCCACGTTTGTTGATATTAATTAATTGTAAGTGAAAGAAATATTTTATTTGCTGTGTCAAAAATATCAAAATTCAGTCTAAAACAGTATTTATGAAAATTTATCTTACTCTACTTCCATTTAGGAAAAATTTTTGTAGATTACATTTTTTCGTAAGTATCTATGAAATAATAACATACTAAATTCAATGAGAAAAAATGGTTTCGAATATTATATCAAAACAATGATCTCTGACAATGAAATTGTAAAAGATTTTTAAAAATTGAAATAATTAAACTGTAAAATATAATTAAATATTGGATAGATCAGCTAGAAAATTTTTATATAAAATCTGACATTAACTATTTATTATTATACATTATTAATGATGATGAAAAATAGATTTATTACAATATCGCTAAATGATTTAGATATTGAAGTATGTTAGGTAAAGCTACTTCATCGTTGCAAAAACAAAATAATCATTTTTTCAATTAACCCTTCTACTGAATACGAAAAAATGGTCATGCTATTTAGAAAGAAATTTTACGTCAGCTCTATTCTCTGAATTTTCTACTTTTGTATTATTTGCTTGATCTAGGGAGAAAATAAAAAATTTCCCGTGTTGCGGGAGCAGGTGAAATAATCAAAACTGAATTTCACGTTAAGTACTTATTTCTCACTTTACAACAATATATATTGCTAAGAGAATATATATATATATATATAATATATATATACACCGAAAGACGCGTGCAATAGAATCGCTTGCACGAATTCAACTGCCCCGAGTGCCGTCGGCATCGGGCGCGAAGCCCTTTTCGTTCTTCTGTTTATTACTTGCTATTTAATATTTACTTAAAGTCTAATTAAAACTAAAATTAAAACTATGGGCATGCGTCCGTAGGCACTAGAAGGGTCGGGTCACCCGATCTTTATTGCAGTTCGGCCGCGCCGAGTTGTCATAAATCTCGGCGCGCGGCAAACGATGATCGGGCCCGTCGTTTGCATGCGGCGCATATTTTCTTCGCGTGTACGCCACACCCGTCAATGGAATACAGAAAGGGGTGTTAAAAAAAATATAATTGCTTTGTTATGCCGAGATGTATTAGTAGTGTGGAGGTTACGACCCGGAATTACGTGCGATGGGCGTTGGTGAAATTATCTCAATTTATCTCTGTGGAGCATCTTTTATTTTCTTAAAAATCCTATTTATTTCATATTTAGACATTTCTAATTAGCAGATATATGCTTTAACACCATGAAATTCCTATTTTTCAGTCTATCTGCCTTTTAATTATTAAGCTTGTCACCTATGATCAACACCTACATACAAAAAAATTCTTGTACATTTTTAAAACTTCTTAAAAAATTTCAACATCTTTGGAGAATACAAACTAGCATTATCTAAAGCAAGTATAGATTCCTGATTATAAAACACACCATTATGAGCACGTAGTATATATAATAAGTATTGTAAATTTAGGTGATTGTCTCGATTTTGATTTGAAATTATGATGTAAATTATAAATCTCTACAAATAATTAATAAAGTACAGTCTTGTTCCCATTTAGTTTATTTAAATCTGTTCATGTACATTCTGTATGTATTTCTCTTTACTGGCGTCATGTAATTTAATATATTTATTTATACCGGTTTCTTAAAAGCCTTCTTATTTTGTTTAGAAATTGTTATATTTAGAAATTGTTCGAAATTAAAAAAATTTAAATAACTAATTACAAAACTTATCTATTTTATCAATTTTAATTTACTTTACTAATATTTTATTTGATGTCTCAGTATGATGTTTGTTTTGCATTCAAATATTATTACACGCTTATTTTACATATATTTAAATTTATGCATCGAAATTTAATAAATTAAATTAAATAAAAATTTTAAAAAAATCAAAATTTGGTACCGAGGATTGTTAATTTATGTCACTAATAGTATTTACTTAATATCATAAAAATTGTTATAAAATGATTTGTGTTTAAAGAAGAAAGCTTTAAATAGATTATTTTTTGAAAACCATGTATAATAAAATTTGGTTTCTTTTGCAATTATCATTTAGAAACATTTTAATAAATTACCGTACTTTATATATTATTATTATTTATAACTTTGTATATTGTTCATATTTTAGTTACATTTTATACAGTCACAATTATTTATTTTCAAAAATTTCATACATATAATTTTGAATATTTTTTTCTGTTTTTCTAATTCTAGTATTGTCTTTCTACATTATTTCTCCTTATTTTTTTTTTATTTACGTTCAAATATTTGTATTAAATCTCGTAGTATTTATTGTATTGTATTCTTCTAAAATGTGTCTCATCTTGTCATTTCGTTTATTACAAAATTTACTCCATATTTTGCCTAATACCGTATTTCCTCTTTAGGCCATAAATTTTATGGTTTTTTCATATATTTTTTTAAATTCATTATGTACAGCAGAATATATAGTAATTATTTTTAAGAACAGCTTTAATATAACACAAAAAAAACAATTTTTGTAAAAAGCTAAGATTTGGACGATTTTTCAGTCAGAATAGATTCTTTCAAAATGCTAATGAATTAGTAGCAATTTTTTTGTAACACGCATAATGTTTATTTAGTAAAAGATAGAAGAAAGAAGATTGGTGTAAGATTAATTTGATCGAATAATTAAGGATACAGATAATTTAAATTATGTATAGAGCTTTAAACTTTTTTAAATGTATAAACAATACTTAATATCTATTTTAAAAGTTGTTTCAATTTTTTAGCTAAAATAATAATGTAATTAATTAACAAAACATTGAATTTTTTCTAAACTATTTACATTTAACAAGTTTACGTTATAAGAGTTATAATAATAGAGGATCATATTGATTATGTATATCGCACACGCGTACATAAAACGTTAAAAGATCGCAAAAATTCAATCAATACAAGAATCTTCTAGAAAAACTATCTAAAATAAAAAATTTAAACTTCAATGTTTTCATTCTCTTTTATAAGAGTTTACATTATGAAAAAAAATTGAGCCATGTTTGATCATTACGTTTTTTATATATATACTAGATTAGTTTCTGATTTATTATGTTTAACTTTGTCTTCCCTCCCATGTATATTTCTTTTCTTTCATATACAATAGTTAAATTTTTAATTTAATTTGTTTATGTTTCTTTTTGTCTATTTCTTTCATTCTCTCTCTCTCCCTCTCTCTTTCTCTAGGTGTCTCTCACTTTACACGGAAGTACGCGTGTGTGCACGTGTATCCTTGTATCATAATGGTCGAATCATCGCAAAGCTGACGCCTTTCTAAGTGCTTTCAATACTTCTTTGGGTAATCTCTCCGTGTTTCCTATATCAACAACTTACAATCAACTGGGCTTGTCCGCAAATAACGTACTGAAATATGATTATGAACGAATAAGGTCCGTAATTGAGATTATTAAGCAATTACATAAATAATACACATGTAAATTTACTATAGAGACTTATTTAAGAGCAAAACAAAAAAGTAGCTATACTTATATAGTTAGTGTACACCGAAAATAAAAAACTGGAAGAATAAAAAAAAGAAATAAAACTGAAGTTTACAGTAATCATATTCAATTTTAGTAATGAAACTTAGTATTAATGGTAATTATTAAAATTGTAACTTTAAAAAAAGCATATATAAAATAACAATAGTTCTTAATTTATTCAATCATTCTATTATTAAATATTAAAAACAGACAGACTACATTTAATTAATTGATATTGAATATTTGTTTAATATTAATAAATTTATCTAGTTATATCCAATTATTTTTATTTGTGATTATTAGAGACAATTATCTAAAGTTATTTAAATTATATTATTGAAGTTATGTGTACATCTAAACAATAAATCGAAACAGTTCATTTATATTATAATATCATAATAATTTGTTATTCTTCTACACTAGTCGATATATTATTTTTAAAAAATTAAAAAAATATTTGTACATTGTTAAATAGAAGGAAAAAAAATTATATATCTAAAAAATATAAGTGAATTTGCATTGTGTTCAAGTCGCGATATTTTTAATGTATTTTATTTATTATTACTTTTATCAGAATCATCGAAATTTATTATAGAAAAATATTAAATATTTTCAATAATTTTTTTTTTAAGTTTGTTTTTGTATTCTTAATTTTTATATTTTTAATGTTGAAATAAGCAATTTTAATTTTTAAATTATATTTGTTTTTTCTTGTGTATGAAGAATGCAAAAATAAAAAAATTATTAAAAAAGAAAAGAGAAAATTCTATATTGTAGCCGATTTAGTGAAAGTTAAATTAAAAACATAGAATTAAAAAATTTATAATTAGATAATAATAAATTAATATATTAATTGTAACATGCATAGTGTACTTTAGCTTAATTTTTTCATTAGTTTTTTATTTAATTGTTAAATTATGATCATTATTTATTAAATTAATATATGGACAATTAATTTTATTAGTAATAATTGATAATCGAAATTATAGTTAATATTAGATCTTCATTTACATTATATGTTCTCATGCATATTTGAACTTTTCAAAATTATAAGTACTATGGGATTTAAAAAAATTTTTATATTATTTATAAATATAATTTTTTATTATATTAAATTTTTTTCAAAGAAATTTTATTGAAATTTTCTGGTTTATTGGGAAGATAAAAAATGTTATTTCATAGCAAAAATTCAAATTAAGTATACGTTTTCAACAATACATATTATAAAAATGTATGATTTTATAAATAATTATATTACTTAAAAACTTTTTGAAATATCAAAAGAAGTTGATGAAAATGTCACAGTTTATTTATTTAATGCTTACAGAAATAATAAAAAATCTAACTAATCAATAGTTATAAAATAAATGAGTATAATTCCTCATGAAAAATTTTAAATTTAATAACTAAAGTTTTTTTCAATATTGTTTATAAATTATGTACATATTGAAAATTAAATAAATTTATAAAATGCTTTTCTATTTTATTATATTAATGTTTTTCATAATTTATAATTAAAAGAAAATTGCATTTATTTTATATTCTGCTACTATCATTAATTACAATTGTTAGAAATAGTTTACATTAAATCAATATTGTATGTTCTAAATCAATGTTAAAAAATTGTTCATTCTCATTGTTTTTCTATTTTTAAAGTAATATTTTTGTTATTCATTTAATGTTATATATTCACAATAAAAATGAATTATTTTAAACAAATGTTATTGATTCTTCATTAATATTCATAATATTTACTTGATTTATATCAATATATTTCTAATTATAAAATTATTTATATATCCTTCTATTTGGAAAATACCAAATTCGTGGATTATGCTTTCTAAATACCATTGATTCCAAATTTAGTTTTTAACTTTTTTTTTTAAAAAACACCTAGTTATCACTCCTGTGATTTATCTATATTTAACATTATAAGCTTAGTTGGTAGATAAACAAAGTTCTTACCGTTTGTTGTTCTTGTTCTTGTTCTTGTTCTTGTTCTTGTTCGAGAGGGAGAGAGAGAGAGAGAGAGAACAAGTGACAGTATCCAGTAGATAAGTTTTTCAAGATATCAAAGAAACAGGAGAGAACATCCAAAGCTGGGTGATTTTTGTTGTATAAATATAGTTTTCAATTTATACATTTGTACATAGAGTTTTTTATACACTAAGTATAATTGTGATCACACTTCAATATACAAATCTATAAATATACTAATATGTATTTAATTTTCTTAAAAATAAAAGTAGAGTAATGATTATGCATTTTTACGGATTACATACATATATGTATTTTGTCAACAATAGTACTTTAAATCAAGAGCTATATTTTAGTTTCTAATGAATAAAATACAATTCAAAGTAAAAATATATTTGCATAATTTTAATGATTCAGTTAAGTTTATTATTACATTATTTTTAAACAGTTTTCGAAAAAATTTTTTATAAACGGAATTAATAATAGTTATCTGATTTATAAAATTTTCATTTAATAACTCGTAAAAGAAATTTTGTTTTGTGTAAGACAAATAGCTTTTATTTCATTTTTATTTGTTTTCGATTTGTACGACTTGTAGATTAATCTTCAACAATGAAAAAGAATATTGATATAAAAAAATAATTAACATAAGTAGTTAATCTCTTCGATTCTCATAGTACAAAGTGGTGTACTAATAAGATTAAAGGAAAGATACTCATTTATCTTATATGAATAAAGTTATTTTGCTTTTGTTTATTTTAGTTTTATTTTGCAAGGAAAAAATTTGGCATGTAAATTAATTATCGGAGTGGAACATTAACTGTCAGTCAATTTAATTTAAAATAAACTTATAATTTATTTACGAAATATTTGCAATATAATTTTAATTCACTATTCATAATTGTAAAGAGTAGTACTCAAATCCATAGAATTGATAAATCGAAAATAGACCAATCGATAGAATAACTAGTAACTGATAGAATGTTTTTTTAATGATAACCTATTTAAAAATTGATATAAAAGACATTATACTTGCGATATATTTGTTATTTATTCCGTCACTCAAAGAAAATATTATATTGTTATTATTCTTATTAATAGTTTTACGTATCTTATTATTGATTTTGTATACATTCATTTTTTAAATTTATATATATTAAAATTTTTTTTGATAATATAATATGTATATAGTATTTGATTCAATAGTTTCAAGGTTAGAAAAGCATAGATTTGTAGAATTTTTCTATTTAAAGATTTTGAAAACTAGAATTCGTGGAACACTAATAAAACCAAAAATATATTTAATAATAATTAGAATATGTTGAATCCAATTAAATATAATAACTAAATTAATTAGTAAATTGTGGATGTAACTGGAAAATTCGAAATATGATTTATGTGTTATAACATTGTTATTAAAAATAAAATAAAATCATTTAGTAATCAAATATCTAACTTATTATCGAATGAAAATTAATCAAATTATTAACATAAAAATTTGAGTATAACTTGTTCGAAATATGAATAATTTTTGTTTTTCGTTAGCTTTCATAAAACTTCTTGAACTGCACGGATAAAAATATGTAATTTATACGTAAAAGTAAAAATTAATACAGCAAGGAACACGCATTCAGTCATCACTTTATAGCCGAGTTATCAAGGCTCTTATGGTGAAATTTAGTACATCTTAGTGGAATGTATGAACTCGAGATGGTATAAGAGAAAGAAAAAAAAGGAATAAAGATAGAGTGAAGGAGTTATAATTTTAGAATCAATTTATGGTTTATTTGTTATTCAATTGTGTGCTTGAAGGAAAGTAAGCAAGCGAATGATTCAATAAATTATATGCTTTAATTTCGTTTGGAGCAATATAATTAAGGAAGGAAAAAGTATATTGAATCCATATATCCGTTTTTATAAGTTTTACCTTTTAAATTTATAATTAGAATTTTTAGTATATAAAAATAATCTACTAGAAAGAAAAATATTTTTTTAGTTTCATTTCAATCACGGTACAAAATAAAATTTTAAAAATAATTTGCACATACATAAATAATTAAATTTGATACATTTATTTACACTAAAAAATGGAAAAATAGTATGTAATTTTATGTATACAAAGAATTGCTTAAGAGAGCTAAAGACAGTCATTTGTATTTAAATTTTATTGTATTTTATTATATTTTATTATATTTTAAAACTATTATAATTATTATTTTTAAAACTTAAAAATACTAATTTCATGAATAATTTCTTAATTAACAATGCAACTATTAAATTTATGCTTTAAATATCAGTATTCATTATCATACGTATTTATTTACTAAATTAAATAAGTTCTAATTCAAAACAAAAATTTGATATAAAAGATTGTCAATATAATAACAAAAATATTGATCGAGTGTATATGTTTAGATGACACGCTTAAAATTATCGTAAAATCTGACATTTTGATATTATTTTTATTCAAATTTATTAATTGTAATTATAATTTAAAATTAATTTTAAAATAAAAAACAGAATTTAATAAATAAAAACAAAATGTTCATACTTTGCAATTATTTGCTTGAAAAATAATCTTTTTTACGCAAAAACCGAGTACAAAGTTTTTGCAATTACGTCAAATACAATTTTTTTAAAATATTTTTACCCTCTAATATTTTTGAGTAGAAACTGAATTCTATTCAACTCATTTTTGGAAAAAATTAGAAATAAATGATTAGTATACGTTTGTTAATTAATTACTATATTATTATCCTAATACTATCTTAATAGTATGAAAGTGAAACATATTTTTAAATATTTTAAATATTCAAAGGTTTTATATTTTTTAGTTCACCAAATTTGATGTAAAATGATTCATATTCTGAAATATGAAAAAATAATTAACATTCTTAATCTATTTATTACCAAATAAATCTATCTTACTTTCTATTTGAAGATACAATACAGTAGTACTCGTTTCTTGTACGATAAATATTATAAAAGTAAATGCTTAATTGAAAGGCAATTGAATTTAAATTTCAAGAAAATTTCCATAATCAAAGATTTATTCATTACCAAATGTCAGTAGACTGTTTACAGTAATTAACGTAAACCTATCTTCAAATTATTTTCCGCCACGTGACAAGCAAAAAAAATTTGAAATAAAGTAATTATATCACATCAGGAAATTTAGTCGCAAGGCAGGAAGCTAACATACTTTACGGAAAAATGGAAAAAATGAGCTTGGCAAGGCATGCTATTGCAAGGCGACGAAGCGATTAATTGGGAAAGACCGTGCAGCTCCATAGGACAAACGTTCTATTTCAGCTTACGCATTCATGCGCGTTAACGCTTGAATGATTTCATTACTCGAATCTGGTGAGGCAGGACAGTGCGGAGAAATGACGCTATTAAATAGCGGGCGCCAGCTGTCCAAGCTGCTGCTGTCATTTACGCCGCGACACGTTGTCGAATCTATTTGCATAGTAATGACGTAGCAATACCGATGACGACGTCGATTTCACTTAGAAATACTAAGATCCGACGACCATTCCATTATCGGATTTGAAAACTTGAAGAAAGATTACTTATTTTATTCTTTTTTCTTGTTTATCCTGTTAAATCTCTCTTGTTCAACTCTCTTATCCAACATTTTGCCATTTTATTAGAGAAATAGTTTTTTTTTTTTAGAAAAAAACTTCATTAAGAAAAATAATATTAAATAAAAATGGATTTAATGATTTAAATGTGTGTTTATTACTTCTTACGATATTAAAGATTATATTTAATTTCTTTAATCAATATATTTCAAGAAAATAAACAAATTTTTCTGATTTTATAAATCATATAATTTTGGATAAGTTTTATTTTATTTTGTTTACTTACCAAATTACTTTAAAGTACGTAATTTGGATATGGAATAACATTTTATTTAAATAAATTAGTATTTCTAAACTTAAGCAAGTAAATGAGAATATTTGAAGGAAGTATATGTTGATATATATGATAGTATATAATATGTTTATTTTTAATAAATAATAAAATTGCATCCGACATCATAATATCAAATAAATTTTCTAATCACATTTCTAATTAAATGATTTTAATTAATATATTTTTTAAATGCTTAATAAATTTAATTTCAAAGTGAGTAAAAACAATTTATTATGGGAATAAAAAAAATTCTCTATTGATAGATTAATCAAATAGATTCTAAAGTAAAGTATTTCATCTATCTAATGTAAAATTGACTATATATTGACAATATTATTGTTACATTTCTATCTGTAATTCCGTAATATTAGACAAATCAATGAGCAATCTTGATCAATTTACTTTTAAATGCATGATGCACGTTTGATTAAAAACGAATAAAAGTATATACTAGGTCAAGAGAGAGAAACAGGGAGAGTGAAAGATGATCAATGTGATGGAGGATGAAAGAAACATCCAATTTAAGTATTTAATATTTAAGTGCAAATGATAAACGTTACTTTATAAGTTAAAATTAAAGCAATATTAGTTCTGATAGCAAAACTTGGAGTATAACTTCTTAAACGATCACATAGGTTACTTCATTGTAAATGAAAGTTACAAATAAAAACTATGTATTGTTAGAGCTAAACTGAATTAACGGCGATGTTATATGTTAACTAATAATTTTAACTTCTGAGAGTTTTATACCTGCTGTGCTACCTTACTTCAGCTATTTTATAAAAAAGCGAGTAAATTTAACTTAAGTGTTAGAAAGATAATGGTGGTGAAAATGAATTTTTTGAGAATATACTTATATAAAGTATCTAGTCTAATTATACTAATTGTATACTAATTGCATAGGTACTTTGGTATTTTCAATATATTGTGACGAATATCTCACTTCCTCTGTAGGATTGTTGCTAGTAAATTAGGTATTATTTCCATATAAAATTTTGTCAAATCCTAACCTGGTTGACAGCGAATAATAATATTTTGCTGCAACTTATGACACAATAAAGAAAGGATTCGTTCCCTTTCTAAATTCAGTAAACAGAGCTTTAATTTATTTGTTTTCATTTTTTAATTAAAAATAATATTTTACTTTATTAATAATAGTATTTTAGTATTTTCATTGCGCAAAATGTAACTTTGGCTTTTTAAATACACGTAAAAACATCGTTGAAAAAATAATATAAATAATATAATATTAAGTTTTTAAACTTTTCTAATACTTCTAGTTTTTAGCATCAGTTTCTGCATTTTCTCAATCCTATTCATTATAAAAGTTGAAAATAATGTTTATCTCTCTTTAAATACATCAAAGATTAATTAATATCTTCTATTTTTCTTTATTAACTTCAATTTTTGGTGTTGCTATTCTATTACCTCATTATCATTTCTGTTTCACCGTGATTACCAGTGTGATATTTTCTTTTAATAATAAGTGGAGTTTTTAATTAAAATGGTTAATATTTATTGAAATATGTTTAGATAATATAATTATTGAAATATGTTTAGATAATATAATCATATTATATATGTATTATCAACTTCTTTAAATTTATACATGGAAAAAGCAACAATTTTCACTATTTTTATTTTTTTTTTTATACTAAAGATTATAACTCTTTAAATTCACAATTACTTATAATACAAATAATATTTAATAAGATTTACCGTCCTCTAATATGCAAATCATTATATTTTATCTCGTTTTAATATAGAATTATGAACACTGTTATTTATTATATTTTTTATTTTCTACCGAAACATCATATATGAATTAATAAATAATAATAAAGTATATTTTTATTTTAAACATTATTAGAACAAAATTTTTTAAGTGTTACTTCAATTTCTCAAGATATATTATCACGGAAAGAGGGGTATCCAGTAAATTTGCTTGTAGCTCAATTTCTTTTTCAGCTCTGATTTAATTCCTAGAAACTAATTCACAATGGTGGGCAGGTGTTAGTGCGCGGAGGTGAAAATTGCACGTCTAGACTTTTTTTGTTACATTAATTAAAGGAGTTGTATGGTATTGAAAACAAAGTTATTTCCAAATTCCAATAATCTTAAATAGTTTAATAGTGTCTATAATCTTTAATAGTTTAATAGTGTCCATAATCTTTAATAGTTTTTTTGTATAATTTATAATTTTTAATATAATTTTTTCCAAAAGAATGTCTGCTTCATATTAAAATATTTATTATAACATTAAATACTTCGACACAAATAATTTAATAATTTTAAGAATTTAAAACTTTTCTATTTTGAATGCTCTAAAATAATTTAAAACTCCACTTTCACGGATTATTATTAAAGTTATATTTAGTAATATCAAAACTTCTATCTCAATCTAATTAAAAATATAATCATTATTACCTAATAGAAACTAACTATTGAATTATTTAAACACTATTTTTTATAAGATCTAAGACTTATTAAATTATTTCTGTATTTTAGTTAGTTTAGATTTTTTTTAAAAGTAAACATTTAATTTGAATATCAATGTGATTAAATAAAATACATTAAAATAATATAACATTTAAAAAAATATTTTCATTATACATACATTCTATAATTTTACACTTCAATTTGATATCAAATTTTTGAATGTTTAATAAAATAACAATAGTAATTACATTTTTTCCATTATAAAATTATAATTATTAACGCTTTATAGAAAATTTATTATAAGATATCAAGTTAGATAAATTGGCAAAGAGATAAGTGCATTTTTACAAACCGTTGAAAGTCAAGTACATTAATGTTGGATTACGCGGTAACAAACAAAGAAGAGGATGGGTTGATAGGTGAGCTGAAATTGATAGGAGCAAATTCGATAACCAGCCTCTATGTGTGATATTGTACTTTGCAATTTGTACTATTAAAGTATGTATTATAATCTAATTAAAACAGAAACATAAAGAAAAAGTGAAATGTATGAGGAAGATAAAGGAGGGAGAGAGCTTGCATAAAGCATTGAATAATTCGGTAGTGGAGCCTGAGAAAAACGAGGAAAAAAGGAAATAAGTACTGAGATTACAAATATTAGGTGAGCAAAATGAATGTGAAGAAAAAGCTTCAAAAATGGAAAGATGAAATTAGGGAAGAGCATACGATACGATATATCAGTGCAATAAAGAAACATGTTTAATTACTAAAAAAACAAAAAAGAAGAAAGTAAAGAGATAAATAGAAGTAGAAAATCAGCACAATACCGAAAAAATTTTTTTTTAATTTTATTAATAAAACGTACAATAGCTTGGAAAATCTTTAAAGAGACTTACTTTCAGGAAATAAATTGAGAAAAATGAGAGAGAGACAAGGAGGACTACAGGTGTACCAGAGAACAGGAACTGAAATAGGAAGGGAACATGAGAGCATAGATACAATATCTATAAAATTTTTATAGTGCAAATGTAACGATAAATAAATAAAATTTAAAAAAAATAACAAGAAGAAGATCAGATAACTTTACAATATTTGAAAATTTCGTTTTGTAAAAGTTCCTAAGAAGTTTATGAAGTTGTTATCAAAATGTTCAAAGGAGTCAGATACGTACAATTTGGAAAAGCAGTATTTTATATCGTTTCCAAAGAAAGAAGAATAAGAAATAAGAAAAATAGGGGTATTAAAATTATGTTACAAGGTCACAAAATTTATTTTAAAGTTTTGAAGAACGTGATACGAAGTGAAGAGAGAGAAATGTTGGATGAATACAATTTGGCGTTACCAGGTTTGTGGATATTAAGACAGTCTTCAATAAAATATGTAGGGGAGCCATATAGAAAAATAATAATACATGGAATATAAAACATATAATAAAGGGAGGAATAGACAATTATCTAATCAGATTTTCTAGACAATTTTATAAGAACTCTTTAAAAAAAATTAAAATAGAAAGGAACTAATAGATGAAATGTTTGTGAATAGAGGAGATAGACAAGAACACAAAATTCTATGCGATTTAATATAAGTTAAGCATACCTATATTAAAATAAAGAAAGACCAGTAAATTTGGAAAAATTAAATTAGAAAAATGAAAATTTGCACTAGAAACAAAAGATTTAATATATGAAGAATTAAAGGATTATATTTATAAAACGAAAGAATAAATGAAGCTGCAAAAGAGCTTAGGAATTTCAACGTGATTTAGAATAGGAAATAAAACAAGAGCAAATACACCTCGACTACCGGAGAAAATGTGTAGCTTCTGAAATAATGCACCAAAAACAATGAAGTGTTCTAGAGAACTATAAATATTCAGGAAGGTGTTCACAAGTTTGGAATAAAATATAGAAAGAAAAAATAAAGACCATTGGCGAGTCAAATAACATTATTTAAAAAAAAGAAAGATCAAAATGTAAAGATAAACAGGTAACCAAAAAGAAAGAAGAGCGGAACAAAATACATTTAATAAATATTCGGTAAGGAAATTAGAATTAAAATAAACAGGTTCAGTTATAATATAAAGTTATAAAACAGTTGTACAACAATGAAAGTACAATATATTTAATTAATTTATCTAGATTTCGTTCAAATAGTAATTATTTAATTAAAATTATAAATATAGACAATATCGATATTTTTTATGTTTAAACTTTTAAGTTCAAATTTTACGTGTAAATTATGCCTTATATCTTATAGTAATGTATACATATTTCAATTAATAACTACGAGTAATATTCATAAGATAACGTCGTGTAAGCGAACTATATAATTTTTTATCTATTTGAGTAAATAGTATTTTTTTCATTTGATTATTTTTTGCTACATAAAATGTTTCAAATTAATCAAATTACACATTTATGAAATTAAAATATATATAAAAACTGTGTCTAATAAATACCTTAAAAATTCATTTCATTATTTAAATATATATATATATTAAACGCATATATATCATTTATGAATAATACAATATAATAAATATAAGAATATTATAATCAAAAAATTTACTTACATTTAAATTTAATGTTATTCAAGGTGTTTTTATTATTTTTTACTGCTATCAAGCTATTGAAATTTATATTTATTGTATATTTTATTGATATAAAAAAAATTAATAATTTTTATTTCTGTATTTGACAGATTTATTATAAATTTAATTAATCTTCTTAAATTGTATGAATCTTTATTTGAATAAAAAATAGTATATTATATTGTATCTATAATTTTGTTTTTATGTTTGAGTTTAAATTTTATGATTATTTTTTTTAATTTTAAAAGAGAAAATTTTTACTTTCTATAAATTGTCATATTATACTTATTTATAATAATATTTCTTATTTTTATTAACATATATAATAAAAATAAAATACATCATTCATAATGAAATTATCTATCAAAACTAACTTTCTGTATTTCGTTACGATTATAATTAATTAATTTTGTAATACAAAGATTTTGAATTTATTTTATTTATTTGATCATTAATATTATATTCATTTATCTAGATCGTATTATGCAAAGATATATCAATCTTGCGAAATAAAATTATTACACTAAAAGTTGAGAACACTTCTATGCATGTTTTTTGTTCAGTTTATTAATAAAATTAAATCTTAATCTATCGTTTTCAGATATGTAGCCAGGGGGAATTACGAATTATAATTTATACAGATTTGATAATAAAAAGTAGAATAATAGCAGATTGTCTTGTCGTTATATTTCAGTCTTGTATGCGAATACAGCGATCGTACATAAAGATCTTTGATTATACGAGTTAGTCTCATCCGCGTCTGTATGGTTCTTTCCTCTTAAGATTTCTATGCGTGAATGGCACATAAAACGTCTGAATCATTATTCTGTATCGTTCATTTTCTATCACGCACACACGGAGAAAGAAATTTGTGACTTACGCTACATAATGAACTGTATGTCTAACGTGCTCTCGGGCATTTTTTCACTTTCTCTGCTGTATTCTATTATCATTTTGCTACTCATTGATTTATATTTTATGAATGTATACTTCACTCTACTTTTCAAATGTTTTACAGAATTTCCAACAAAACAGTCAGTCCATACACCTCTAATTTTTGTCACATACTTCGGTACTTGCTGTTAGATTATTAGTAATTTATAATTGAAATTTGCGTAAAACTGATTCTTTTTATTTTAGTTTTGTTATAAATTTAAATTTATTATTGAGTGCAATATGATATTTTATTAACTATATATGTGTGTGTGTGTGTGTGTGTGTGTGTTTAAAAATAATTAAATAGAAGAGAATACTGTATCAGGAAAAGAACGTTTTTTTTGCTTCAATTTAAGATATGCAATAGTAGGTTTTAAAGAATAATTTACAAGATCCCGCCATTTCATCTTATCTTTATCCATCTCTTTTAATCTTTTCAGAGTTGTAATATAAATTAAAAATCCAAAGAATATCGATAAACTTTCATAAATATGTAATATTTTTAAGGAATTATCCATAGACAATTTTTGTTCTATTTTTGTTCTTTAAATTTAGTCCAGATAATTTATCATATTGTATATTTATTTAAGAAAAATAATCTATTTGAAGTTTTTAAAACAAATATTAAAAAAATTTTTAATTTTGCACACATATTATTAATACACACACTTATGATTTTATTAATTTTCTATATACACGAATCGATGTTTTCTATCAGTTCACCTTTTGCTACATTAGTCGAATGAGCCTTAGTCGTTGAGATTACTATTAGTTTACTCTCCAGGGCTTTCAGGATTTCAGTACATTATCTTGAAAGCACCTTCAATTTCCTCAATATGACATTGCGGAGCAACTCATTTATATTATATATATATATATATATATATATATTTACATATTTAATATATATTTTAATATATATTCACCTACACATCAAACATGCCATCAAACTTTATCCTCATCGAATATTATTCCCCATTAAGCATCCAGGTATAGAGAGTGTAATAGCGTTGAGTATTATTCGAGTATTGACAAGTAACTACATTTAAGATTTTTTTCTTGTGCCATCGTTAGAGCATGTTCAGAGGATTTTTTCTATATTGTTATCGTATGTATTATTGTTGTCGGTATTTTTTTATACTCATTTTAATTGATTTCGAATTATGAATTTTCGAAAAGAAACTAAGTTGAATTTTAAATTATTATTATGATTATACATATACTTTATTGTTCATATTTTAATTATTTTAATCTTTGAAAAAATTTTAAAGAAAGATCGTAACTTTTATGCGATATATGAATGTAAACGTTTGGACTGCTACAGTCAAAACTTATTAGTTTTTCTACAATAATCAAGTAGCTTCATATTTTTATGGTACTGTTTAAACAATCATTATAAAATTGTCTAATATCAATCACTAGCTACTTGTCTAATAATAATATAATAATAATAATAATATCTATCACTAGCTACTTGTCTAATAATAATATAATAATAATAATATCAATCACTAGAGTTTTATTTTTTATAAACTCAAATACCTAATTTACGTAAAAAAAATGATCCACAGATATTGGTAACTTTATCGGGCTTTCTAATATATAATGAAGTTTAAAAATGAAAGATAAGATAAAAAATTTTTATGCTTTAATACAAAATGACCAGATTTTAACTATAAAACGACACTTATTTATATTTTAAGTTATAATAAATGAATTATTTTTCATTTTTAAAATACAAGTAATAGAAATTTTAAGTCGTAAATGAAAATTATTTTAGTAAAAATCCTAAAAATAGAAAATTCTACTATTTTCGTGTGTAAATAAATTAGAAAATATCAATCAGGATATAGTACAATATTATTAAAAGAACAATTACACTTGTTGCCTTTGTTTTTGCTAAGTTTTTTATATTTTTAATCCTTTTACATATTAAAAAACTTTTTATTACATTGAACAATAATAATTAATAAAAAACTTTAAAAATGTAAAAATCATTAGTAATTAATGTATTAATTGACATACATGCCATACTTTAATAATTGCCTTTTCTACATATTTTTTTCTTGAGAAAATATGTAAGTTATTTCCGAAATTTTTTTTGAGGGAACATATGTACTTTGAGCCGAAGAGTACACAATGTATCATTGAATATTGCATCAAAAATAAAAAATATACTTTTGCATTATCGTATTATCTTCTGTTTGCAGCTTTATGCGTATTTTAATACGCTAGAGTCAAACAGAAAAGTACGATGTGATAGCATAGCATTTCTATGAATCAGTAATAACCGACAGAATGAAAAGTAAGAAATGATTGCTTATTCCACAGGAGTAATCCGGATTATGTCGATTTACGCGCAGCATTGTACTTTTCGTATAGCATTGCAGAGATTTAAAAGAACTCGTAAGATGAAAGGATTTTGTTTTTTAGGGGTGTAAATAGCAAATCCATTCGATGGGTTTTCTTATGGAAATTTTTAATCTTAAAAAAAGAAGTATTAACTATTATATCTTCTTATGTTCAATATTATACGTAAAAACCAAAACAAGTTTTGACCTCAATGTCTATCGAAAGTAAATATAGTATTACATTATAAATATTATTTAAAATTTTTACATAACACAAATAAAATAAAAATAATGTAAAATATTATTATATATATTCATTTTGTTAAATTAATAGCAATTTTTTAAGTTTCAAAAGCTGAAAACAATAAAAACACTTAAAATATTGAAAAATTAATTTTTTTTTTCTGAAAGAACACTATAATAACATACTATTACATTTTTTAATTAATGTGTCTAAAAGTATTTAAATATATGTTAAAGTAATTTGGAAAAGTTAAAATTTAACCTGTGGGTATAATGACTTTATACAGTTCGTTCTGTAATTCTTCAGTAATTTTTTATCCGTTATAGAGTAATATATATATATTATAGTCTATCAAAAAAATTTGAGAAATTAATAATAATAAGAGCTTTAATAATACAGTATCATTTACCCCAGTTTAAAAAACGTGGAAATAATAGATATACATGTCTTTTATATGAAATTTGTTTGTTTATATGTTATTATGCAAATAGATTTCTAAAAAATAAAAATTATAATAATACAAAATTTGAATGAAAATATAAAGAACGCAATAGCCAATATTCTTCAATGATTAATAATTACATATGGTACTATAAATTGTATAAATACCGGACACTGATAAACTTACTTATATTAAGCCGTAAAAATAATATTCATAAGCCGTGGAAAATTATTAGTTTTTAAAATGATATAATATTCTTGATAAAAATACATATCGATAGACTATATGAACTTCATGAACTTATTTTAAAAAATATCTTTTTAAATTTTACTCTATAATATAGTTATTGTAATAATAGTGTTATATTTTTGTTTATAAAAGCTTGAATTTTCAATGAAAATATGCGATGATTAAGAAATCTCGTACGTCCCATCCAAATATATTTATAATTATAATTAGATTTTAATAAGCAAGATTAAAATCTAGAGTGAAAAAATAATTGAAAAAATATTTAATTAGTAGAAAATTAGTACATATATTAATATTTAATATTAATATTAAAATAAAATCTTAAATAATAAAATCCATTTTTGGGCTTAGAATTATTTTTTATCTACATTTTACTATTTTATTTATAAAAAAGCCGATGTTTTTTCACACATTCATTGATAATTTTTACTTTAGGTAATCATTATTTTATTTTAAAATAATTTTAAAAAAAAGATAAAGTAATTATCTATATTAAACCTACATTTTTTAAAACTGTTTTAAATCATTCTACTTTGAATATCATTTAGCATTTTAAACACATTAGTAATTTATAATTACTTAAAACATAAATCTTTTTAATTGGTAGTTTTTCTTCAAACAGCGTAATTTAGTACAATGTAGAAATAATAAATAAAAAGAATGACATACCTTTTTAGAAATTTAAAAAAATCACCAAAAGGGCTTGATATTGTAATAGTAAACATAAATTATTGGTATTGAGTGTAAACATAATGTTAGATAATAATATTTAATATAAATATTCGTAATATTGTTATTATTATATTTTTTTTAACAAACCATATATTGATATTTTCAAAATGTATACAACAGATTTCAAATTATAATATGTTGTACGATGTATCGCATTCCGTTTTTACATATGACCTCATAGATTGTTTTATTTTTATTAATAATTCTATTTTCTGTTTCTTATTTATTTTTAATATTAATTTTATAAGGAATATCTATTTTTATTTTTTGTATTTTTCTTTTTCTATTTCAATGAATTTTATTCAACGTTTAAATCACTTTACTTCTTTCATTGTTTTTATCAGTTTTTAGCATTGGTAATTTTAGTATAGATATCTTCCAATATTCCTTTCAATATTTCTTTGTCAATATTGCATAATCTACATACCTTTTCTTTATGAATAAATCTTTGTCTACTCTTGTTTTAATACCTAATCTAAATATGCTAGCATCTTTATTCTGATTCTTCTTTTTCCTACTTTGTTTTCATATATAAATTTTTGTATAATCTTTCGACAGTTATATATTTTATTTTCACTGTATATTTTGATTTTTCAAATTTATAATTCTATTTTTCAATATTTGTTTTTCTCCTGGTTCTTTTTTCAATTTCGTATTGTACATTATTTTTTAAGGAGTGTAAGAATCAGCCTTAATTCATCTATTTTCTTCTTCTATAATTTATGTTTCTTTCACTTTTTATATTTTTTTTTCTCTTCAAATCTTATTATTCTACCACCATACACATCGTCTAAGTGTGTTCTTTTAATATTATTTTTTTTATCTATTTTCTTTATTATTTCTATCTTTATTTTTTTTTTTCATATAAAAATCAACGAAATCTTCTTGTAAATTTCTATATATAGAATATATATATATATATATGTAATTTAAAACAGAATAAGATTATAATTATATAATTTTATATAGAATTGATATAAAATTTATAATTTATATTATAATTATATACAAATTATTACTATAATATAAAACTATGTCAACACGTACAATTTAAATCATTATTGAAAATATAACCTAAACGAGTTGAAATATTCGACCGTGTCGATTAGAACTATCGATCATATATTTTAGTTGACTATTCTGCCTCTCTTTTGTCATATAATTTAGAGATAGAGCGAATAAAAAAATATCGCAAAATATAGCACAATTAAAAAAAAATTAAATTAAGATATATTAATTTAATATAGTATTTTTTCTTTTTAAATTTTTTATACAAAATATTTTTCTCATTCTTCGTTGTACTACTTTTTGATTGTTTCTACTATTAATTTATATAATACACCCTATCTCTTTTTCATCGGTACGTTCTAAGGCCAAATTTATCCTTTTAAAAGTTTTTACATAATACCAAATATTATAAATATAATTATTATAAATGTATAAAAATTACATATGGTTTTAAAAAAATAACGTTTTTTAACGAAGAATAATGTTATGTACAATAACGGTAATAAAATAAACTATTAAAGTTACATTAAAATTGATAATTTTACAAATTTATTTTATATAAAATATAGTATCTTTATTAAACAGTCAAGTGATGTAATAAAATATAAAAGATTTATTCATTTTATTTAATAAAATATACTCTAAACATGCTGCGTAAAATCTTCCATTGTATTAAATTTAAAATGGAGTTTTTTGCTTTATCATACATAAAAATGGAAAAATAATGTATTATTCTATCATAAATTGATAACAAATAAATTATAAAAATGTTATAAAATTGTACAAAGATTCTAATTATTATTGTTGTTACTGTATATTATAATAGTAAATGTAATATATCATAATTATTTTTTCGATAATAAGTTATAAAATAATTTTGTTTTTTATATTATTATAAAATAAAATTTGAATTACATTATAAAATATAACTACAATAGATATTTTGATTTTTAAATTAAGAAGAAAATAAATTTAATGAATTAGTGTAATCACTAGTAAATATATAGTAAATAAAACCTCACTCTTATTATGTTTAATATTAATATAGGATAAATATTAAAATACGAAGATGTATAAGATATAACAAAAAAAAGAAGTTTTGAAGAATTTATTGAAAATTAACAAGTTATACTGATACAGATAAAAAAAGACTGGTAGAAATTGTAAAATAAATAAAAACCTAAATTTACATGAAAAGTCAAAGTAAAAATTTTTTTTTTCAAGCAAACACAAAAAACAAATAGTGTTCAAACGAAAAAGAATTATGTTTCACTTTCACGCATTCTCTATTCTATCTTTCTTTCTCCCTCCCTTTATGTTTCACTCACTCTCTCTCTCTCTCTCTCTTTTTTTGCTTCTCAATATAATTTGCTTCAGCCCATTCCAGCTTTTCATCCGGGTGCACGTTTGCTTGGTATGCGTTCACGTGCGTAGACGATACCCCGTGGGATACTGCCAATATCCCGCTGACCTAAGCGCAGATTGCTTTTATACCATGTATAGATTGACAATATACTTACGTTAGGCGAGAGACAGGTGGCCCGCTATATCTAGTTATATAATACTTATATGTATATATTTGTAGAACCAATTTCATTTTTTTCTAATTCACATTTCTACACATATGTACAGTCATGTATTTGTTTTTATATTTTTCTCCAGTGTGAATATTTTTTTGACCTCGATTTCTTTTACTTCTGTGTTTTTTAATGTTAAATAATAGAGAGAAAAGAGTACTGGTGCTTCAGTCTACATAAAAATTCTTTCCTACCTTCGGGAAAGATAAAAATGTTTAGCCGAATGTTCTTCCATTTTTTAAAAAATTAATTAGTTCATTTAAAAGCGATATAGAGTAAGGACCATTCTTCGTTGAAATTTTGAAAGTAAAATCCAGAATTTCTTGATTTTTAATTCATCAATGATAACGAGTCGATGCAAAAATTTCTGCAAATTTCGCTTAAATTCAAACACTGTTTTGAAATTGCAACCATATCTGCTTATTCTTCATAGCGACCAATTATGATATCTATCGGGACGACAACATTTTCATTTATGACTTTTATGTAAAAAAGTTGATTGCCAATAAGTAACATACCTGTAGGATGTACGGGAGCCTGAGGGTTTATCATTCTAAAAGATATGCAGCTACTTTTAAATTAATTTTACTAATGTCACGTGGTAATCATGCTAAATGATAAGTGGCATCCATAGATAGTATCCAACTTCATTATTATTTTGTTTGCACGTTTTTCCATAGAAACATTGAAAGGGAATTACTAATAAATATTGTTGTTTTCCTATTGTTTATCGAAAAATATTAAACACAGTCAATACAGATAGCTACTAAATAAAAACTAACTCATAATTAATTTACAGTGCTGTATGGTGACGTTTGAAATCTGGTAACACACAATAATAATGCCAATTTATCTCATAAATGCCACCATATAGATAAGGATGTTATTTAGAATACTATTTATTTATTGTATTTAAGTTTTTAAATTAGAAATTATTATATTTTTGATATCCAAATAAAATTTTGTGCGTAATGCACATTATTATATATATTTTTTAAATATTTACTTTATAGTATACAGTAAATTTGTGTTATAAAAAAATTTGAAATTTATGAGAAAAAATCAGAAACAAATAATAAGGTTTATTATCAATTAACCCATAATGTTTATAATAATTAAAACATGATTCAACTATCTAAAAAAGTTTTTACAATGTTTTTAGTCAAATAAAATATTTATAAAAATATAGTTCACATTAATAAAAACTTTATATGAAAATTAAATATTTTATATTAAACGTAATTAATCTAGAATTGGTCATAAAAAAAAATTAAAGATTAGTTCTTATCAGTACAATAACACATCTATTGTAAAAAAACTGGACATGTATTTGCTTTTATCTACTATTTAAATTTTTCAAGTTTTTTATAACACAGCTCTTCAAAATTTTAATTCTTTACGATTTCATATCAAATACATTAAAATAAATTACTAATTCATATTAAAATTTCCTTCTCATATTTTCATTCATTATGGTCTTGTCCTGTTTTTTCACATAGCGCGATTTATTTACAATATTCACGCTTATTTTATCTATCTTCTCACAGAATTTACTTAATACTTTTTAGATCTTCATATCCCCTTTTTACTTTTTTTTAATTTAGTTTATCCAATGTATACATTTATGAATTTTGGTAGTCATGGGACAAATGTTTCGAAATTGAAATATACTATAATTATTTTGAGCAAGATAGGATGATATTTATAATCATTAATAAAAATAAATTTGATAAATTGATTAACTAGAACAGTTAACATTGATTTCACCTTTTACAGAGGATAATTATTCGACTTAAAATATTTGCAGTAACCTTGAAAGGATATATATTTAATATGTTTTCAGATTAAAAATGAGAGAATAAAATCGCGATGCGTAAAAATTTTTATGACCCCGTTATTATTGAGTAAAGGAACTAGGCCTTATATTGTATTTAGGTTTTATAACAAAATTTTTATTTTTCAATAAGATATTGCTGAATGATAAAAATATTATGCAGTACATATAATTTTATTACTTGCAATGATGATGATATTCTTGATGATATGATTGACTTCATAAATAATTATTTACTCAACCAACAATTTTTAAAAAGTTATTTTTGAAACAGAAAATGTTATTGAAATAAAGTGAAATGTTACATTTAAAATACAAACTTTAAATCATATCAAAATTTAATTAAATAGCATCAGCCATTGTAAATAGTTTTTTCAATAATCAAACACCTTACTTAAAAATAAATATTAAATTATTAAAAATTTTAAAAGATCTATTGAGAGACATAAAAATTCCAATAAAAATATATAAATTGAGAATAATTCGTGTTATTATAACGTTCATGATTTATTAAATCTCGTATACTTAACAGTTTAAAGTTTTAATAGAGTATAATTAAGTAGTATTATTTGAGAATAGGAATGCAGCATTAAGTAATCAAAAGGATATAATATATAAAATCGTGAATCATGAACATCTATAATTTAAAATATTTTTCTGTATTATATACTTTATTTACATATATTATATATTTTACTTTGGAATAGATAAAGTAAACAAAATAAAAATGCAATTTATATTTTTGTGATCGCAGTTTTCGGTCATATATGATATTTATGGTTGTTTATTTCTGTATAGAATACGAGCGTAAAAGATTTATGTTTCATCGATAATGATTAAGAATTATATTATAATGAAATCTTTGCAGGTTTCGTGATTAGATTTAATAATCAAATAGGCGAATTATATATTCGATTAACATACCCGTTTTAACCATTAGTCGAGTCACGTTAATATGGTTTTTATCTTTCAAAGATTATGGTAATGATCATTCTCATTCGTTGTTTATAGAAAAAGACTAGCATATGAAAATTAGAAAGATTACATGTGTGTTTAGAGAACCCGAAATTACAATTAGTTAAGAGAATAATAATAAAATTCAAAATTTTTTAATAAAAAGAAGAATAAAAGAAGGTATTTGATTCAACCCTTCCTATAGTTCACATTTACATGGTAAATGAGAAAGGATTATTCGATCTATTGAAGTATTAAGATTCATATTTTGTAAAGAACTCAAGTTGTTCACTATTCGGTAAATTGAATGAAATTGCATCTAACTATCCACGATATAAGAAAGTATTTATATCGAACTATATTTTGATAAATGATAAAAATGTTGATCTAATTCTGTATTTCAATAAAGAATAGAAAAATATCTGTAATAATATCTAGTACATGACGATTCATTTTAAAAAAATTTCTACGAATATTTAATTTAATATTACGAATATTACTTTGAATAAAATGGATATAAATAACGAAATAAGATAAATAAGAACGATAACGTACTTTTTATTTTAATGTTAATAATCTAATGATCGATTTATAATTATTTATTTTATTTATACATTTATTTATGTATAATTAATTATAATGTATACTCTAATAATTTATAAGCACATAAAATCTTGGATGCACCCTGAAAAAAAATCAAATATGTGTAATTCAAATATAAGTTTAAGAGTTTATATTTATTTACAGTATATATATATATTCAATTCAAAATATTCAATATATTCAATATTATATAATTCATATATATATTCAAATAATGTGGTTTTAAAATTCTGGCTTAAATAACAACCAACAATTTTAAAACCACATTATTTGAATATTACATTATTGTAATATATGACATGTACATAAAATGACTATTTAATATGTAAATGTAACGTAAATGTACATTATTGTCTAACTGTAATAAAAAATACTGCATTATTTTTAATTAATGTAAAAGAAATTTAGTAAAAATTGCAAATTATTGTGGAAGTGATAAGAAGAAGAAAGAAACAATTATTAGAGTATAATTATAATTAATTTATATTAAGATAAATTACGTAACATTAAAACTATTATTTACTTTGCTTTTGTTCGAAAATATTTCCATCTTACATTTGATGGTTCAATTTATACATATATTTTCCATTTTTTTTTTATTTTACTTTATTTATAAACATATTTTAAATATTTAAATTATTAAAACTTCATAAACTGTTTATATTAAATTTTATATTTAAAAAATTTAAGTCAACCTAAATAAAATTTATAGTTTCTCTCAGCCAATATATTTGCTCTAACATTAATTAGTGCCAACTTATTACTATATATATATATTATATATATATATATATATTGCAAGTATATATTTGCTCGAACATTAATTAGTGCCAACTTATTATATATATATATATTTATATTGAAGTCGAAAATGTCCAGACTTGTTTAAAAATAAATGTTATTTGTGTTTATTTTATATACAAAACAAATTAATTAGAAAAAGTAGTAGTGTAAAATTTATTGTAAAAATTAAGAAGCATTTTGTTCATTATGGCACTTAATGTCAGAAGCGTGTTTTTACATAATGCATAAAAAAAAGTAGATATTAAAAGTAGAAGCTTCTATGCGTTTCCAACCTATTCGTCTTTGTAATATATTGTAATATATTAATTGATGTTTGAAGAATGAAATAGTATTGAATTTCATTTATTATGAAAACCGTTGAAGAGAAGTGTTCAAAACTAACAATATTACGACGAAATATTAAAGTCGAAAATATAGTTTTTCAAATAATATAAGTTATATATATCAGAAATTCTACAGTTTAAGTGGATAAATTTTAACAAAAACGTCTTATTCAAGTTTAATACAATTTAATTTTTTAAGACTTATTTAAATTAAAAAAAAAATTTATCAATCATCTGCATTATAAAAAAAAAATTATTTCTGAAGTCCTTAAAAAAATCTTTCGTATATGAATAAACTTTTTATTTACTCGAATTAAAGTATAAAAATTGTAACTCACAAAACTCTTATTGATTTATATGTTGAATCGAAAATCCTATTTCAATTATGTATGTGGGAATGAAAGTAAAAGAGAAAGTAACGGAATGAGAGAGTGAATGTGAGCATATGAGGAGCGGCGGCACGACAGAGGGGTGGTCGCCTCCCAAACAGGCTGACCCTGAACGGGCCCGGCTGTGTAGGGGAGGCCTGTCTGACTATCACGTGCGCAACCATATATAGATTATTCGCTTAAGTAGTTATTAAGTGACTTTAGTATGATATAGTATAAGTATACCGGAGGTGAACTAAGAGTAAGCTATTGTATTAAGTTATTATTACGTAGGTAGAGTTAATATGTTATTAATTAAACAAAGGGTAGATGTATCGAGTATAATATTCAGAATAATCTTATTATTTAACTAGTGCACGACTTTTTCTCAATCAATTCACGTGTTCCCACATGTATATAACATAAATCGATTTATGCAATTAAATTATCGCTTTAAAAATAATTGTAATGTATTAAATATATTCTACTTATAAAATTCTTTGATGCTATTCACGGTTTCTTAATATTTTATGCAATTTCTATTTTATATAAAATATAAATTAAATAGTTTATATAATATATAAATTAAAGGAATGAATAAATATGTAATGAAACATAGAATTCATATATTTAAGTTATTTTTTGAACCAGTCTTGATTTAGATTTTTAAAAAATACTAACGAATAAAAAAGATTAAGAGACATTTAAAACGAAAAAAGATAATATAAAATTTATATATATTATAAAAAATGGTAATAAAATAATAATAAAATTTAGAAATTTTATTAAATATTTTATTGAAACTATAAAACTTCTTTACGGTCAGTGCATAATTACTTTATATGATAATAATGTGGAAATATATGAAAAGTTAAAAATATTACTTGATTGTGGTACAATTATTAATTACAACATTTTATTATACTGTTATGTTATATAATCCATATTAATACTATATAATCCAGATTAAATTAAAATTATATGAATATGAAATTATTATAAACAAATAATGTAACTAATAGATATTTCATTATAAATTAAACTATGCAATAAAAAAACTTAAAAATTTACGTTGCAGATTTTTCTATTTGTATCACTTTACATTCTACGCTTATCAATATCGCTTCAGTGGACAATACAGCAGTTTAGCACTTGTAACATCTTGGCTTTTTATTCAGGTGAGTAGATCGTATATTTTATACTTATTTTGGAAATGGTGAAAAAGAATTTTAAACATGAACTTATTTTTATTATATAAATTACATGTTTTGTGTGAATAATGTACACTGTATTTATTAATCAATAAAAGGTTTAAAAATGTTTTAAAATTCATACATTAATTTAATTAAAAATAAATTAAAATAAATATAGAATAAATGTATAAAACATTATTTAAAATTTTTATTTTTAAATAAAACATAATTAGTTTCTACATATCGAAATTCTTAATAAAAAGTCTATATAAAAAATTCTTATTTTACAAATATATCTATAAATTATATATTGTAAAAAATACATAGTTGATTCAATATCACGCACACTTTTACACTATCATATTGGTTTAAACAACTTTCTTATTGAAAAAATATGATTGCTTAAAATATTTTATAAGCAATATACATCAAAACGTATATTTTTTTTATTATTTTATAAAAAAAATTAAGACTTATTAACAATACATTTTCGTATACACAGTATATAAAGTATAGTACTAACTGATGTTATTGCAAATACATTGATTAACAAATCTATAAATTTTATTCAGACTGACTTAAAATTTTTTAAATATACAGTTAAATTATAAAAACTTTATAAAATTTTAATAATTTAAATGTTTGAAAATATATCTATAGATAAAGTAAAATAAAGGGAATGAAAATAACAAAATTACATAATGTTTACTAGCAATTTTGTATATTTTGTATTATTATGTAAGTATAATTGTTTATACTAAAATTATAAATGACGTATAAAATAGTAGTATGAAGAGTTTGAAGATAATAAGACAATGCTAATAGAGTAATTCATGCAATGTATGAATGGAGAAAAAGTGATGTTTTCATGTTGACAGTATGATTATTATTCAGGCTGTAATATCAGTCATATAATGATAAATATAATAGTAGTAATAATAATGACAATAATAATAATAATAATAATAATAACAATAATAATGATAATAATAAAAATATCAGTTATTATATAAGATATTATGTAAGAATGATTTTAGAAATTGATGTTAAATTTTTCAATAACTTTACTTAACTTTCTTAAGCACTTATATACATTGACTTTTTACTTTAGATGAGTTTCCTTTTTTTATTTCCTCACTGTTTATCTTGTTCTTTCTCAATCTTTCTTACTGTTATTCTGTTTGTCATTGGTTACTTCTAGAAATTTGGGACTTCGTAAATGTTGATGTATACGAAGCCGTTTTCTCTTACAAATATTCTGTTTCTCTTCAAACTTGTACCACTAACCCGACAAATTGTTTAATATTATTTCAGCTAAAACTATATAAAATTGTGTTTACTTTTTACTAAATTTATCCCTACAATAATTTAGTATAAGAGAGAAGAACATAGTAGAAGAGAAGAGTTTAAATTATTACGTTCGGCTCTGTTGACCTATTCTTAATTTATTTATACAAAATTATGAGTTTTGTTATGAATACAATTTACGCTATGTACACACTTTTTTTTATTTTATCACTCGTACTCGTAACGATTTTTATTGAATCATGGCATGAGGTAATGGAGATGTCCGTAGGCGGTTGACCACAAGGTGCCAATTTACACCTCGGTGAATAATTTTGAATTGTAGTTGATGATGCACTTTTAAATTATTAACTATAAGAGTATATCGATAAATATTTGAATGAATTAATATTGAGATTATTAAGCAATACCTATGATTGATATTGAAAAAAGAATACGAGAAAAATATGTGAGAAAAGTTTTATTTTTACACTAAAAAGATTTTTTGACTATGTGAAAAATTATACCACGACGGTGTTTGTTCACGCTAACTAATTAATCGATACGCGATCAATGGGCTATTGATAATCGGTGCGCTCTTTTTTGCCACGTGGTATCACCATCTTTTTTCTCAGTTGCTTAGTGTCCTATTTTTCGTTACGCTACACGCGTCATTTTCACGTAATACTGAACATTCCACCCGTAGTAAGAAATACTATTTATGATCCGTGCTCTGCACTGGAACTCGTAACACTGGAAGCTTGTACACTGTTTAATCATGGTGGTGTTGGCTGTTTTCAATGTAAGTATCCTGGTCAGACTATCTTAGCCTGGGTATATGTATATGACTTAAGCGAGTGACCATTTACAACGTGAAAATCGCTCATCTGTAATAAGTACTAAAGATCTAACCTTGATATTCTTTCTTGCACGGTACAACTCGGAGATTAATTGTTATCGGTGGATATATCGAGTTGACCATTGAGACAAAAATTGTTAAGTAAATTGTTGAATGAGTTGCCATTGAGAGAGTCATGAGATTTTCAAGTAATTAAGAGATGGTTTTAGTAGGGTTTTGTGTGGACCACCGACAAAAAAGTGATCTGGAGTGAGAGCTGAGACGTCTTCATGTTTATCGCTCAATAGCTCCAAAATTCGTGATTAAAGGATTGCTTTAATTTGACTAAGCAAGGTTTTAATTTCCTCCAATGTGAGCAATGTTTCCCCAATAATAAGTGTCAGGTGGTGTTTTACTGATTTCACCACGACTACCCACTTTGGTCTCATGTTTTCTGTATGAAGTAGAATATAAAGCCCTATTTTCATCCTACTCTTATAATTTCCTTGAGCGTCGAGGTATGTTGTTAGTCGGTTCAATGTACGAGTTGACGGTAGTCGTGCATGAGATAGAAGACTTTTAAGTTTGTGAGGAAAATTAGCTGCTTAAGTTGCCTTTGTCCAGAAGATTTTTGCTTTTTCCAAGACCATCTAAGAAATCTGGGTGCAGATGTGTGATGAGTTTTCCTCAAACGAACGAGACACTTGTAGATGATCACTGCTATTCTTAATAATTTCTTGAGTGTCAAGTATGTGTAGATCATAGCCTAAGGGTCATCCTATTTTGATGCAGTTGCTAGTATAGCGATGTCGGGACGAACTTCCTGTAAATATTGTTCGTTGTTCAGCCTTAGTAGGACTGTTCATGAGCTTCGTGTGTGTATCTTGGTGGTCCTATTCACCATATTTGATTGATTTGAAGTCGAGTAGTCGTTATACCTTTTGATGCGCAGTTAGTAGGATTCAATGTTCCAGGAATGTATCTCCAGTGAGCGTCTACAGTGATGTCTGGAATTTGCACTACCCTTTTTCTCACAGAATCCAGCGGAATACATGAGATGTGATCTATATGAGAGTAATGCGGGAGTCTATCCGCGGATGAATTGACCTTATATCCATATTTAAGAGACCTTGGACCTAGTGCATGAGTCTAGAGAGCAACAGTGCTGCTGATAATTCTAATCTATCCTGTGACACTGATTCTAACGTTGGTTGAATTTCTTGGTCTTATTTGCTTTAACCAAGTTAATGCAAAGCTTACCTAGGTTGTCCTTGCTGTTGTGTATATTCTCAGTAACGATATTCTAAATATATTTTAATGTTTTTAAATTTAAATTTAAAGTAAAAAACATAAGATTAAATTATAAGATTGATAAATAAATACAAGACGTTACAAAAAAGACTATAAGTGACGGAAAAGAGTGAAAAACAGAAAATGAAAAAATTGAATGATAAGTGAAGAAAACAAGAGAAAAAAAATATTCAAATAAAAAAATTAAGTAATATTATTTAAGGATTATATTAAGATTATATCAGAAAATTGGAAAATTATTTTTTTATTTTTCGATAAGCAAGTATAAAAAATTAATTTAATAATATGAAATTTATGGTCTCAATGTACACGAATATATGTATGCATAGATTTCAAAGACCTTGCACAAGGAGTCTACAACCATTAAAAGATTTTGATTTTATTGATTAGTTCGAAAAATAATTCACTTTTTTATTATGAAAAGATTAAAAAGTGTTATCAAAAGAAAGCATTGACTAAAAAAAATATATTTATATATATATCACTGTATTATATCAAAATCATAAAGTTTGTTACAGTAATAATATACGAAAATGATAGAGTATTACCTAATAAATAATACATTTTCGGTAAAATAAATTTAAATATACGAATATCATCATTATATTAATGACTGAAGTAAAAATGGATATTAAGTGCAAAAATACTATCTTCACGATTGTAATTTATATAAATATAATAAACTAAATGCACATAATTTATTTTATCTGGAAGGTCTTTTGAATCGTAGAGTTAGTATATAATAATGGCAGATTTATTGGTTATCATAATATTTGATATTACATCTCGTTAGCGTAAATTTTAAAAGAAGGTGTGTTGAATTGAATCCTTCTAAAATTTCAAATTGGTCTAAATAAATATTAGGATAAATTTTTAAAGGGCATTACTAATTTTTACATAGATATAGCGACTGAAATGATAGTCTTGAATAGTCCGGATGAAATAATGGGCGGAAGTAATATATATCATCTTGAAAGTAAGCCCTTAGTGTTATATTAAATGCTTTACATTGAACAGGATCATGAATTTTATGGTTTCAATTTACCAGTAAAATATTTTGTGAAATGGGCGAGTTAGTGCATGCTGCAATGATGTTTGTATAAATTATATTATAATTAGACAAAAAAGAAATTTTATTTCAGCATGAAATATTATTAGCAGCTTAGCCACTAATTAAAATAGAAGGTGTATTTCAGAGGAAGAAGGTTTGAATATTTTCTTAATACATATGTTTGTCATGATAATTATTATAGATTTATTGAACAATAAAAAATTGTTATATAAACATTTACACAGTACTATATATATAAATATTATATCTCGAAGTATTTACATTTTGCCGTTGACCATTCGGTCTCTAAATTATATTTACTTTTTATTTTCTTTTACATTTTATACTTATACTTATATAATATTTTTATTATTATAACTTCTATACACTTCGTTTCAAATTATATTCATACTTTTTAACACTTTTATTTATGATTAGAGCGTATATTTCTTTATTTTCTTCTGTATTACCTACTATTTACTTTTTCTTTCTTGGTTTCGTCCACTGTATTTTATACAATCTGCTTAAGTCCTTTTAGTTATTCTTATGGGAATCCTCCCAATTCCATAATTTTAAACCTAAAACTTTGCACTCTTCGAATGTATGTTTGAATGTTTCTTCTTTTTTTCCACATAATAGCAACTTTTTTCTTCTTCTTTCAGCCATGATTTGTTTGCGTAGTTCTCATTGCCCATTGTGAATTTTGCTAATATTTCAATTCCTATTCTTATTTTCTCCCTTTTACTTTTATCATATGTACAAACCCTCTTCCGCATATGGTTTAAAATCAAATTCTTTATTTTTTTTGTATAGTTCCATTCCTCTATGTGACTAATCCATCTTTATTTATCTTGAACGATCCGTATTTTCATTGCTTCTTCTATAAGTTGTTCTATGTTCTTCGACTTTTCACTCCCCATACTATCCTGACCATCCTAAACTATGTCAAAATTTTATCCGTAATGCTGTATATTTTTTATCTTTTTGGCTCATTGTTTTTCCGTTCTCCAGCTCTCCAGAAGTAATACGCTTTCGATCATGGCATCAAATATTTTCATTCTTATTATTTTAATATCATTTTTTAAGTAATTTTTTCCAATACTCTATAATTGTCATATTAATAAGTTTGCTTTTTTTGCTATTTTTTTTTTATCTATGGTATTCTCGTTATTATTCGAAACCGCGTAACCTAGGTAAGAGTAATGTTTTACTAATCCTATTTTTTGTTATTCCATATGAATATTTGATTATTTTAAAATCTTTTTTATCCTTTTTTTAAATTTAATTATTTTCGTCTTCTAATTTATTTATACATTATCGATTTATTTCTAATCTATTTATACATTTATCTCTAATCCTTTATTATTTAAAAATTTTTTTGAACAATCTTAATAATTCTCTTAATCAACATCAGTCTTAATTCAGCATCAGTCTTACCCAAAATCGCTATACCATCCGGGTACAAGATACTCCTAATTCTTACTTTTCCTACTATAATTCATGATGTTCTTGATTTTTTAAGATAATTCTCTAACTCCCACATGTCTATGTTGAATAGAGTCGGCCTTAAAGGAGATCTCTGTCTCACTTTTTATTTATTTTATAATAAGCATTTTCGTGTATTTTCTTATAACACTCAATTAAATATTTTTTACCTTTACTTATTTCATCCTTTTCCAAATAGTTTTTCTATTGATCTTTTTCTACTAAAAAGGATGCTTTAAGATCAACAAAGTATATCCATACATTTCCATCTAATATTTTTATCTAATATTTTCCTCTTCCGTTCCTAAATCCGAATTGCGTATCGATGTACTGGTTACTTCTTTCCATGTGTTGTTCAATTCTGGAGTTTAGTATAAATTTTACAATCTATATCTATCATTGTAATACTTCAATAGTTATTTACATCACCTTTCTTTTCTTTTTTGTAAATCGGTGTTATGATTCCACTTTTTTATTCCTCTGGTATTACATTTTCTTTTACTATACCGTTTAAGATTTTTGTAAGGCTATTTATCCATACTTTTCTACTACATTACTTATTCCATACCGTTTCTCCTACATTTTTCCACATTTCATTTGTTATTCTATCTTCTCCTGGGGCCTTCTGATCTTTCAAATTCTTTATTGTTCTCATTACCTCTATATATGTGAACTTATCAATTTCTTCTTCATTGCTATTTATCTCTATCTCTCTTCTCTCTTCTCCCCCTTGAATTTCTTATATCATTTTTTTAATGATTTATCCAGTCTTCTTTTTTATGTTTTCTTCTGTATTCTTTTTGATTTTCTTGTCTTTGTTTATTATTTTCCAGAAGGATTTTCCAGTTTTGTCGTTAAACGCTTCCTATATTTCTGTTTCTTAGTAACTTTTTTTAATTTTTAATCTGTATTCTATATTCTTTTCTTTTTTTTAATAAGAGATTCTATCTTTCTTAATCGATCCATTTCTCAATTTTTTATAAGCCTCTATAACCTCTAGTTTTTTCATCCAACATTCTTCATCCTACCATGGATTCCCCTGTTATTTTTTATTGTTAACTTCCTTTGAAAAGGTTACCTCTATCAGTGTTTCTATTAAGTCTGTCCATTTTGTGAATTCTCTTTTTCCTTTTAGTTTTTCTTTAAACGTCTCTATTGTCTCTTCATCCCATATTAATTTTGTTATTTTTTCTTGCGTTATATTCTCAATTCATTTCATTAATCCATACTATTAATAACGGTTGATGGTCTGAATCTATATTATTTAAAATTTTCATTTTTTCTATCGTGTCGTCCGCTTCTTCGTTTATAATTACATGATCTATAACTGAGGATTTTATCTTATTATTGAACGTAAATGCACTTCTCCCTCTCTTCTTCTATTAAGTAAAAAAAAATCCTCTTTCTTCTACCCAAACTATCAGTTTGATCCCTTTCGCATTTATTTTTTTGCCCATAGAAGTTTTGTGTTCTCTATCCCATTTTTTATTTTGCCCATATTATCTCCTCGTTAATTCAATAATTTTTACTTTATTACTTTTTTTATTGCTAATAGTATTGCTTTTCTTGCTCTTCCTTTTTTGAATTCTTTAAATGCATAATTTATTTTATAATCAACATTTTTTAATTTTTCTCTAATCTAATTACTTTTTTTTATATCTAGGTTTCCACCAGCCCTATCATATCCCAACTTTGTATCTTTTCCCAAGTTGTTTTCTCTATATTTTGTAGCCCTGCTATATTCCAGCAACCCATACGCATTTTATTATGTTCTTTTTTTTCTTGTTTCTGGTTGTACTTTTTTTGTCTTTCCCTTTTTTTAAATTAAAATATAAAATATAAAGAAAATTATATGTATGTATAAAAAATACATACATATAAAGCTTATGTATATAAGTAAATAAGTACATAAATAAATAGTGTATATAACGCAAATGAAATTAATTTATGATAAAGAAATTCAATAGTAATTACAAAAAATTAAATATTTTAATTCTTATTAATACGAAAAAAGAATTTTAATAAAAGTATGTATTTAAATTTTAGATATTATATTTAAGGTATTTATAGATTCTAAAAGAAGTCAAATTATATTTGATTTTAAGCTTATAATTGTATATGACAGTTTATTATATTTAATTTTTACATTTTGTTTTAACATAATATTTAAAATTTAATTAGAAAGTGGAAATAAATAGTAAAATTATATTACACGTATATTATATACATCTGTGGGATCGTGTGCGGGTTAAAGGTCGAAGAAAACTTCAAAAATACAATTAACACAGCAATATTATAGTCGCAGTTACAATAATCGGTTACACCAGTTTATCTGAGTAATTATTAACGTGCAAGAGTCATCCCCTAAACTTACGAGCCTACTGTAGGCGTTCCTTCACTCGCACCACCGCTCATTGAGCACATGAGCACACATACTCACGTGCTATCTCTCAATCTCTCTCTCTCTCTCTCTCTCTCTCTCTCTCTCTCTCTCTCTCTCTCTCTCTCTCTCTGTAACTCATTAATGTACATCTATACATACTCGTGCATACACGCCACACGCATACTACCCCCCCCACATATAATTAGAACCCAGAAATAAATAAAATAGGTTTTCAATCTCCTAAGTACACTAAAACCCTGAATTTGAAATAAAATAATAATTATTTAAGAAATTCTCATATATATTGAAATTAATTACAAAATATTTAGAATAAATGTTTATATTTTTTATAATAACTTATTTATTAACTAGCATACATTCTTGTAACAAATTTTTATTAAAAATACATTAATATTTAATAATGAAAATATTTTGCGTTGCTAAATGCTTAAAATAAATATTTGCATTATTTAAGAAGTACCTGTATAAATATTTGAACTTTATATTGGTGATTTAATTTTGAAAAGCTTTTAATATTTTCATCAGTTAGAATAGGTCTACGACGTCGATATAATCATGTTATGTCTTAAAGTATTTTGCAATTATAACGGTTTTATGGAAGCTCGAATATCAATATAACAAAGTACAAAAAATTACTTAAATTTAAAAAATCTGGAAATTCTTTTCATGTTAGCATGTACAAATAGAGTCATTAATAACAGATGATCGTGTCTATCATGATGGAAAGGTAAAGCCATTAATGGGAATAAAAGATATTAAAACAGAGAAAAAGATAATAAGAGATAGTATTTACATACAAGTTTATCAACTATGTGCATACTTCAATAAGTGTGGTCAATCATAATGCTGCGTGCTAAGATTAATCAACAGCAATTTTGCACAACCGTAACTATGCAGCTACGGTTATTTGTATGTACTCTCAACACAAAGTATTTTAATTTCTATATTAGGCAGTCAATTTATGAAAATTGATCATTGGTGATTGTTAAAGATATTTTTTAAATTTATGATATTGGTTTAACGATCTCGAATACAATAAAATATTTAAATAAAATACTCGAATATAATAAAAAAATCTGTAATAATTATAGTAAAATTAAAGGCTTAAAATTTTAAACACGTAAATGGTAAAAATTATAAAGTATAATAAAATGAAAAAATCTTAAAATACTAATAGTTCAATTGTACACAGGAAGTAAAAAGGCTTTTATGAAATTTCTTTTTAAAAAATTTTTTTTTTATTATACATATTTTTTAATTAATATTTATAATGTTAAAAATTCAGTTACAGTATGATTAATTGAATGATTTTTGTACGAAGTAATTAAAATTTAACTAGAAAGTGTACTTTTAATTTAAATAGTAATTTTCCCGAATCCTGAATAGTAAAACTAGTAAACCTTCGTTTTCCACTTGTTATTAAATATGAATTTATTGTTAAAAGAGGATTTCTTTCTCTCATTATTGCGTATTGTATGAATTTATTATCCGACTACTTTACAGAGGTGTTCTACTTATTGCTGAATATATGTACATTTGAAACAGAGCTTATGATCGTTGCAATTAGTCCAATGACGAAAAACCTTCGTAAATAGTGTAAATACGAAAATTTGCAGTTATTTTTATAATAATTACGTTGTATTATGAATTTTTTAAATTGTTAAAATTAAATAAATTTGAAATACTTTTATACGATTCATATATATTTATATTTTTTATTAATCGCGATTTTTCCACTACATTTACATATTTTTTTAACTATTTTATTAATTACCGTTGGCAAAAATTAAATATTTAAACCATATGCAATCTTTCATTGTTGCATTCAATTCTACTTTTTAAAAATATTTTTTAACTTAATTATCTTCTTATATGTATAATTAATTAAATCAATTTTGAATTTGTATTTTTATTGAAATATTATTAAATTATCTCTTTTAAAAGCACATTATAAAATAAATAAAAAATGTTAAAACTCAAAAAAAATTCTGTCTATACGTTTTTGTATGTTTTTATTGGCTAAAAAAATAGATCTGTACATAAAAAATTTTATGATTTTTATTCTCGTAATTTTTTTGTTACACGTTTTTTTAAATATTGAAATTATAACATTAAAAAAAATCAAATTGTTCTTAATCTTCTAAAATAATTTTTGTACCCGAACTATAAGAGACTTAAATCAGATGAATTAAAAATTTGAAAATAAATGTAGATTTTATAGTGTTAGAAAATGCAAAGGACAATAATTTTTTCAAAATGATGCTTGTAATAATTTGCTTACTTCATAATTACATTGTACTTACATTTTCTAAGGTAGGATTTTAAAAATAAATTGTATTTCACAATTGAAATTGTTTTTATTTAATTGTTCAATAATTGTTAAAAACTTCAAGTACTTTATAAGAAACTTTTCTTACTAAACAGTAATTATATTCAAAATTTAAAAAATATAGTTCATTATTCATCGAATAATATAAAAAAAGTAATAATTGACTATGAGCCGGTTCTTTGCGACGGCAGGTGATATTTTAACAAGAAAAATGACCTTCCAGAAACTCTCATTATTTCTATTTTCTTATTTCTCCGAGAGCATGTTTAAATTACGTATATACGAATCAATGAACGTTTAATTCGACTTTGCAAATTGTATTTAATTAAGTGTTTGATTTCTTTTAATCGTATTGTAAATATAATTTTATAAAAAGATGGTATTATTCAATAATCTTTTAATTATTTTTTTAATTTATTACATTTCAAACATATATTTATATTATAATTTATTTAAATTTCTATTTAATTGCTTATATTAAGTAATAAAAAATGTTTAAAATACGTTTTAAAGCTACATATAATGAAAATTACTAAATATTAATTAGTATTTGAATATACATTTGTTTTACTTATAATAGTTTAACTTTTTGTATAATTACATAAAAATTCTTATAAAAAGAATATTTTGTCATAAATTTTGTATGAAAATCTTGGATCTATAAAAATTTGTGTATCTGGTTCTATTAATAATAAATTAATAATTTATTAGCTGGTTTTCTAACTATATTTTTTCACAAAATTCTTTATTTGAGAATGCAAGACTTCATTGACATATATATTTTTCATAAATTAACAATTTTAATTTGTTTATATAATCATGTATACTCATAAAAATTAATTAAAGACTATTAACGTATGAAATATTAATTATAATAAAGGTGAAAAATCATATGTATATTAAAATGAATAATGAAATTGTAAAAATTGCTGATCTACATATATTTTTTTTATAGCACTCAATGCTCTACTTTTTTCATCATTATGAGCTACCAATGATCTTGCAGCAGGCTCAATTACAACAGTTACTCTATCGCAATCACGTTCAACCTGCGGCGACACAACAACAGCAACAACAACCACAGCAACAACAGCAACAACAGCAACAGCAACAACAACAGGATCATCGAACTATGCAAGATTATCTCGGTGATTTAACAAGGTTAGATAGTCTCTGGGGAGTTACGCATTTTCCGCAACAGCAGCAGTCAAATTCAGATGTAGCTTTGTTAAGGACATTAACGTCCCCAACACCATTAATTGAACAGCAGCAGCAACGACAACAAATGCAACAACAACATACACAGCAAGAACAGCAACAACAACAAGAAGATCAGCGGAGCGTGCAAGACTATGTAGGCAACTTAACGCAGCTGGACAACTTATGGGGAGTAACAGAGTTTGCGACTCGATTTCAAATGCATCAAAATGAGATACCACTTAGTATGTACCAATTTTCATTACATGTTTTTTTAATCAATATTAAGAAAAAAATTATGAGAAAATATTCTCATATAATTATTTTCAATATAAATAAAATTAAAAGATATATGATTTTTATATTAAAATAATTTTATTTAATTGAATCCTAATGAAACTAAGTTGAATTTTTAATTTATAATTTAAATTAAAAATTAAAATAACAATAATAATCGATGTTTTTTAAAAATTAAGTTTTATAGAATTTAGATTTAAATTTTTCAAGATTTAGATTGCAATATAAAATTATTCCAAATTTTGGCAACTTGTGGCATTCAATTTTCAGTTAACAACGATACAGAAAATTTTCAGTAAGCAAATTCATTAAATATATCAAGTGTATGAATTATTACTTATTTGTTTATAAAGCTATAAATTATCCTTTGAAATGCAGAAATATAAAGAATTACTACAATGTCTTTGTATGCAAAGTAAAGTTACTTTGTAACGAATGCATATGATATCTCGACTATGAAAAAATAATTTACGTCATGTGCTTCTAGCTTTTTCTGTTTTACTTCAGCTTCGATGCTGCACAGTTTACGTTCTTTAGTAACGTATCGGCAAACATATAAATATATAATCTTATATACGCAGATAATACGAAAGAGTGTTTTATAAAATACGAACATCACTCGAAATTTATCTCTAAATTTTGAATTTTAACTATATTCCTATTCAAAACATATTTTACAACGTACTGATGTCAAAATACGTTGTGCGTCAACGTAGTTTTTTATTATGCGGATAGAACTTCACACTTTCTCCGTCTCTCTTCGTCTTTCCCCCTTTTCTCCTTCTGTCTCTCTTATTCACTTACAGATGCATACATTCTCTCTCATGCTATTTTTCATTTACACCAGAATAAAGTAAAAAATAAAGTGAAAATGAGAAGAAGCTATAACCTTTTTGAAAATACTGTTGCGCTACTAAAAATCCAATTATAATGTGTGTGCATATATATATGAATAACGAAATTATTTATTTTATACCTTGATTCTCAGTTTATTATGCAAAACTAATGATTTCTGTTGTTCCCAATTAGTGATGGGAAATATTATTTATATTTTTTTATATTCTATTTGATAATTATAGTTGAATCCAAAATATGTTGATGAAACGCAAATGAAAATAACCGAATAAGATATAAAAGATTTGAACACTAATTTGTTTTTGATACGTACAATCTTTGAAATTGAAGTACATTATATTTAATAATACGAATATTAATAAAGTTAAAATTATATTCATTTTGTAATTAGTGCTAATTCGGATTATAGATTGACAATACAATTAATAAATTAAGTTTATTGGAAATGAAACATACATGATTAACATATAAATTACTTATAACAAATTAATGATTTCATAAAGATAAATTAATGCTAAATCCAATAATAATGTAAAGTAATAAAAATCTGAAAATAGCAAAAATGAAAATTCAGGTCTAAAAAGCAAATTTCAAACAATGTGAACAGAATTGACTTGTAAGGCAAAGAAGTTAAATAATAATGGTACAAGCTATATCAATTATCACCTAAATTATATTTAATTTTATTTAACTTTAGTTTTTTATAAAATATATATTAACAATAAAAATATAGAACTCAAACAATTTAACACTTACCAAAAATGGTTGTAATAATTAAATTATTATTATTATTATATAATTTCTTATTTAAAACGTTTTCTTTTTTTGTGATAAATTTTATTCACTTCAACAAAGATTTTTGTTTAGCAAACAAGAATTTGGAATAATAAATAATTTAAATATTTTAATTTAAAAATAATATATTTAGAGGAAAAAAATTAAGACTATTTTTTTATAAAAAAAAATAATGTTTTAACCACTATGAATTAGTAGAATGTTTTTTTAATATAATTAATATTTTATATTAAGAAATTTAAATACCTATTCTAATGACTAAAAATTAATCGAGATACTATGTTTAGAAAAGTTTTTAAAGATTTTTGGAAATTAAACAAATACTTATTTATATTTCGTATTTGAATTATTTTTTTTTATTACTATTATATACAATACCAATACCGAATATAGCAAGATATTTTATTTTAAGTTTTAATTAATTTAGAGTATATAGACATATTATAAAACTTTAAAAACATTATAAAAATAGTCATTTTTAGTATTATAAATTTAAAATATTATATTTTCACAAAAATTTTAGTCAATAGCTACAAAATATTTTAAATTTTGTTAGTATACATTTTAAATTTTAACTTTCACTATTTAATTATAAACATAACAATTTGGCTTACAAATTGCAATTATTTATAATCGTAAAAAAATCTCGCATTATAGCTAAGACTAAAGCAATCTTTTATTTCAGTTGCAAACACCGATTCTACGACATCAACGACCGAATTAACAACAACCACGCAGTCGGTTGCTTGCATTACAACATCAATTACCTTATCAACTGGCTCAATTTCCGGAGTTGAGACTCCTTCGATGGGTGAGGCTTCTTCTTCGGAGGGTTTCGAGGTCATCGATCCCCCCGAAACTACTCCGATAAGATCGTCCGTAGTTGAAGTAATCAGCGACAATTCCATCATTTCTTTGAACAGCGAGAGTGAATGCTAGGGAATATCATCTGTAAGTGGCTTAAAAAACAAGAAAATGGCGCATAGTTCTTCTGTGCTACGTGTTTTAATATTTTGTTTGTCGACGAACTGAAGTTAAAAGAGAAAAGAACGAATGTGATATTTGCAATTACAAGAAAGAAGAGTAGAATATTCGACATTTCTACAACATAAAAATACAGGTGATGAAAAGATAAACTAGCGTTAGTGAAGTGTGTTAAAATCTCCTATAAAAAGAGTCAGCTTGTAGATGCTTGATGGAAATATTCGAACAGGAAAATTCATTAATGCTCGCTGACAATGTGTATAATTTTAAGAAATTTTGTTTTTATTTCTTTTATTTTATTCTTTATTATTTTTTTCTTTTTAATATTTAAACCACGAGAGAGATAGAATTGAAAAGTATCTAGTTGTTTGTATACGTAATGAAAGTGTCATTTACGGGATGTGAGTTGTTATTTATTAATTTCCCTTGTGGATCGTTTTTTTCACACTTTACGTAAAGAAAAAACTTAACAAAAATTTTGTCCATTATTGATCTCGGTTAAGAATTCAAAGTGAACTTTTAAACCAATAAAAACTTCATATTACATAACAAAACAAAAAATAACTAATTGACTTTTATTTTAAAAAAAGATGCGAGTTGAAGCTTTTCTTCTTATTTTGTCGTAATCAAACTATTGTGAATGAATGTACAGAGTTTTGAATAAAAATAATGAGCTAATTATCTCCAGTGTTGTTGATATTTAATGCTTTTTTAGAGTCATATTAGATGTATATGAATATTTTAAAATATTGATTTTCAAATTATTTTCTGTTCTTGGTTATTAAAACTTGTTAACATTCGTAAATAATAAACATTTATCTTTTATAACGAATAGTATACAATTTTATATATAGATAAGTTTTCTCCGTATTCGCTGTGTCAAAATTTCATCATTTATATAAATTTATATTATATATTTCTTAATTAGTATAAGCTGAAATAATAGTTTAAAAATAATGTTTTCTAATTATTATTTGAATTTATATTTATCCCATTATTATTGTATAATTTGATGTTAAGAATCATATATATTATTTATAAATTAAAAATTAAAATTATTAACTGTATAAATATTGAAATAATATATTAGCACAATTAAATAAATTACTTTTGATTTAATGTTTCCTATTATTTCATATTGATTGAAAGAGTACATCATTTTTTAATAATATTCTATAATTTTGCACATACTTAATCATATATAATATTGTATCGTATATTGTCATAGCTTTAAACTTACATACATATTATTGGTGAGGAGTGATGAACGCCTTTTTTCTTTTGACATGCTGTATGCTCGTTTTTATGCAGCTTTTATTCATATTCCTCTGCAGCTGTCTTTAGCTATATTTTTTACTTATTTTAATTTTACTGTTAAGATGTTCAACGACATCTAATAAAAGTAATATCTAATAAATATAAATATTTATATTTATTTAGTTGTACGTATAATTTATTTTTAAATTATAGATTAAGTTCCATGATGAGTATATCGAATTAAAAATATCTTAAAAAATTATATCTATATTAATTTATTTATTTATGCAACTTGTGATTAATTTTGCTTTAACATTATTTTAAATTCCATTGAATATATATATATATATATTATATATTTTTAAATATAAATTTAGTAATAAAAAATTAAATATAATTATATCTTTATTCAGAACGCAATAAATTCTGACTTTTAACAAAAAGTTAAAAGTTTAAATTAAATTATTTCCAATGAGTGTGATAATCTGAGAAAAAAGTAGAGTACAACAGTATTTATTTCTTCCGTTTATTTATTTCTTTTTATCGCCAATGTACAATCGAAACATGCATAAGTTCGATATTTGCGATTTTCTACTCTTATGTTGTTTGAAAAATTAGAGCGCAGTGGATTTAAAAGAGATTTTCGCATAATGAAAATTAATTGCTGACAACGGGGAGTCAGAATGAATAAAGGAAGATTTTCTCCTTCTAGTGGTCGATTTTAAATAGACAAATGATGTTATACTAGTGAAGCGGAGATGAAGATATAATATATTACAATTTTAAGAAAGTCATGAATACAAATAGATATTGCAAATAAAACAGAAGAACGCAATGATATAGAAAGACCTTAGAAAGCTAACGATTTGTTTTCATTAAGATACGCAATCGGAAAAAACAGTTATTGTGGACATCCTAAAGAATGAGTCAATATATATTTGATTTATTGATTTGATTTTTATTTTTATTTTAAACAAATAAAATAAATACTGCCGAATTCGTTGCAATAAAAAACTATTAATAATTACAAGTTACCCTTCAATAATGAAAATGTATAATAAATTCTTTTTTATAACGAAAAATAAAAAAATTATAATAGCGTAAACTAGAAAATTATAAACTTTCTAATATAAACTACATAATTAAATTTAAAAGTGAAAATTTTAAATCTAAAAGTTATGAATTAAAAATGTTTGAATTTTAATATCACAAACGAAATTTTAAATTTGAAAAATGAAAAATGAAAGTTAAAGAATGTAAAATGATAGATAAATCGATATTTTTATAGGTGTGATTTAAAAATTTCTATTAGAACATTTTATTGCTAAGGAGTCGGTTTTTTGTCAATCTCTCTGTCTGTTCATCAAATGGGTTTTAAATTAAAGCTTTTACGACTTTTTTCTTCTTTCGTTGCTACTTTGATCTACCTCAATTTTGGTAAACTATAACATGTTATAAAATCTTTGAACTTTGCTTCTTAATACATTCAGTTTAGGTTTAAATCGAACCTTCCTTTTCTTTGTAGTTATTTCATAGAACTCTCCGGATGCCACCCACAATAAAATAGTGGTGCTCGACTGGCAAGTAGCAATTAAGAGTTATTTTGTTGTTAGGAGAAGCTGTTAATTATAGATACCTTTCTTCGTGATAAACAGCGCACTGTAAAAATGGGCTGGACCGTCGGCGGACGGCAGGCAAACTGTATCAACGAAAGCTGAAGAAAAGTTATAAGTACGGCGCACAAGGCGATCCGCGGGCCTTATGCATAATACCTTGATCTAGCAAGGATATAATAACAAAATAAAACTGTTTTCAAATCATATTAAACTTTCCCTTGTTTCATCCATCCTCACCACCACTATCAACGATAAAATTCACGCGATCAGTTACAATTAATATGCTGTAACTTACGTAAAAACAGTCTCTACTTGACAGGTTTACTACAATTTTTTTAATTAATTATCATGAACTTTTCGAAGAAAGCAAGCAAAAAAGTATCGTACCATTGATCTAAAATTGTTTTGGCTAAATTATATAAATTACGCCGCAAATTATGTACATTTTCTTACGTAGCTTATTTTGACTTCCTATGACATTTTAAAATTTCTAACATAAAAACATGATTCGCAAGAAAAAAAATTCAACTCTAACCAAAAGGTTGTTGTTGAATTTATTTATCAATTTTAATAAGTTTGGAATATAAAAAAGTTTAATCTTCATTTCAATAACCGGTAATCGTTGATTAATACTAGTGTAAAAGAAATGCAAATATTTATAAATTATTGTTTATTAAAGATAATGAATTTTTTGTATGTTAAAATTTTTATCAAAATATTTTCCCTACATTTATAGAGAAGGAATAATATAAAATAAATGGATATAACAATATTATATAATAACTTAAAATATAATAATAAATAAATTACTTTATAAAGAATTCCAAATACACAATGATTCAATATAATTAATTACTCTCTTTGATAGTTTATACATTAAACAAAAACATTAAGTATAATGAAATATTAGAGTGCATCACATTAAATCGTAAAGATTTAATATGTTTTAAACAAAATGCAGAAATATTGTAAAATACAGTGAATAGATGCATTAAATAAATGTATTTTCATGTATTTAAATCGTATGTATTGGACTAGTATTAATAAGTTAAAACCTCTTTATCTGAATACCATAATTTACTTCAAAGAATTGATTTTTACTTTAATATTTGAAAACATCTGAAAATGTAGTTATGACTCTGAATAATTAAATTATTTGAACTGTTGAAATTAATGTCAAAGTGCTAATGGGCTTGACTTTTTTTTTTTAATTAGCACTTTTTTTGTACGTATACAGTTCATGTACAATTGTATGTATACTATAATCAAATACATTTTTAAGCATAATTTTTTAAAAAATTAATTAGATTTTTGCGATATGTCATCAATACGATTGAGTCTGTAATAAAATTTAAAGGTTTGTCATTGTATTTTTTAAATTAATCACGAGGTTAAATATTGAAAATTATAAAAAACTTTTAAATATTTGAAAAATCAATTATATTTTTATTAACAATAAGTTAAAATAATTATATTAATAATCTATATAAATAGTAACATATACATGAATCTTAGAAAATTTTATTTTATTTTAAAATAAGAGGTTGATAACTGAACAAATGGTGAGTAATTATTTATTATACGATATATTCTATACTTTTTGAAAATTAAATGTACTCTTAATACATTCTATATTAAATTAAAAATTATAATATAATATTGTAAATAATTATATAATAATAAATCTCCTTATTGCGACGCTGCTAAATGCGGAAAAATTCGTTATCGCGGGAGGTAAAGTACGGTGTGCAACGATACATGCAGAAGTATAACATATTCTATCACACTTCCTTAATGCTTATCCTTGCCTTTTTGTTTAGTCTCTCTAATATTTGTTATCTTTATCTTAAGCATAAATACACACGTTGACGTCGGCCCGAGCGTCAAGGCGCGGACGGGGGAAATATTCCCCCGGCCCGGGATTTCCCGCGGCGTGAGAGGGTGGCGTTCGCCCACGGGTTCGCCTCTCTGGGGAAACCCGGTATTCAAGACGATTGGTGCTCGCCCGGGTTTGCAAGTAAGGCGTTCGAAAGGGTTGGTGCTCGTCTGGAGCAACGAGTACGGCGTTCGAGAGTCTCCCTGATAAGGGCGGATGGGTGCAAGAGACGAATAATTACAACAACTTGTTTCTTGTAAGTGGCAGCGGATCAGATGGTGTCGATTTCTGATTCTGCTCGAAGGAATCTCTCCTTTCAACCTCCCGAAGGAATCTGTGTCGGTTGCTCCGATGGGCCCGGCTTTTATTCCCGGCGAGTGAGAAGTTGAGCGCAATTGATTGGCGCGTTCGATTTTTTCTAAACGACCAGTCAGTTTGCTTAGCTCGGCCGATCCAATACGGATTCTGCTACATTGAGTGGAAAAGTCGAGCGCAATTTCTCCGTATTGCTCGATCGACGCGTTCGAACTTCTGGTTCGAATTCGTTGAATCCAGTAATCTGATTTACACCTCGACCGTCGGCACAGTCGATAGAAGTTAAGTCGTTTGGATGAGTTAATCGGATTACTGCCCGGCTTCGGGTCACATCGGGCGGTTTACGGCCAGATAATCCGAATTAACAGAATCGGTCGGGCCCGATCGGCATTGGCGCGTATCAATATATTAAAATTTTAATTGTAATTCAAAATTTCTTCATGTTCTCTTTGTAATTAACTAAGGAACTATGATTTTCCTCCGGTTGACTTACTTTTTTACGTAATTTCTATAAGTGTGTGCAAGTGTGTATCTTTAACTTTCTGATGTCTCTCTTAATTTTAATTCTTTATTGATTTTATTTATCGGATATTCAAGCATCTTTAGCTTATGATATCCGTTCATTTGTGTGTAGTTCGTAGGAGATTTTTTATCACATTAGATCGTGTCTGGTAGGCACGTTTGTCTAATGATAATTTTTACAGCCTTAACCAGCGATGTTATTTCATGGTATGATTCATATATTGTCAAAAATTCTTTCTGGCATGATGTGTATGTATTTATGGTATATACAGAAAATAAAGTCACAAAACATCTTTTATGTAACCTACAATGTAACCTGTGATTGAAGTAAAGTATTCATAGTTTAAAACTAGCTTTAGATAAAGTTTCAAATCTTCTGATTCAAATTTATATTTTAAGACCGTGATATTTTGCCTTAAATACATCTGAATATTTTTTTACCTTACAATTATCTTCGGTTAATACATGGCTCTTGATGTCAGATCTAGTGGCATCTGATAAACACAAGCTAAGTTCTTTTTTTAGATTTTAACTAATTTGTTTTGATTAACTGTACTGTAAATAAGATAACTTTAACATAATAATAGTAATAAAAACTTTAACATGTTTTAAAATACAGGAATTTATTGATTTAGTTCTTTTTATCGCTTTTTGTATAATCTTTGCTTATGTTTTTAATTTGTTAAAACTATTTTTACTCGCCTGATGCGACATGAAGTATTTTACGGTCTAAATATAAAAAAGAATTAATATTAAATTATATATGTGTTGAATGTTTTTCAAATCTGATTTTATTCTTTTTGATTCTATATTAACCGGTTACAAATAGTCTCATTTTATTCTTTTTGATTCAATATTAACCGGTTACAAATAGTCTCATCTATTGAAACAAAATGATGATCCATTAATTATCTCATTTATCATAGCTTTGATTCGAGTTTCATCTTTATTAGATACTGATTCAATATTCTGGTGGTTATCATTGTACTTCATTTTTTTTTTGTTCTCCAATTGACATGATAAGAAATGTAAAAGAATAGTGCAAGTCTTATCAGTCAAGAATTAGCTTATGTTATTTATTATTTTTTTTATCAATTTTTCATGTTTTAGATACTCTAAAACAGTAAATAATCGTAAAATAAAGGATATACAAGCGTAGTACCTGTTTCACTCAAAAGATTATCACTGGCAAGTAGGTTTCTTCTATTTAAAAAAATATTTTTGTATTATTATTTTAAAATTTAACCTAAATTTGAATTATATAATTATCAAAATCTCAATGGTCTTTAAATTTTCTCTAATTTATTCTATTCTAAATATGTTTCATCTACTTTTATTATATTTTCTCTTTGATCATGAATTCACTTTTATTTTTTGATTTATTTAATATACTTTTGTGTCAAAAAGAACGATCTTTTTCTAATAGTAGTTCTCTTAATTCTCTCTCTTCAAAGACGAATAAGTGATTACCCCAATGTATAATCTCTACTCAGAGATAAATAAGCGATTATCTTGGCATGGTATGGAATTACCCCTGACAAATATTTTTGGAAGGAATGAGACAGTAAATAATCAAATAATACACAATAAACCCTTTAATTCATAGAATATAATTATGTACAATAATAATAATAGAAGGTGCTGTATACAAATAAAAGTGACAATATTTTAATAGTAAGGGTCTAATTTTCGTCATAGCGATACTATGCACATACTGTTAAATTAGCGAAGGCTCATCGCGTCTCAGTTTCTGAGTAAATGAGAGTACGGTATAGTTATACATAGCATACTCTCTCGCAATAAATATAATAAATAACAACACAAACGTTTACGTATTTAAATTAAAATTTAATTACACTATAGTTATATTTATATTTGTAGTTTATTTCATATTGATAATTATAACGTAAAAGAAACTTAAAAAATTTCTATATTATGGAACTAATTTTAAATATATATATATATCACAAACATAGTAAAAATTTAAGAAAAACATTAATTCCTAGTAATTTACTTTTTTATGATTTTAATTTAATAAAGTGAGCTCTTTCTTTAAGAAAATTATATTTTGAATATTTTTTATTAAATTCATTCTAATGATATTGTAATAATTTAAAATAATACAAATAAGATTTTCATTATTTTTTACTTACTATAGACATTCATTTGGTATATTAAAAAAATTTTTAATATTTTAAAAAACATACTACAAATATTGAGTTTCCTCATTTACATTATATACTATAATATAATAACTTTCTTCATAGTTACTCTAAATACAAGACAAATTATTTCTTGTAAGTTTTTACACACCTTATAGATTTGCTGCTTATATTACAAGTGGCAAGGCTCATTCGGCTGTTCATGGTCGACGGCGAATTGATGATTATCGATTTCGGTACTTTCTTCTCGCTTTTTAAGCAGGTTAAATACTTTACTTAATAACTCTAAGAAGACAAAAACTTTACGATAGTTATTATTATATATATTTTATTCAAAAAAAATTGCTGAAAATTTGACTTGCAAATATTTTCGAGTTTGCAGTTTACATCAAATGAAGTACAATGATAAAGTCTGGCCGTTCATAACGGCACATTTATATTTGTATCTTTTTGTATTTAAATTTATATTTTCTGAACTTTTTAATGTATTAGCATTAAAACAAGTAATATTAAATTAGTAATCTGAAAGAAAATGATTACAAATTTTACTGTGGAAGTACTGTTACAAATATTCATTTGCTATGATTCATTGACACTTGACATACGTAAGCTTTTTCTGGGTATAATCACTCTATCCCATATACATATAGAATATACGGATAATCTGTACGTTAAATGTTTTTCAGGCATTAATTCCTTTACGTTGCGAAATTTATAAGCAATCGCTTAAAGCATGGGATTATATTGCTATATTTCTTTTGAATATTCAACAGATATTTGTTTGTATTTGTTATAATGAATTATGTGATAAACTTATTTCACATAATTTTTCTTTTTCATGTTTAATGGGAACGATTTGATCATGACAGCTTTATACGCTAACAATTTACACCTGTTTCATTTGACAAGAACGCCGAGGCGCTTGTCAATCGAAAATAGAGTTAGTGTCAGTCTTACCTTTGTATATCTCCGAGATAAGACAAATGAAGGTAAAACAAAAATTCAGACTTAACTTGTCAAAAAAAAAAAAACCATAATGCGCTGTGTAACATGAAGCTTTCTGAAATATGCTTCGATGAAAGTATCTTCTTCTATCTTAGTGCCTTTCAACAGAATTCTTCTGTGTTTTTGTGGGTCTCTTTCAGTTTTTTTCCCTTGATTTTCGGCTGACTCTTTAAACGAATAATAAAAAAAATCTATTTTCATTATGTACATAATGTATTCGTAATAAACAATCGTAATAAATAAATATTATATTATAAAATTATATAATGATATCAATAATTACAGGAAAATTAGATAATTTTCTATTATAAATATATAGATATTATTCAACTTATGAATTAACAGTAAATGAGTATAATTTCATTTACATAGTATTTATTACTGATTTAAAAGTAATGGATAATTTTATACTTAATAAAATATTAATTTATTAAAAAAATTGTTTGACGTATTTATAATAAATAAGGATATAGATTACATGTTTAAATCTTATATTAATAATTTTTAAAAGTACTATTGTATAAGTAAATCTCATTTTTATTAAATAATTTATAATTTTTAATATAAAAATATTTCACTATTACATTGAACACTTTTCACACATTATAATAACATTTTGTGGGCAATTTTATTATAAAAATGATAGCGATCTATCTACAATATTATATTAAATTTTATAGATATTCAGGACAAACAGTTTGTAAATCATAATATAAAAGTAAGTATAGAATAAAATATGTTTTGCAATAATTTAATTTCTTCAATGAATCGTTTACTGGAAATCTTAAATTTATATTAATAAAAAGTTCGAAATATTAAAAAACTGTTATTTAAAATACCATATTTGTTTCGATAATATCATGACGTTAATAAATGTACTTATGAATATTCAAAAAACATATATTTCTCGAATTTGAAGTTACTTAATTATTTATTACTATTTTTTCTAAGTTGGTATATTGATTAAATAAAATTACGTAATAGATCATCCAAAATGTTATAAATTTATTAATAATATTTTTTAAACAGCTATTAAGACTTATTAAGCTTATCAATACATAATTCAGTTGATCTAAAATAGTAAACTTGAAAAGTAATTAAATTAATATATTAAATGCAAAAACAATTTTGAACGACGAAAAATTTAAAAATATGGTCTGTAAAATCTTATGTGATCGATATTAAGTCCAAATTAATCTTTACATTCCTTTTATTCATGTATTTTATAATTTTATATAAATTATAAATATATAAATAAATATATGTAAGTATATATTTGTTTATAATAATTTAAGATAGGATTTCGCTCTTATTCATAATGAAAAAATGAAAAATGAAAATATTTTCATTTCCAAGTACACTTTTTTTATAAATAAAAATGTAATAATATAAAAATGTAACAAATACAAATCAATACATTATTTCTATTCATTATGATATGTTAGGTAAACTTAACATGGTTTGTTGTTTATACAGTTTTCATGATCGTCAATCCTTGATATTGAATATTATAAAAACGGGTTATGCTCAAAACAATAACTTGTCGCTTGCAGAGCACCTGGCAATAACGACGTTCGTTTTCCTCTCCTTTACACGTTTTCCTTTTTGCATTTTATTCAGTTAACTTACTAGGTAACTTTTGCTATTGTTGGTTTTAAAATCAGTAAAAAATGTGCTCTCGTCTATTCGTTCTCTTTTTTTTTTGAAGATTTTTCATATTAAACAATAAAATTTTATGTAAAGTATACAAGTTTGTTTCTTGTTATTTCTGTAATTTAAAAATATGTATTTCCATGGATAGTTCAGGTTTTTAATTAGTATGTAAATATTATTCACTCTTTCTGTATATAATATGAAGTAGATTATACATTATATAAAATCATTACTTTTTAATCACGAAAATAAATACATATTTGTACGATTAAATTTTTTTAATATGAATATAACTTTTTAATAATTCTTTTATATATACTGACAGTATAACTAAATCATATTACTAATTCCTTAATATATTTATAAGTATTTGTTCATATATCACTTTCATTAAATTTTCATAGATAATTAATTCATTGATTAATAAAACTTATTTATTTAATAAGTACAATTATCGATACATTCTCACAAATGATGTCATGATGTACAATTTAAAAACTTGTGTTTTCCAGTTAAAACATTGATGATAATATTATAGAATAATATAAGAGAACATAAATAAAAAATTATAAATATATTTAAATTTCATTAAAACTATAATTTTGTAGACTAAAATAGATTTAAAATAAATACCTAAATATATATTTTTAGAAATATAATACAATGTTTGATAGAAATTTAATATAAAATTTGCATATTCATATATTTTAGAAATATAGATAATATCGATTTTGTTTTTCCATTTTTCAATTTTGAATAAGATACAATGTATTTTCAAGTTCTGGTATCCGTATCAAATTTTATATATAAGTCAAAAGCTCCATTGTCTTCTAGCGTTATTTTCATTTCCGTTTCCTTCTGCGTTCTCTCGGTTGTGCTTTCGCTCTTATTCTTCTATTCTCTGTCATCGCAAAACTAACTTTGGCTTGTCTCTTATAGATGTAAATAAAATGAACAACGCACATGAGCACGCACATAACAGTTCATCAACTAAAAAATTTCACGTTTCAGGCTCACGAGAACCTACAGTTACTCATCCGAAACATGCTTCGAGTAATTTGTACGAATTCTATCATTACCCTATTGCATCCTGATCTTTATTGCCTTCTACTGAGTTCTACAATTTTTTTTCTTTATGAGTTTTTTTTTTCAAAAGTTAAACAAAAGAGAAATTCATGATTTAAAAAAATAAATATGAATATAGTTTTTTTAATTTATTGATTTAATTTGAAAAAAGTGACAATTAAAAATTAAAAAAAATAAAGTAATACTTATCTTATTTTATTATTATATTATTATTTATTTTAGTATATATAAATATATATGGAATAAGCATAAAGTTGACTTAAAATTTCCTTATTTATCAAAGTTTAAACTCAATTTAATTTTCTATAAAAAATGTAAAATTAAATAATTAGACAGTTCAACTCATTTGAAAAATATAATAAAATTATTTCAAATAAAAAAATGGATAAAATTTTTTTAAATAAAACTTTTTATTTTTATTTAAAAATTCTAATTAAATTGAAGTTTTATTAATCTTTATTTACTAGTATCTTTATTTATTAGTCTTTTTATTGTCACATAGAATTATTATAATGATTATATGTCGTAAAACAAATATTTAATGTTCGTTAAACAAATATTATATGTAATTCTTTTAATTTAAAATTATAAGTATTGATTAAGAAAGTAGAAGTTGTTATATATATATTTGTGTTTTACCAAATGAAAGCATAGTTTTATAATCATTTATATATATCTATATATATATATATATACATATATGTATAGTTTGATAATAATAATAATAATAAATTTATAATTTTATGATATACCACTAAATAAATTTTAGTGTATTAGATTTATATATTTTACTTAATATATGTATATTTATTTATTGTATGTGGGAATGAGAGAGAAAGAGATAGTGAAAGAGAGTGAGTGAGAGAGTGAGTGTGGGAGTGAATGAGTATGTGTGCGCAGTGAGGTGAGTGACGTGTAACAACGAATAAAGGGACGTCCCCCCCCGCAAGCTGACTTTCAGTGGGCCTATCAGTTTAGGAGAGGCCTCCCTGACTTTCGCAAATAGCGATATAACATAGATACTATGTATTCAAGCAACAGTGTACTTATTAATGTAGTGATTAAATTATGTACATTTATTTGAATAATTTTGAATAATTTTTTTTGAAATATATACCATTTTTTCTATATATCCATGGAAAATTTAACGAGTTATACAAAATTTTTATTACTAATTTATCATGGTGACATTTAGACATTTGATATTATAAATTTTATCTTATAAATAATCAACTTTATTTACTTTTTTAAATCTTATAAATTATTTCCAACAGAAATATAAATTTTTATCCTTTGTTAATGACCGATGCGTAATGGACGGAGGGTAAAATAGGTGAAATGAAAAAAGCTTGATTGTAGTTTAATTATATTTAATGACCAGCATACGGTTTTAATCACGGAGTAATTTGAAAAACAAGACAATTCAAAATTCCGAAAGTTCTGAGGCGCCGTCCGCCAACGGTCATACTTATAACTTTTTATTGTTTAGTCTTTCTTGATAGCAGCAAGGCAATGTTTACGCGTTGGGGATTTATGATATGTTTACATTTGTAGAGTTTCACGCGAAGTCTTTACATTTTGCCGTCGGAATTGTTTGTTCTAGAATTTTTCGAATCCCTTGGTGTAGTCTTTTCCGGCGCGTAGCTTCTCGGGAAATCCATTCGACCGAGTAATATTTTGTCCAACCATTCGGAGGACATCAAATGCATATAATGTTTCATTAAACGCTATATAATATAATAAATCAATTGCAACCGACTGCATGCGCTCCCCCGTAAATGAGGTAGAAATGGGACATTCTGTCGCGAACATCCTTTATCAAGCAATTGTAATAATGAATTCTTTAACAGATCTTCATTTTTTAATATTTTTACAAAGTTATTAGAGATATTAAAAATGATAAGCTACACGTAATGAAATATTTTTACAACGAAGTAAAGTAGCTTGTCATGAATGTTTGAAAATATTTAAGAATCTAAGATATATTGTAAGTAACTGTCGTATAAAATCAATTTATAAGCTTGGAACTTTGATAGTTACAAAAGTCTATAATTTATAAGAACGAGAATCTGCTTTTTATCTTAAAAATACAGTTCACATTCTTGAAATTTGTTAATTTGAAAGATATTCATTTTACATTACAAAACCAATATTAATCAGGTTATTTTAGAATCATGTTACAAACTCAGAAAATCAAGTATCTGTTGGACTATGTTAATATTGAAATAATATTATATATAAATTTGATAAATCTTTTTTAAATTCTTTTTGCTCATTATTACTTGCTTCGGTTGTTTACTTTTTTTTTAAATAATGTAAAATTTTAATTGTGATAAATTTCGTATTCATTAGAAAATAATGAAATAAAACTACCTTATGTAAATTAGTTAATTAAGTTCATCATTCATGAAAAACGCTATAAACTTAGGCAAAGATTATTGCCTTTTAAGATTAATTGCATTATTTTATTTATAAATTAGTTAAAAATATAAAAGTATCCCAAAATCAAAGTTTTCATATTTGTTTAAAATATTTATTTATGAATCTTTATTTTATAATTTATACATGTTTTACTTTCATAATTTGAATCTGCATTATATTTTATTTAAAAATTTGTACTATTGATTAAATTTACATTTAAGTAATTGTTGACAATAGCACAGGTAGTGGCGTGGCATTTGTCAAACATGTAAAAGATTAGAAATACGCGGGATCAGGATGAGCGCAACTGGAAGCTCAGGCAATGCCTTATCCGGGTAGCCGTGGAAAGACAAAGAAAGATTATATATTGTATTTATATATTATAGGGTAATTAAGGTAGGACGGGTGAATCGAACCTTCAACGAAGGTTTAGACTGTATGGGCTTTTTCCGTCCTACTTGACACGCAGGAGGCTTTTTTATGCCGAGAGACGTGTGAAAATTTGTAAAGAGGAAGAGAGCATAATTAACCTTATGAGTAAACATAGTCCAGGTATATAATGGCCGCCTTTAATTAGAAATCATTTTTTCTCTATTTTAGTTACAACGTTTTTTATTATAATATTATCAACAGCTTTTTTTCTCAGTATCATCATTATCAGCATTATATTTATCTTATCAACTGTTGATATCCAGCATAATATATCTAGATATCAAGGCTACCCCAATCAATGCTTTTAATCTTTTTTTAAATTATGTAAGTCAATTATTTGTGTAAATTTTTATATGAAAAACAATTCAATGATTATTTTATTCATGATTATCAATATCAATTTGAAGAAGAATTCAGAGCATACTTTTTTATTTTTAGCTTTTAATATATGTTATGCTAATATTTAATGGTAGTAATTAAATAAATCAAAACGAAAATAACACGAACGTTCCAAAGACATAATTTTTCAATAAATATTTAAGTAAAACAAATTATTATTATTATTATTGTTATTGGTAGTCATATATGATAATAAAAATTATTCCAAGAAGCATATACTTTTATACGTGTATATGTAATGTTTGAAAATAGCATCAGTATTAATAAAATTTATATATATCTGTACATTATTAAATACAACCATGTTTTCAGTTTGTATATGTTTATGTACTATGAATGTATATCATTCAATAAATCTTCAAAAAATTAATTATAAAATTAATATATTTGCAAAAGTATCATTTATTATTATCAATTTATTTATAAATTAATAGCAACATTTTTACAGAAAATTGTAAATATTATAATTAAAGTATATATTAATAAAAATCTAAATATCTATAATAATTTAATATACTAAAAATATTTTATTTCTTTTTTAAATATTATGTAATACAAAAATTTAGATTTATCATATATGAATTTTATTGTAATTTTAAATTATTATATCATTGAAGTTATCTTTTTAAGTTAAAAATTTTTAGATATTCTAAAAATTAATAAAATAATTTTTCAAATAATTTTTTATTCTGTAACAAGACGTCATCATTTTTCTATAGACTCTTACAAGAAAAAAAATATTACTCATGAATAATTGGAAATCAATGAAACCCTTTCTGGCGTAAATTACGCTAGTTCGTAAAGAGAACTGCAAAATAGAAAAAGTGGAGATTTAACTCTATTTAGACACTCTAATTATTATCTTTTGCCATTGTGTGATTGTATATATAAATATATTTTGTAATATTCTTATTTTTATGGTATTAATTTTAAACGTGTAAACACATATTATTGTATATCGCCGGAGGATAAAAAAGTACATTTATAATAAGAGAAATAGCTAACTTTGAATAATTCCTGTAACATAAGACATTAACTTTACAGTAATTTTATTTCCTCAGGTGTTTCAGTTTTCATTGAAATTTGCACATAAAATTCCATTGTATACGTATTATTATGTGTATGTCTGTGATTTATTTATTCAGTTGACTAGTGTAGTTAGTTATTCTAAACTATCTTTATTATTCAAACAACTAGAGTCTATACTAATGTGTGATTTTCATTTGTAGATTCTACTCTTCTGTAAATCAGCTGTCTTTCTAGCTAATTTTTATCGAAAATTTGAATATTATAAATTATATGAAATGATTAATATATCGAAAGCTTATTTAAATTTTTAACAGGTCATGTTGTTTAATAAAAGGTTAAACACACTAGTAAAAATATATATTTTAATAAATTAATACAAAAATACAAATATCTACTTATATATAATATAATATAATGTAATAAATACAATTATACAAACAAAGTACACAGTGCTAATAGTAAGTAACTACAAATTTCATGACACTATTTATTAATAATACATTTAAATTAACTGTATGTGAATAAATGCTATATCTACATGGTAAGTCTCTGCTATGACTTTATGCTTACGCGGCTTGTAGAAAACTGACTCTTAAATATAAAAAAAAAATGCCTTGAAGGAATCCAAAAACAACAGTTGAAAGATGTCACAGGCATTTATTTGAATACTTTTTCAATTTCATTGTATTTGTATCGTTGCATAAACGTGTATTAAACAACAGATCATATTATTTTAAACATCTTTATTTTCATATTCATATTTATATCATATTTTAAAATATTGTTTGTTTTAACGAAAAAAGTATTAATACTATATATAATTGATTAAAGAAAAGTTATGTATTAACAAATCAATATAATTATTTAAATATACATATTTTTCTTCTTTTATATGACTTTTACACCAATATTTCAGTCAATAAATAAAAAAATACAAAAATAAAGATTTCGTGTTTTCAATTTATAAAAAAAATTTTTAAATTATTTTTTTTTTATGAAATAATTGTACTTTTAGTTTATATATTGCAATCCTGAAGTAATATCACACACACACACTCTCTCTCTCTCTCTCTCTATCTCTCTCTCTCTCTCATATTATTTATTCTTTTAAGAAAAAGGCCGTTTCTATATTTTACGCCCACTATTCACGTGTTTATTTGTTGTTTTATTTTATTATTATATATTTTTTTTTATTTAATCTTTGAATGAATATCGAATGTTATTATTTTTTTATGGATCCACTACTATAAAGCTGGGTATATGGTCTAAATAAAAATCGCCAGAAAAATAAAAAAAAATGAGAATTCAATATAGAAGCAACGGAAGAAGCCGAAAGAAACCAAGGAAAAAACGTAGAAGTCCACACAAAGGCACCGTAATAAGAGAAAAACCAAATAAGAAAATGACATATTTTTTTACGGATATCTCGGGAAGTTAAATGACATACTTCTGCCTCACTGTCACTAAATGATGGAGATCAATTATATTTATTTATTTTTTTACTTTCCTTTCCCATACCGTAAATGTATGAAGCTAAGTCGTCACGCCAACCTTATTTTTCATTGACTCGTCAACACATTAAGGAATTTACGAATTATCAAGTAAAAATATATTATTTATAAATTTTATATAAATTAGTTTTAGCTTTTTTATGTTTACTACCTCGTTAAGGATATTAAATTTTTTAACGTAGTAGTAGTAGTTGTAGTAGTAGTTGTAGTAGTAGTAGTAGTAGTAGTAGTAGTAGTAGTAGTAGTAGTTTATTAAACAATGTATTACATGCCTATGATGCATTACAATATTTATTTATATATTTGTTTTCATAGAATCACATTACTTATCTATTCTTATCTTAAAATTTAGGCATTTATATTTTTTGTACTAGTTAATTAGATATTATTTTATATTGCTTTTATACATTATAAATAAAAAATTTGTATATTACATTATTTATATTTTCTTAAATATTTATTTTATTATAATTTAATATACTATAGATATGAATCTTTGTATTTTGTCGATTATTATTTATTATTTTTTACTTATTATAAACATTTGATAATATTGTTTTCATGAAATACTTAGTTAACTTTATTAAACAAAATATTATATATTATGATACTTTGCACAATTATTTGTACATTTGACTTTTATATTTTTGTTGCATATGATTTCTAACACTAACTTGTTTAACTTTCTTAAAATAATTTATCTTCTAGTTATGATAATATATTTCTATAATACATATTTATAATATATTTTTCATGCGTATACTTACCTATTTTTCTACTTATATTAACTGTATTGTCATATTATCTACTATGCACACAAACTTCTTATAACATTTTACATTATTATTTAACTTATAATTAATATTTGAATATAAAATTATCTAATTACATATATTTAGTATATAAATAGATGATACATAATACTAGTACTGTATTTGTTTCATATCAAGTTTCATTTTTATTGTTTAATCACGTTATAATTACAAATATTTTATAATTTCTATTCTTCTTTTTTTCTTTCACTAATATCTTTTTTCTAATATATTTTGTATAATGGACTGATAACCTTGTTATTTTTTTTTATGCAATTTCCTAGTTTTTCTATTTGATTTCTGTTTCTGTACATTCTTCTATGGTATGTTTTAATGACTCGTTCTTTTCATTACATAATCTACAAATCTTTTCTTTCTCTGTCAACGTGTGTTTGTTTGCTCTAATATCATTTTTCATTCTAAATGTTACTAAAATTTTATACCAATTCTTCTTTTTCTCCCTCTTTTTTCAAATATATATTATTTTATATTTTCTAATATTGCATGTTTCAATTCTTCCACATATTCGATTTCTCGACACGACTAATTCATAATTGAATCTGCTGACCTATTTTAATTTCTCTTACCTTATTAATTAACACATTCAAGTTTTACGATTTCTCCTTGCATTTACTTCAAGATCATCTTAAGTCATGCCAGAAACATATTCTTTATGCCAATCAACTTATAAATTCTCTGTTGTTTACTCTATTGTTCTCCAGTTTTCTTCCTCCTTCTTTTTTATGTATTCTTTAATAGTTTCCATTCACTTACTATTTATAATTTTATTTTCAAAGGTAATTTTTATTTTTGTAGCTTTTATTTTGTTCTTGTTTCTTTTAGCAATAAAATGTTTTCTCAAGTATGTATATTTAGACCTAGATTTCAATTAAAAAATTTTTTTGTATTTCTTCATTCTCTTTAATCTCTTTCCACCCGATACTTTTGCTCCATACAATAGTATACTTTTTAAAATTATTATTTTACTTTTAAAATCTTCTTTGAATAAATTTTCCGAAATATTTCATATTTTACCTACTACCAAATTAGCCCTTTTTGATAGTATTTTTTTATGTACTTATTAACTATTTATTGGAAAAATATGTATCCTAGATAAGCAAATCGTTTTATTGTTTCTATATTTTTATTATTCAATTTGAATACTGTTTTTTTTCTGTTTCCTCCAGCTTTTCTAAAACTCAAAATATTGTTCTTATCGACGTTCAGTTCTAGCCCTTTTCTCGTTAAATAATACCTTAATTTTTCCAATATTTTTTTTAATTCGACTTCACTATATTTGACCTTCATACTTTTTTCAGTTCTTCCTCCAAATCCGATATTTCAATGTTAAATAACGTTAGACTTAAAGGACATACTTGTTTTAACACTTTCTTCGTATCTATCTGTTCAATTATTCCGTTGAAATTGTTCCTTGCATTCTTGTATTTATCTTTTACAATTAATTAAGTGATTCTCTGTGCCTGTTTGCTTTATATTTATCTATATTTCTTTTCTATTTATAATATCAAAAGATGTCTTTAAATGCACAAAAGTACCACCATTTTTTCTAAATCTCTGTTTAGCTGCTCATCTATTGACGACTTTAGCACTTAAATTGCTACTACTGTACCTCTTTGTTTTCTGAACCCAAAGTAGGTATCATTTAGCTTCCTTTTTTGATCTGTATATTCCTCTATTCTGTTTCTAATTAACTGTGCATATATTTTAAGTCAGTATCCATTAAAGTTATGCTTCTTTAATTTTTGGTATCTTTCTTGTCTCCTTTTTTGCATACTAGAATTACAATGCCGATACACCATTCTTCCACATCTTTCATTAATCCGTTTACTATTTTTTTCATATATACTACTATCTTCCCAGCTTCATATTTTCAACTTTCATTTGTGATTTTATATTCTCTAGGAAATTTTCTCTATTTCCTTTATTTTATTATGTCTATTATCTCTTATGATTTCACTTTTTCTCTCACTAATTATTCTTGGTGTGTGTCTTTAATCTAATATATTTTCTCGTTTTTATATTTTCTGCGTTATATATATTCTTAAAATGGTTCCACTATTTTTTTTCTTTATATCTTTAATTCTTTATTTTTTTATCTATTTTCTTTTTATATTTTTATATATTTTTTCTCTGTTTTCTTTCTTTGTTATTAAATTTGAGAATGCTTTTCTGAACTTATCTTTTCCCGTCATCTTTATTTCTTCTTTTTTTTTCTTTTTATTCTTTATCACTTCTCTGCAGAACTTCCTCAAGTCCATACATTTTGCCCGATTCTCCTGCTTGCCCTCCATCTTCCATTTTTTATAGTAATTCAGCACATTCTTTTTCAACTCCCAAAAATCCTTATCTCACCGTACTTCCCCGTATTCCCTTTTTTATATTCCTCTTTGATTGTGGTTGAGTTTCTTATAATTTTTTCTACTTTTACTTCTATTAATTTATTTTATATTTTGTTATTTTTTTCTGACCATACAATTTTTGTTGTTTTTGTTTTATTTATTTCTTTTATTTTATTTTTTTGTCAAGATTAAGAAGATTTAAACATTTCAAAATCCTATCTTTATTCTTCTTTTTTTACTTTTTAATGACCTTTCTCTAGTTACTTCTTTCTTTTCTTTGCATTTATTCTTTTACTTAGTGTGTTTCTTGCGAAACCACTCGTCTCTCTTTTTGCTAGAAATCCAAACTAATTTTCCATGTATTACTTTGTTTCTCTTTCTGAACCACTTATTTCCTTCTTTTTTCAGCATTCTACATTTCTGAAACATTTTTCTTTTATTTTCCCCCCAAAAAGTTAGATCTTTATTTATGTATACATTCGTTTCTTTTAACTTGCTTTTTTGCATCATGATTGTACGAAGACTGTCTTCTTTTTCCAATGCAACCCTCTACCACATTCTTTCCCCTATCTTTACATATATTTTTTATAATTACTACTATATTCAACTTTCTGCTTAATCACTTCTTCGTGTCTTCTGTGTTGTATATATTTTCCTCTTTTATCTGTAATATAATAATTTTTTTCTTCTTCTCCTTTTTGTCCTTTTTCTCTGCTCTTCATAATATCTATCTATATATGACTATAATACTTGTAGCCTTCATTTATGTTTCTCACTTTACATTTGTTAACTCTCTCGTCTTCATTTTTTACTCTTCTTTATCGGCACTTTCGTCAATGTTTTTCATCTCTCTCTGCATTCATTTAATTCTTTTTTCTACTCTCAGTCTCTCTTTTTTATTCCTGCTGGCTTCTCTGTTAATTTCGCTTCATCTTTCATCACACTTCCTTTGTATATTACTTAGAGTCTCTCAAGTCTCTAGTCTCAACCTCAGAGATTCTTTTATTCACTTCATTCTATAGCATTTACAAATATTTCTCGCTATCGCTCTTCTTGGTCGTTTTAACGTCTTAGCTGACCTTTTTTCAGTCACTACACGTTTTCGTTGCTCTTCTTTTTTTTGTTAATGTTATTCTGAGATATCTCTCTATTTCCACGGTTTTTTGGATTACTCGAAACTTATTCTGTTATTTCGTGTGTTTGCGTTTGACTGTTATCATATTTTCTTTTTATTAACTTTGTCTACTTCCTTCCCGGTGCGTTATTTTTTCCTCTATTTCCCGCACATTTTTCATAAATTTCTCTCAACATCACTTTTTACTCCTGTTTTCTACTTATTTATTCACCGATAAACTGTACTTATCTTACTCTTCGCTTTCCTTCAATTGAAAATGTCTTATACTATTCAATGCATTAAATACATCTTACATACTTGATATATTAAATAAGTTTAATGCATATGAGTTGGGCTTTGGCGTAAGCTATTGCGCAGTACATAGATACGACGCCATAAACGAGCAGTTACGTGTGTGTGCACGCGTGGCGTCTCTTGGACGGCGCCATGACAGTCAGTTCTGCTATCAGTATATTTATCTATACGACGCCGTTTTTGACAGCTCCGCTGTTTAGATATAATTAAACAAATCACTCATGGTGCAATAACTTTATACTCAATATAAATAAACGATTTTTATAAACTAACTGTGCAGCGTATTTATTTGTGCCTCCTTCACACATAAATGGAAGGATTATAATTTATCAATTACACGTATTTATATTATCCATATTGATAGAAAGACAAATATATATTAAAATACAAATTTTTCATCATTCATATAGATTGATTGAAAAAGAATATTATTTAAAAATGTTTTTTAAACTTAAACCAAGTAATTTTTCTAAAAATAAATTAGTTGATAAATAAAAATACTTTAAAACTTTATTATAATGTTGAATACGAGAAATTATTAACCAGCATTAGTAATAATAATTGACTAAACCAATTTTATAAAAAAATTATGTTTTAGTTACATTTTGAAGAACACATTTTACTATTTTTTAAAATAAATAATTAGAGAAAATATTAATTTGATTTTGAAGAATTTATAGAAATTATAATTATACATTCTTGATGTTTAATTTGTTTTTATAAAAAATCTTACAATTATCATATTTTTTATATATATCTAAAATAAATTTAACTAAATAAATATTTGGCTTGTATGAAATAATAATGTACGATTCTATTATTTTATTAATATACAACAAAATCTAAACAAATTTAAATAAATGAATATGATTGATAAAAAAGAATGATACGTTAAAAATAATGAATAAGAAATACAATTTAATAAAAATAATTAAATTCATAAATTTTTCAAATAATAGATTTTAAAGATTGTTTTTTAAAACGACTCAATGATGTTGAATCTAGTCTGTAGGTGATACATCCAAACGCCTTTTAATTTTAAATTACTGTAAACATAATTTAAATATAAAAAAAGAGAAAAAGAAAATTGATAGATAATTAAGCCTTGCAAGTGTACAGAAATGGTACAAAAGCAAGGCCGACGAAGGCAAGTCCTTGCCGTGGGGTTTAGGCTTGGTACTTCAGTGCAAGTATATCACAAGCTGTAGCATTCCTCTCCCTCCTTCTCTTCACTTCTCTCTTGCTCTTACACACTCTAATGTTACGCGCTCTCTCCACTAGCTTCTCTCTCCTTTTCTCTCGCTTTCACATACTCTAATGCTATGCGACCTCTAACCTCTTACCCTTACCCGACTATCTACCTACAACCTTATGTTCATTTTTTTTTAATTCCATCCTGCTTGCACTGAAGGAGTGAACCTGCGCCGGAGCCGGATATCGTGGAGGCGCCATGGAGTTGGGGGTCCACCGTAAGGGTAAGTGCAACCCTCTGCAAGTGAAAATCAGTACTGTGTATCACGGCTATAAATAAACATAAGTTCAAGCAAAGAAATTGCCGCAGAAAGGCGAATTTTTTTATAACAATGAAAGGAAAACCTCGGCCGAATAAACAAATGTTTGTTAGAATTATAAATAAACATCAATGTGACGACGTTCCCCTCGACATAATTTAGAAATTTGTAAGGGCCTTTTCCTCCCTCAAGCTGGCTGGAGATTTTTTCAGGCTCAGGTATCTGTTATTTTTTTGTTAATAAAATGTGATACGTGCGGAACGCAAAAGACGATTTGGTAAATAATTCATACTAAAAAGGCGTATATTCAATTTCCTTACAATTTACAGTTATAGTTACGTTTAAAATTTATTATATACAAAAGTAAGCTCCATATCATTATATTTAATTTCATAGTTTTAGTTCAATTTATTTTATAGATTTAGTTTCACATAAATATGTGTAGATTCAGTTCCAACCATTGTTTACATTAAATACATGTGTATTGAAATGCATTTAAAATATATTAAAAATACATGATATTAAATACATGTTCTAAATAGTTTACGATAAATGTAAGTAGATTTAGTTTCAATTTCAAATATCGCTTATGTTAAAAATACGTAGAAACAGCTTCACTTATAGATTTAGTTTATTTTTATATACACGCAGATATCAAAGTTTAAATTTATTTAGCAAAAAGAAAATAAGGGATATTAGACCCGAAGCGAATATCGAATGCGCCGAATTCGTTTATTTAAAATTATGTTTAGTAAAATATAGCGACTCTTATCGAAAAAAGTAGTTTTTCTGCTCGATACGTTGATCGAGACAGATTGAAAAAAAAAATAACTAAATAAAATTCTATTTGTAATATACCAAAACGCTATAAAGACTTGTAGTTTACACAAGAAATTTTATCCATTTACGCGTGAGCTAACAGAATAGTTGTTTCAGTGCAAATTTAAACAGTCAAATAAAAAATTTGCCAATACACGCGCTGGATACGTAATTAATACTTGCTTTATATGCAATTTACACTTTTTCTTCATTAGAAGAATAGAAAGTCACTGTTGCAATTTAAATCAAATAGTGAATATTTTTAGAGCTAGAAAGCGTTGGATTAAAAGTATAAGCTAACACTGGAAATTTAATTTGCTTTTGTAGAGTTAGACTTGTCCGTTTGCATGCGAGTCAGATGGATATAGAGCTCAAGAGGACTATAGAAAAAAGGGTAAAAGATAAAATGAACGAATGAAAGTATGATAGAAATTATTCAAGGATTGATCAATGTTTTCATACACTACAACTGAAATTTTATGCTTAACTACTGGTCGCAAGCGAATTATATCATACGATGGATATATAAATTTTTCTTATTGTAGCTTCTCTATTTTGTCTCTCTCTCTGACTCTCACTTTCTCTCTCTCTCTCTCTCTTTCAGTTCCTGTCTCTTTCTTTCTATTTTCCATTCCTTATTACTTATTTTTGAAGAATATACGTATTTATTCTAAAAATGTTATTGTTATATCTTTGCATAGATTGAATCCTAGTATCCAGCATTGGATTTCAATCAATTTATTATTATATTCTTAATTTATGGATGTTATTAGGTAGTCAGTATATTTTCAATTATTATATTTAAAAATTAATAAAATAAAATAATACACAATAAAAAATGTATTTTTAATGTTAAACTTTTTGTTGCAAGAGATAGAAATTTCATGATAAAGTAAACTATAAGATCTATAGACTATCTGTATTTCTATTTCAAATATTTTTAATATCAATTTATCAATATATCTAATAATTACGTTTTTCTTAAGTAAATGCGTTATTTATAAAAAGCCAAATCATAAAAATTTTATCACAATTATTAAAATTTTGTTTTATATCTTATATCTAGTATTTGATTTTTATTGTTTTTAGTGATGTTAATACATAATTCATTAATTAGTATTATCACTGAATAATAATTGAAAATTTTAATACTGTATGTGTAACATTTAAATATCAGGATTTTTGGGTTTTAAGTACTTCGAAATGAGACGTAAAATAATCTTTTTTTCAACCAATTATTATACCTTTTTTCGTAAAATTGTACGTCTAATAAGTTTAAACTATCACTTTTTATTTTAAGGTACAAGTAAAATAATGCTCAACATATATTAATTGATAATAAAATAATCTATTTTTCTTATTTTTATGTAAAATATACTTATATATTACCATGCTACATATTCGAACGTATGGATAACATAACGCAACTATAAATATTGAATTTTATATTATCAGAAAACACATCTTAAAGCACAATGAAAATATCTTTTTCAAAACAAGCTCATAATTTCCTGTTCATCAACCGATAAAACTAAATTTGTAACCATTATAATCTGGTATGATCAGGTCGAATTTTCTTTGAACTGTCCAGGAAAAGTATTGAACTTGAAGGATAAGACACATTTGCGTTAGGCAGCTGTGATTATATAACCCAATAAGCAGCTCAATCGTACTTACGTAAAGTATCTCTGTTGTCCAAGGTGAAGCTATTTGGATGGTGAAAATTTATCTCGGTGAATGAACGAGATTTATAATCAGGGTGTCTATCGATTGACGCACAACTCAGAGTACGTGCAGGGAAGTGACGTGCGCCATCGCATTATAGCTAGGGCTGCCAGATGGAAGACATTTCTACCCCTTTCAGCTTCTCTCAGTAATAGAATGCCAATATGATTATGTTTGCCACTCTGCATTTAAACTACGACCCAGGGAATAGCCCATCAACGAATAATCTAGACTTACACATTAGGTAATGCTTTGTTGCATGGTGGATATTGAGACATATCTGATTGTGAATAAATACTTGTTAATAATTAACGGTTTAACATTATTAAAAATTGTCTTAAATTTCTTAATAATTCAACTACGTGTAAAACTATTAAAAAACTGTAAAAATATATGAAATATTAAAAATTATTTTATTTATATATATAAATATCTATATTTATAGTAAATTTTGAACAAAAGTAAAATTTTTTTATACAAATTTTTTTTTACATCGACAGATGATAAACTATTATCAAATTTAGTGTTTATATACATATAATAATACGCGTATTACATAATATTATATTTGTTAATTATTACGAATTAACTTTATTATTAATTTAATTTAATATAAAATAATAATAAGAATAATGTTTTTATTGAAAATTGGATTTGTTGAATTTTATTAATTTTTTGTCGAGCAGGAGATCGGAAAGTACTCAAGCAGTCCTTGATGCTGTAAAGTTTATAACGGTAATACGCGAAACCCTTTGACGGGTTACGCGGCGGATGAAATTATATATTTCCAAAAACATTTGGCATTTTTGAGACTTTTCTTCCATTTTCCTTGTCATAAATGCCTTACACTATTTAAGAATAACATAGAGTTCAAATAAGGAAACTTGTGCTTAAATTTGGAATGTAATTAAGAGTTTCGCCTACAATTAAATTTGATTTTATAAATTTATAAATCTTTTATTTTATTTATTAGCGTATAATCAACTAATTTCAATACATTTAATAAAATTAAATAATAAGTAAAAAATAACACATATTATAAATAATATAAATAAGTAAATACACATAAGTGCATATAACAATTAATGTTTATGTTTTGAGTTTTTAAAATAATATTTATGATAATTATTATAAGAAAATGAAATTTTTTTATAAAATATATCCAATTTTAAAAAAAAGATGTTACTAGATATATTTCTTAAGAAATTTTATTTTAGAGTAAAATAAATAACAGATATAAAATATTATTTGAAATTGTTAAGTTGAAACGCAGGTTGCTTAATATTTTTATGACTAATATATAAATAAAATAAGTCTAATGTAATATTAATACAGAATATGTTGATTCTACAAACGAAGTAACAATAAATTCATCGTTTTTATTATATAAAAAAGAAAACTTTTATAAGATTTTTTATGTTTTATATATTTTAAATACTTTACATGAATTTGAATTATATTTCAAAGAATAAAATAAATGTTAATTAAAAAAATCGAAATTGCTTTTTGATTAAAATATACAATTAACATGACGTGATTCGAAAATTTGAATTCAATGTAGAACATTTATTTTAAGTAAGTATTTCCACATATTAAATTATTCATAATTTTATTTTGTTATTTCATTTTTTAGTATACTATTTTTTAATAATTTAAAATACAAAAATTCTTAATTAAGTACTATATTTTATTTTATTAAAATCAATCGTAATAGCAATTTATTTATATTAATATAAAAATTATTCTACAGTATGACATTTTATTTTATATTTATAAAATTGCGGTAATTTAAAATAATAAAAAGGCATATATGAAAGGGTTAGATAAAATTGTGCTTTTACGAAACCAAATTTATATTATTATATAATTTATATAAGATATTATTATGCGTATTTAAAATCGTTAATCAAATGATTATATACATGAAAATATATATATATGTGTGTGTGTGTATGTGTGTGTTTCATAATCTAATTTTTTTTTAAATATTTATATTTTATTAAATATAATTAAAATAGTTTTAGTAGTAGTGATTATTAAAAATATATAATAATAAATTATTAAATACATTTCAAAATATAAAATTAAACAAATTATTGTTAAAACTCTTATTATATTTTTAGGTTTTAACGAATGAGGTTGTATTTACAAAGTATATTAAAAAAAAGGTGTCAAAATCAAATGTAAAAAAAGACGTGTATACAAATATTTATACATTAACTTAAGCATAGAATCGTAAAAAATGAGGTACGTGGCTAATTACTGCATAAAACAAGCTTTTTTCTAATATTTTTTGTTTTTAATTGATATAAATTTAAAACCTTAATTTTACTCTCAAAAAATTTGTCTTTTTTTACATTTTAATTGTCCATTATATATATATTTTTTTTATTGTTCTATATTTTTTTCATTTAAAAAAAAATTTCCTTACTTTTCAAGATACTTTTTAAGATTTTTAATTGATAGTACAAGTTTTTGGATTTTTACAATTATCTAGAACATTTTTCGTTGTTCTTTTAAGTATTAATGCACAATCTTCATATTATATTTTTCTCCAGTATCCACTATATATATGTTCTTATTTTGTTTTCCATTTTAAATCTTAATCAAATTATCATGTCCTATTTTTTCTGATTTTTGTTTTAATCAAAATTTACAACCTATAAACGGTTTAGTATTAAATGTGATTGAAATTATTGCTTTAGTGTGACTCTTGATTTGGTCTGCGTTATTGTGTATTTCATGTTGATTAAATTGTTCTTCCAATAACAATGCGACTATGTCTTTTATTTCAATTCTGTCTCTTCTTATTCCAATGTGAATATTTAAATTTTTTCTTTTTTTCTTTCTTTTTTTTCTATTTCTTTATTTATACTCTGTAAAATTAAACACTTTCTAATCTATCAAATACTTCAAGTTACATTTTTACGTTTTTTTTTTATTCATTTTTCTTTAATAACAGGAAATTTGTCAAGGGCCAAATTCACAGCTTTTAAAAATAGTTACACTTGAACGTCTTTCTTGTTATTCTCTTTGAACAACTATATTTTTGGTATTTTATCTGTTTTACCCATTTTCAGATTTTTCCTTACCTAAAAATTTTATATTTCTGTTTTTTAAACACATAATTTTTGTTTTTATCTGGTTATTTCTAAACTTTTTCCCAGAAATTTATTAAAATTTCTTACAATTTTTGTTAATGTTCCCTCAATTTTGGCTTTAATTTTTTCCATCATCGGCATAAAAGATCAATTTTATCTTTTTTTCTTACTAATTCTGATTCAATAGTTTACTGTTTTAGACATGCTGTCTTAATGTTGGATAGTGTGAGACTTAGGAAGCAACATAGCCTAACTCTTCCTTTGTAGACAATTTTACCTCTCTATATTTATTTTAAATTATTGATATATTTCTTTAGTTTTCTGGTCTCTTTTTTTGAATAATAAATTTATTATTGTTATAATTATCGTAATTTTGAATCTATCTTTCAATGCCTCAATATCACATATTAATATTAAAAATAATTAGATTATAATTTAAAGTTCTATTGTTATTGTTTAATTGATAATTGTAAGACTATATGGTATTCAGTAGTAAATATTTATAAGTCAAACATAAATTCTATATATTTATTAATTTTACGAATAATTTATACATTTTTATTTATAAATTATTTACACATTTGTACATTTTTATATTTCACTAACTTTCAACATATTACTTCAGTTATCAATCCTACAGACTTTCTAATCATTAATCGTACGCTTCTTTACTATTATTACTTTTCATTTTGTTATCGTTAAGGTCACGCCTCTTTTTGCTCCCTCCTATTTAAAATTATTTTGTCGCATTAATTATAGTTAAATTATAATTTGTTTCTCTATTCTATCAACGTCATTCTACCACAGTATATCCATATTCTGCATAAAGCTTTATTCTCTCTTCTCTACTTTTTTATTCCTGCGAAATTAAAAAAAGAAATTTTACATCTTATCCTTTTTACTTATCCCTTTGTTTTTTCTTTTTTTAAAACCCTTTTTCTTTCATCTCTCTACACACTTCTTTTTATTTTATTCTATTTATATCAGAAATAGTCACAATCCACCTTTAATTTCTTACACTTATATTTCCTTTTTCTAAAAATGTTGAGTCTCTGATTATAAACACCTTCGTTCATTTCAATAATATTTTTTTCGCAATGATAGTTATTTTTAACTACATAATTTTTAAGGGTAACGTCCCATCAACTGTATATACCGAGTTACCTTTGCCGTAACCAATTTATATTAACATCTATCTGAATACTTTATCAAACTATTTCTTCATTATTTTATGTTTTATCTTGATTCAATCCAGTTATTCACACATTATTCTTTCATTTCTCTGTTTTCTTTTTGTATACAACTGAATTGGGCAATATCTATCAATAAAATCTACAATACAGCCTATATTTGCATTTCTTGTTATTTTCTTTTGTATACTTTTCCAACCCCTCCTCTATTAGTCTTGATCATACTTTACCATTTGTGCAATTCTTTTCCAATTTCATTCATATACTCTTTTAATTCACTCACATTGCTCAATACTTTTTTTCTCTCATACAACTTCAAATTTTTCTCTGTAAAATTTTCAAGATTACTTCAAAAATTTTCACTGAATCTTTTTTTTTTATAAGTAATGTGTCCTACTGCATTTAATCCTTCCTCTATGTCTTAATTTATGTTCCTCAACTTATTTTTCTCAATCTTTTTTCTGTGGTATGCAAAAAGGATAATTTTCTTTTTTGTCTTTTCTCAAAATATATTTTTTCTCTATTGTTTAACCATTCATACCCTCTTTTCCTAACGTTTATGCGTGTTCCATTTCTTAAAAAATAATTTTAATCATTTACTTATTTATTTATATTATACTAATTAATTTTTCTTCGTACAAATTTATTTTAATTTAATTTTAATTTTAAGCTGAATTGGATTAGCTTATTCTTATTTTACTTTTTTTTTTACTTACACTATGTTATTAGTTTTTAATTTACACGCCCTACACTATTTCGCTGTACAACTGCTACATATACCGACGTCTTCCTTTAGTTTTTACAAGTTTTCTCTTTTTCTTAGTGCGCGCAAAACTCTCTGTCTCTCTCTCCTTTCCACACCACTACCTAACCTCACTTTTATAACTTTTATTTACAGGAACAGCTTTCTCACTTATTTGAATTTGTTTTTTCTATTTTCTTTCTACAGACTTCTTTAACTCGTTCAGTCTCCCTCCACTCAATTTTACTATTTACTGTTATTCAATTCTTCTCTGTTTGTTTCAAATCTTCTTTAATTATCACAACGTGTTAGTTGCCTTCGCTAATCTATTCTTTTCTTCTGTTCTTCTTTTCTGAGGCCCTGTTTCTATTCTTTTTTACCTTTCCACAACAACGGCGTTCCTTTTCTACTTCCCATTTTTTCTGCCAACCTTATAATTTTTATTTTATTCTGAATAAAGGCCTTTTTTAAAAGTATTTTTCAAAAAATCTTAATAGTCCTTTAATTCTAACTAGCTTTTTACCAGTATTATAGCATCATATTAAATGTAAACGATCTTATTTTTTCTACTTTTTGTGTCCGAGCTTTTTAATTCTTCAGTTCCTTCTCCGTTCTACTATTGGGCATTCTTACCTTACTACTTTCTCAGTTCTAAATTCAATAATTATTTTCTTCTTCTATCTTTGGTTATCTTTATAGATTTTATACATTTTCTTTGTCTGCTGGATCTTTATATTTATTTATTCCTAGTTTTTCCTGTAATACCAAATTCTCTTCTTTCTAGTTTATCTAATTCGCTAAATAAACAAATGTTTCTCCCTTCTCTTTTTTTATCCGTTAATCTGTTGTCGTTTTTCGTACATTGTTTGCATCCACTGTATCTTTTTTTCTTCTAAATCTGAATTAGATCTCGTTAACTCTTATGTTTTCTTTCATTTCTTCTTCTATTTTTTTTTAATAATTTCAGTGCACATATTTAGCTCATACAAAAATCATTATCCGTCTATATAGTGTTCTACATTTTCTATCCCCTTTTTTGAAGATTGTCAAAATTTCTCCATCCTTATAATTTCATTGATGTTTATGCCATTCCCTTCGGCAAAATATTTCTCACGTACTTTCACATTTCATTTATTACTTAATCTGTTTCTAGGTTCTTTCTTAGATTCGACTTGCTTACTTCTTTGGCATTCTTCTTCACTCATCTCTTTTATTATTCATGTTTCCTCTCTCTCATTCCTTATATATTATTTTTCGGCTATATTAGCTTAAAGCATCTTCTTTAATCTTTTTTTTATTCCACCAAAGATGCGTCACGTTCCAAACGTCATTTTTATTTTTTTCTCTTTCTCTTGCTTGTTATCTTCTGATTTTTTACCGTATTCTCTTATTTACAGTTTACTATTTCTATTTTTTATCTTCCTTGTTTCTTTTCCCCTCTCCTTGCCTTATTTCATAATGAATTTTTATAAATTATATACCAAATTATTATATTTAAACATTTATTACTGCTTCATCATATATTGCTAATATATTGAAACAGCAAGAATTTAATATAATAAAATAAAACCAACGTGTAAAAAAACAAGTCTGAGTAATATTAAGAATAAATCTGTATTTAATGAAAAAATTGTTATCAAAAGTGTATAACATATAAAAAAAAAGTTGAAATAATTGTCGGAAAATACAAAAAATTATATTTAAAGTATGTAAGATACTATTAAAGTAAACAGGTAAGCATTTATATGTTAAAAAATAAAAATAATGTAATGTACAAAATTAGCACGTAATTTATAATAACAATGTGAGATCGTTCAATAAAATTAAGTAACCATAATTTCATAGTTTTATATTATCTTAGGAATTTAATCATACTATATTTTTTTTTCGAAAAACATTTTTTATTTTTTTATGGTCGTATCACTATTTGAAACCTTTCATTTTTTGAAAAATAAAAACTAGATTAAAAAAGAACAAATTTCTTTATAAAATTTAATTGAATAGTTTTTAAGTAGTAGATTTCTGTACTTATAAATATTATACGAGATAACGAGAGATTAGAAGATACAGAGATTGAATTACTTCCAAAAACATACGAAAATTTCCGAATATATATTATGCTTGCTTGTCCGAATATAAGCATGCAGGAATCAAAAGTAATGACTTTCTGTCTCCCTATTATCTCTTTCATATTTCACAAGAAAGCAACAGCCAAGCGAACTACATTAATGAGCCGCCTCCATCATCTATGTAACTAACGTTACCCAATGATTGGGTAACTAATGCAAAGTAAAGCAAAGGGAATTGATGGATATGCCACATGCTATACTGCATACGCTTTTAAATCTAAACAAGGTTTTTTTGCCTTTTTTATTTCGGACAAAGATTAAGACAACGATTAATTTTAGCTGTTGTCTTTTAAGCACTGGTTTCAGGTTTTCTATTCTTCTCTATACTTTTCTCATATTAACCATAATTTCACGTATGAGACAACTGTTGCCAGCGAAATATCTTGCTTTTTATATGTCGGAGGTTGCTACCATCGAAAAGTTACCAGAGTTTATTATCGCTGTTAATCAATTTGTTTTTTGGTATTCATCGTCGAAGTGCTATTCCTCGTTTCTTCCACTGTAGTTCGTTATCACCAGCTTTCCATGTCGCTCTAAACTCCGAAGCTTGATTTTATGACTGCCTCTATATATAAATAGAAATTACTTTCAAAGTTTTTTATTCATATCACTGATTCGTATTATTTAATATATTAATATTTTTTTAAACAATTTTAGAAACTTAATTTCAAAGTACATTACGTTATTTTATGTTCCAAAGTGTCTCTGTATGAAATGATACAATCTATTTAATTACAGAGCATTTAAAGTAAAACAAAAAAATTCAATTTTTTTATCTACAGGTAACTTATTTGAAATTGTAATTAAAATCATGTTTAATTGTTCGTAAAAATATTATATTTTACTACCTGTTCTTATTATATGTTTTTTAAATTTATTGGTTTCATTGATCTGTTAAAAATTATTCTTTTAATATTAATAATTCTTAGAATCTTTTTTAATTAGATAAACCTTGTTAAAATGTAGTTACTATTTATAGATTGTACCTATTTCTATGTTCTTGCAATAATTATGTAAGTATTAATTGGATTTAAAAATATTATTTTTCTGACGTAAAGAAATCTGTGAAAAAAATTCAGCTTAACAATAATAGAAATTTAATTTTAATTTATTAAATTTAAGAAGTAAATTCTTTAATTATTGGTGAAAATATATGTAATAGTTATAAGAAAAATTTATTCATCGATGCTAAAAATATAAAGAAAAATTTATAATTTAAAATAAAATTAATTTTTCTATTATTACAAATTTAGTACATATTTTTACTTCATACTTTTAGTAATGCAAATACATTAGACAATGATATCGTAAAATATTATTAATGCTTTTAATAATTTAAGGTGAATTTACTAGTTTTAGCAGTACTAGTTTCATCGTGGATTTGTTAATATTAAATAATATTAATTGCTTAACAGTATTTAATATTAAATTTTTGTATTTATAATATTTATTTGCTTAATTGAGTATGTGTCTAACTAGTAAACTATTTCTGTTACATAACTTTGAAGCATTTAAGATTTAAATTTAACACTAAATTTAACTATGTTATGTTTATTTATAAATAATAAATTATAATTTAATTTAAATGTAAAGATTGCTATGCACAATGATTTTTCCAACTTTTTCTTATAATGTTTTAAATCAAACTTCTAATAGGATTTAGTAGCTACCTGGCGATAACCAACAAGGAGTATTTTTGTATTCGAAGTAGTATTAATCGAATTCTCAGCAAAACCTTTTAAGACTTGAGTGCGAATGTAGACTTGTCTGCGCATAAACATGTTTATGCGCAGACCAGTATACACAAAAAACTCTAAATGTAATATATTATTATTTTTGAAAAATGAGTATTTGTTCATATCTTATAATTTTTAATTTATGCATATTTTCTAAAATTCTCATTGTAAATATTTTATATTTTATAAATATATTTTTAAATTTTATTAAAATTAACTACTTTAAGTAAATTCGATATATGAATGAAAAAGTAAAATTTATAATATATTTTATTGTGTAATAAAATAATATACATTAAATATTCTCATTAATAGTTTTCGATTTGATGTTTCAGATGATTAGTTCAGTTATACTTCTTTTATTTATTTTTTATATATCTGTTTTGTCACTTTCTTAACCTTCTTATTTATATTTTTTTTCTTTAATTCAGTCTTCTTTCATTGATTGTTTGTCTTTACTTTTACATTTTATAATTGAACGAGGCTTTCGATATATTCCAACTTCTTTCAGAAAAGTGGGAATCCACTTTATATTACCAGAAAAATTTCAACTTGCATAATTGATAAAATTCTATCTTCAAAGTATATATACATGAGAATTACTTGAATTTATGATTTCTAGATAATGCTTTAATTCTTTTTTCCCAATTTTTTCTGTTTCTTTTTATTTTTTGCTGTGTCTTTTAAATTGAATCCTTTTTATCCCTGTATTAGTATATTGCCTCATTCTACATCAGATATTTTACTCTAAAACTATAATACAAATTTCAAACAATACAAAACTTATAAAAGATAGATTCGTTCTATTATTATATCATGTATATATAAAAATCATCTTTTATTTAATATTTTTAAATAAAAAAATCGTATTGATTTTATTTTTATCTTTTTAAACTCCAAATATATATATATATACACATTACATAATAGCTTAAACGAAATTTTTATATTTATTTAAATTTACTATATTTAAATCAATTAAATATTCCTGAATTTATTCCGTTAGAAAAATATTTTAATATTTTCACTAATACAGAATTAAGATATATTGTTATTGTATATATGTGGGAAAGTGAGAGCCTACCTTGTTTAATAAGCCTCTTGCTTGTTAAACAAGAACGATACTGAAACGACATGAGAGCAAGCATTCTTCAGTTTGGAGGAGGTTTCGAGTTTGGAAGAGTCAAGACGTATTATTAATTATATTTGTAATTCAAAAGTCAATTTATTATTTCAAAATAAAATTATTTTAAGCATTATTTTAAATTTTATATATATATATATTGGACACTCTATGGACATTTAATTGAAGTTAAGAAGTTTGATTTAAAAAGGGAAAATTTATAAACGGACAAGAACCAAAAAGCAAGGGTGAAATTTCTAAGTGATTTAATTTTAATTGTAATTTAATCATATGCTATTATAAATTATTAAGAAACTAAATTATTATTAAAAATTTTAGTTTAAAAATTGTAAACATAATTTAAAAATTATAAAATATAGTTATGAAAGAAGCTAAGACAACTTTTTTTATAATTCTTAATTTTTATCGAAAAAATTAAAAATTGAATATAGAATTCTGAAATGAATTTAATCTAAATAAAAAAATAAGTGTTGATTGCATATGATTAAATAGATATAAGAATTAAAAGAAGTTAAATAATATAGAACATAACAAGAAACTTAATAAGAAAAGACTTGCAAGTTACTTTATTATCTGAAGGAAGTTAAATGAACAGTGTTAATAGATCATAATCAAAACAATAGCATACACAGAAATTCATTGTATGAGGTGTGCATGATCATTAAATAGAAAACTATAATAAAATAGGATAAATTGAATACACTCAATCTTTTTATTCATTGGATTTGGAAAAAATGAAAGAATTCTATTAACACTTTTAATGTATCATCTCATCGCATATTGCTCAAAATTTTAAGCAAATTTCGTTTATATTTGAAATCTTTGGGTCTGGTACTAAATAGTCAAAAATAACAATGACTGCAGTGAAGATAAACTTCAGAGACAAGTACATAAGCCAATATCAGACAAAATAGTTATTATCCCTTTTGAAATACGGATCTCAGCTTTTAGTCATAAAAAGTTCTCATTTTTGTTTACTATATATTATACACTCCTTGATTTATAAAAGGCGCACGTAAAAATATTTACTTACCATTTGTGCTTTTTAGAAAATTAAATTTTTTAATTCTTTATTTTTTTTCAGACACATTCTTTAAAATTAACGAGAAAAGAAAAGTTTTTACAATTTTAAACGTTTCATAATGAAATACAAACTTTGTGTTTGATACCGACTATGTAAAACTTTTGTTTGATTAAAATTATTTATTTGTATAAGATGATCAGTAAGATATCTTTAAAATTAAAAAAAAACTTTATCTAGATAGTATTCTAATTAGATCAACACAGTTATTATTCTATAATCAAAGAGTCAGTGAATTTAATTTTTTAATTTTTTTTTTAATTTAACTTTAATTTTCTATACGATTATGAATTTACTGTTATGAGTGTTTAGATATCTATGCAATAATATTAATTTATTAATTTACTTAATTACATCGCGAATAATATATTAATGATATTTTAATCGTCAAAATAATAATTACAAATATAAAAAATTTCACTAATTATTTTTTATAATGTTCTGTAATGTTTATGAACAAAGTTCTAAGGATGCTGAACAAAGAAAATCTAAATAACGCGTTTTTACTTCTAAACAGTTAATAATAAATTGAAAAATGATTTTTTTTTAATTTTATTGTCGTAAGTTTATCTGTAATAAATAAATTTAATATGAAAAAATAATAATCTTAGGAACGTACGAGAAAAACTTAAAAATAATGTTTTATTGATTAATTTTCGAACATATTAGAGTAAAATGCAATGAGGTGAGAAAACAGACAAGCACTTAAAGTGAAATCGGAATGTTACCAAGGACGTTAGTGGAACAATTAGCGAATGAAGTATCGAGGGCGATAAGTGGGCGGACTACATATACAAAGAGTTTAGTTGGCATGGAAACCATTGCTTGTCGAAGATTAATTATTTTTTACGTTGATTAATATAATATATATATATATATTTATAACAAAAAATGACAAACTATATAATATGAAATTAGTTGTATGCTAAGTATTAGCAATGTAACCGTTCACGGCAGTATTGAATAAAAGACTGCAAATTTTTAAAAAGTCACACTTATTTCTAAAATAGCTAAATAAAAAAGCAAGGGGAATATTATATGTCTCCGGAAAAAATAAAAACCGTTATAAGCAAGATGAAGCCTAGATAAATAAAAATTGTTTTATTTTTGTTTCGCTTACTTGAATTCAGTTATTTATAATGCTTTAAATAAATATTTTAAATTCTATATGTGGATTTATATGGAAATGTATTAATACCACTTAATTTAAAATATCTCGGTTTTGTTAAAATATTAACAAATTGTTTCTTCGATTCAATATATTTAACACCTTTTTCCGGTTTATAATTTCATTAGTATAGCGGTACTTAATTTTAACTAATGTATCATACTAAGTTTGTAACATGAACAACAGCTTCTTTTACTTGTTTCCGTCTCTCTCCTTTCGAAAGATGTGCATTATACATACCAGAATGAAATTAATTTGTTCCGTACATCTATCCTATTTCTAGAAGATAGAATGAAGTGCACGAGAAGGAGGGAGAGAGAGAGAGAAAGAGAGAAATTATGTGTGTGTGTGTGTGTGTGTAGGGATGATGATGTATATTATCGGATAAAAACAAACAAGTGTATGTAAAATAAATTATATGTTTATTCAATAATTAGGTATGTAGTTTACATTATACACACAGTATATCTATAGCTATGAGTCATTACGCCGTCTGCATAATGGTTCAGCAAATTGCTGCGGCGCCTCACCACGCTGCTTGGTGCAACGGTTTCTCTCTGCCAGTAATTCAGGTATCGGCTCTACCTTCCCACAATCGGCTATCCTGTTCTTCGTCCGACGTCGGACGATTGGGCCTCCTCGAGCAGATTTCCTCGGTGTTCTCCTTATTTGTCGCTTTGGTCTCAGAAGTGGGATACTTCCTCGATATCCTCCTCCAGGTCGATCGTGCGGCAGATGATTACTTTGGAGAAGCTGCTCAGAAGATCTCCGACGATGTCGCCTCCTTAGCTATTCATGTGCTCGTATTTTCTTACTTTACACACCTGGCCTTCTTGTTGAATTCTTCCTGTATCAAGGATGCTTCGCGACGTTTTGCATCTTTTAGCTTGACAAGGCCTGATGCTCCCGGGCGTTCGGCGAGGCTCATTGTCAATGCGCGCGGGGTAGAGGAAATATTCCTCTTACCCGGGTTCCGTCCGCGAGGAAGAGTCTGGCACTCACCCGAGGGTGAATGCGGTGTTCGATGCTCGCA